>SJYO01052837.1:48189-194914 GCA_006410555.1 Capra ibex
CAAACCACCCCCCCCCCCCCCCTCGCCCCACCCCCACGATAAAGAGTGTCTCTGTCCGGCTCGTAGTGGACATAGTCTTAATAGGCCCTACTGACGACTTGTACGTCACAAAGAGTCTGAAAGGAGTTCGGTTGCTCATCACTTCGTACACTTAGACATAAAATTAGTCAAGACGTCCATACAAAAAATTTTTATATTTGGTCCAATATGAAACATCTTACATAATTCTGGAAGTCCTAGAAAGCTTCTGGGCGAAAGGCCCGGAAATCACAGTTCAAGAGTTAGAGTCACAGTGTGGTCCCTTCCACGAGACCTTGTCAGAGGTTCTTGCAGACTCGTATCGAACCGCCAAGTCCTGGAACGCCGCGTCCGCGCCTCGGTGCCGGCAACCATACGAAGGATAAGAGGAATCGCAGAGACAGGAGATTGTCCAGTAGACGAGGTCCTCTTGATCCCGACCCGCCAATTAGTCCGTTACTGACCGAGAGGCATGACTCGTCGTGTGCTCAGACTCACCTTCTCACAGTCACTGGAGCCCTTTGAACCACTCTGGGCCTCAAGCTGAGTTCCCAAAGAGTAATTAGGAAGGCCGAAGGAGATCGAGGCGCGTGAGTCCAAGGCAGGTTCGGTCCCAGGCCCTGTCCCACACAGGGCCGCGAGCCGGTCTCTGCCGGCCACTCATCCCGTGCGTCCCAGGACCCAGGACCTGCCCACCCGGACCTCTAAGACACGTCACCAGCACGGCTTTGTCCAGAGCGCCCCTTATGGTCGCTCACCGGACCCCCACCGGATAGGCGTCTAGGCCGGCTCTCCACGGAGGCGACAACCCTGAGCCGTGCCATAGAGCGGAGGGCCCAGCCGTGTCGGATCAAGAAGCCGACGTAACTGTCTACAAAAGGCCCACTCGGGGACCCTCTACCTTTACTAGTCTCAACGGAAGACGAGGCAAGATCGACCCGCTCCTTCACGAAGACATAACGCCCACAAAGGGTCTACAAATCGCCCATGATCCGCGATTCTCAAAAATCGTCTTAATTGAGTAAATTAGGAGCGAAATTGGGGTACTCTACATGCTATAGTAGGAGTAAATGTCTATTCTTTTAGCTCCGTGTATCTCTGATTCATAGAATGAACTTTAATGGCTTGAACTCTCGTCATCATAAAAAGTTACTAAGACTACTATTCCCAACTACGAACTTGTATCGCCCACGATAAACAATCTCCATGACTGTTTGAGACATATAGTTTAAGACACTTAGACACCACTGAAACTCGGTTAGAAATTCCTGTGACAGCAAACTTCTCGTAGAACACTATCCGGACCTCTGAACTGGTAGAGACAAGATCTCAACTTACCTCCGACGACTCCGATTGAGACCACGTAACCGTCTGGAGTCCTTCATCAGTCAGGGCATGGTCTTTCGTTTCGTGGTCTTCTCGATAAGTTAAAAAAAAAATTACATCTTTAAAAGAAGTACCAAAGATACACAGACAGCATCCACAGTGTATGTGTTTGTTATATATTATTGTCAATGTGTACAGTACTCGAATAAACTTTACGGCTTTGCTGACGTAACCCCCTTCCCACCCCTCCGAGAACATGACGTGTGATATATGTGTAATCAATTTAATCTCTATTAGAATATAGTTTCTATATTCTGACCGTATAAAATGGTCAGTAGTTCATAATTTTATACTGATCGTATAAAATGGTCAGTAGTTCATAATTATTCGTAGTTTCATTTGGGAGTTTTAACCGAGAGAGAAAAGTTGAGACAAGATCAAGAAAGAGACAAGTCCTCTAAGACGGATAAAAATCTATAAGATGCAAAAATCTCAAGGTCACTCAGTCAAATATTGACAGAAGTTTAAAGTCTAGAAGGACCAAAGGGAAACAGAGGTTTTGGGACTTGTAAAATAGTTTTTATTGGGAAGAGGTTCCACCTGACATTGTACATTTTTTATTATTATAGGGTGATATATGTTTTAGGGGTAACATGGATACAGTGGGAATAACTCACACTTACAAGAGTCTAGAAGTCTGAAGATAACCTGTACTCCTGAAACGAAATCTCCTAAATCTGCGAAACGTAAAATGGTGGACTCTATAAGTGATAAATAGTTAACACATTGACAATTATGAAATCATGGTAACGTGACCTCTTCATTAAGAGATGGAAATTCTGGATGGTAGGGAACATGATAGAACTTTATTTTAAGTATCCATTATAATTGATGGATGTCTATATTATAGTGATATAATGGAATTAACATTATTTTTCCTCTTTTTTTCCTTTCATTAAAATTTATTATACATAAAGTCGTACATTTACTAACCTACTTTGTTAGGTTATGTTAGTGATATGTATGTTAGTGATACTTACGTTGTCGAAACTTACGTCCGACTATACACTTACAACATCAATCCTTAGATTATGGTATTCACCAAACTAAAAGGATTTTACACTTGTTAAGGATCATAGTAAGTTTCTCTTTCTTCATAAAGGAACTAAAACGTGATGTATCTTTTAAAGATGTTTTATGAAACATAAATGTATTTTTCATCACCACGTAAGGTCGGAGTGCATTGTTAATTTTTTTAAAAAAATTTAAGACCGTCCTATTCCTTGTAAGAAACAAAAACGTCTTTATCGGTAGTAGTAAGTCAAATTAAGTCAAGTCAACGAGGCAGCACTGGCTGAGAAACCCTGCGGTACTTGACGTCGTGCGGTCCGGAGGGACAGGTAGTGGTTTAGGGCCTCAAGTGAGTTTAAGTACAGGTAGCTCAGTATTACGGTAGGTCGGTAGAGTAGGAGACAGCAGAGGAAGAGGAGGACGGGGGTTAGGGAGGGTCGTAGTCTCAGAAAAGGTTATTCAGTCGAGAAGCGTACTCCACCGGTTTCATGACCTCAAAGTCGAAATCGTAGTCAGGAAGTTTATTTGTGGGTCTGGCTAGAGGAAATCTTTCCTGACCACCCTAGAGGAACGTCAGGTTCCCTGAGAGTTCTCAGAAGAGGTTGTGGTGTCAAGTTTCCGTAGTTAAGAAGCCGTGAGTCGAAAGAAGTGTCAGGTTGAGAGTGTAGGTATGTACTGGTGACCCTTTTGGTATCGGAACTGATCTGCCTGGAAACAACCGTTTTATTACAGAGGCGAAAACTTATACGACAGATCCAACCAGTATTGAAAGGAAGGTTCCTCATTCGCAGAAAATTAAAGTACTGACGTCAGTGGTAGACGTCCCCAAAACCTCGGGTCTTTTTACTTCAAAGAGTGACAAAGGTGACAAAGGGGTAGATAAAGGGTACTTCACTACCCTGGTCTACGGTACTAGAATCAAAAGACTTACAACTCCAAATTCGGTTGAAAAAGTGAGAGGAGAAAGTGAAAGTGGTTCTCCGAGAAGTCAAGAAGAAGTGAAAGAAGGTATTCCCACCACAGTAGAAATATAGACTCCAATAACTATAAAGAGGGCCGTTAGAACTAAGGTTGAACACGAAGGAGGTCGGGTCGTAAAGAGTACTACATGAGTCGTATATTCAATTTATTCGTCCCACTGTTATATGTCAGAACTGTGTGAGGAAAGACCTAAACCTTGGTCAGACAACAAGGTACAGGTCAAGATTGACAACGAAGGACTGGACGTATGTCCGGAGAGTTCTCCGTCCAGTCCATCAACCATAAGGGTAGAGAAAGTCTTAAAAGGTGTCAAATAACACTAGGTGTGTCAGTTTCCGAAACCCTATCAGTTATTTCGTCTTTATCTACAAAAAGACCTTGAGAGAACGAAAAAGTCACTAGGTCGTCTACAACCGTTAAACTAGAGACCGAGGAGACGGAAAAGATTTTGGTCGAACTTGTAGACCTTAAAGTACCAAGTACATAACGACTTCGCACCGAACCTCTTAAAACTCGTAATGAAATGATCGCACACTCTACTCATGTTAACACGCCATCAAACTCGTAAGAAACCTTAACGGAAAGAAACCCTAACCTTACTTTTGACTGGAAAAGGTCAGGACACCGGTGACGACTCAAAAGGTTTAAACGACCGTATAACTCACCTCGTGAAAGTGTCGTAGTAGAAAGTCTTAAACTTCATCGAGTTGACCTTAAGGTAGTGGACGTGATCGAAACAAGCATCACTACGAAAGATTCCGGGTGAACTGAAGTGTAAGGTACTACAGACCGAGATCCACTCATTAGTGTGGTAGCACTAATAGACCCAGTACTTCTAGAAAAAACATGTCAAGAAGACACATAAGAACGGTGGAGAAGAATTATAGAAGACGAAGACAATCCGGCTATGGTAAAGACAGGAAATAGCTCGGGTAGAAACGTACTTTACAAGGGAACCATAGAGATTAAAAGAACTTCTCTAGAGATCAGAAAGGGTAAGACAACAAAAGGAGATAAAGAAACGTAACTAACGACTCCTTCCGAAAGAATAGAGAGGAACGATAAGAAACTTTGAGACGTAAATCTACGAATATAGAAAGGAAAAGAGGAAACGAAAAGCGAAGGGAAGAAAAGTGTCGATAAACATTCCGGAGGAGTCTGTCGGTAAAACGAAAAAACGTAAAGAAAAAGAACCCCTACCAGAACTAAGGACAGAGGACATGTTACAGTACTTGGAGGCACGTATCAAGTAGTCCGTGCGACAGATAGTCTAGATCAGGGAATTTAGATAAAGAGTGAAGGTTACATATTAGTATTCCCTAAACCAAATCCAGTATGGGCTTACCAGATCACCAAAAGGGATGAAAGAAGTTAAAGTCAGACTTAAAACGTTATTCCTCAAGTACTAGACTTGGTGTCAGTCGAGGGTCAGAACAAAAACGACTGACATATCTCTAAGAGGTATAAACCGACGTTTCTTATATTAGTTAGACTAAAGCCACAACTGGTAGACCACTACAGGTGCACATCTCAGAAGAGAACACAACAACCTTCTCCCACAAACGATACTGGTCACGCAAGAGAACCGTTCTGAGATAATCGAAAACGGGACGAAGTAAGGTATAAGGTTCCGGTTTAAACGGACAATGAGGTCCCCAAAGAACTGAAGGATGAAAACGTAAGCCCAGGGGATATTACTTTTCCTGTAGAAAAACCCCACAATCAAGATTTTCCAGAACATCCAGAATTATCTTGGTAAGTCGAAGTCGAAGAAGTCGTAATGAACTTAATGATACTATAACTTACCAAACGGAACCTTTACTTGTCTCTAGTAAGACTAAGATTATTGTGGTACTTTAGTTGCAAGGTTGGTTTTGTTTGTTTTTTGGGAGTGTTTAAGAATTTTGACGGTTGTCTTATTACCGTCTCATCGAATTCCTAGACCCGACACTCTTACATCCGGTCGGTTGGATTCGTCAATCCATTTAAGGATGATTCTTTACAATCATGGTATTTCATACGTTGACCTAAAATAAGGTTCCAAGATTTATTTAATCTTAAGACTGAATAGTTAGTTGAGTCACCATCCCAGAACGTAAGGGACAAAAGTCGACTTTCCTTACAAGAACCGTTTCGACCTGTGTCTGTCGTCGTAGTAGTACAACGAGAACTCCAAGAGGTACCTACCGAAGAACTACTTGTAGAAGGTTCCAAGTGGAGCTGTAGACCTTCCAAGGGTCAGAGACTCTTTCCGTTCTGAACACTTTGGTCTATACGAGGATTGGGTCACCTAGAGTTTATCACGACACTCGTCTTGGTAATCCCGTTGATAAACTGTCAAACAACGGATGACAGTATGGGTTCCCGAGACCTATTTAAATGTTCTCTTACCCAATTCCTTTTTCGAAGTCACCCCTTTGAGTTCTCAAGTCTCTTCCCGAAAGTCTTCTTATCCGTGTCTAAGGGCATCGAAGGGGTAAAATGACGATCTTGGTCCTACGAGACGATCTATAAGTCACATCCAGTCATTAGAGTCACTTCCGGAACGACAAGAAGGAAAAATATTCCTTTTACATTCTTGTTGGTACCCTCATCCTTCTATTTCTCTGACGAACCATGTCAGACTTACACCCCACGGTCGAAAAATTTCCACAGTAGACTCTTACGTCAATGGATTATGAACCTTTGTTCTAGGAACTGTACACAACCTGGAAGGTCGTCCTCTTTTTTTGGTGGACAGAATACCCTCTGACTCAAATAAAAATCTAGGAGAGCGAGACTCTTCTTACAAACATCCTTCCGACCAGGGTCACTCGTGTAAAAAGTCCGTTGAATCTCACAAAGAAGATTCCAAGTACAACCTGTCATGTTGAACAGTTCAGTACACTTGAATGATGTATAAGGGATCCAGACTCCATTACGGGTCATAGATCTCATTGTTCAAAGTATTCAGTAAGACTACCCATACACATATCGGAAAGAAAACCTTGGTTAAAATCGGGTCTTAAAAGTCTATGGGTAAAAGAGGTCACGAAGGACGGTGTCTGAACACTTTAAAGTGTCATAGAAAAGATATCTAGTTTCGTAATTAAACTCGAGAGTTATCGGGACACAAAGGTCGTGGTTATCGGAACACAATTTAGTGAAGAGTAGTCGTCTTAGGGTCGTATACTTGACCTGTACTAGTGGGTCAACCTCCTTCTTGTTGATATGTATGACCTAGAAGTCCCTTGACTTCTCCCCTGACTGGTTTTTATAGACAATCCACTCATCATAATACTTTTCTGGTGGTTAAACTTTAAATCCTCTGCTCAAGATCAGATTCGAGAATATTAAACGACCCACTGAATTCAATGAGTCACAAAGGACAGGTTACACGTTCAACCGGAGTTACTTGAGATTCTAGACAATTCTACTCTAGGAACCGTTCACAACAATTTGGAGACTTTAGATCCCAGCATCTGAACAAATCTTCTCATGGATTTGATCAACCTTCTTCCCAACCACCTAAGTCACCCCTATCGCCACAGTAGTAATCGCAAAGACTTTAAGACAAGAGAAAGTAACGGTTCTTTTACCAACGTAGGTTGGAACTGTCTCAGAAGAGTGAAAAACGAAAATCCTCCCACCAATAAGAAGATGTAAACTCTCAGAAATGAGAAGATTAGGGAAAGGAAAGAGAGTAAATGGTATTCATTGACCGATTTATCCATTATCGAGTAAAATGAAAGATTAGGGAATAAGAGATGAGTAGTTAACTATACAGACGAGTAAAAGTAAAACCCCCTGAATTGTACAATGGGTCAGGTGATGAACATAAAGAACTACAGAGAAACGTAGGTGATACTCTTGAGACAATAGAGAAGACCGAAGTAAGTGAAGAGAAAGTAACAGACAAAATTGAAAGAGGGGTATAATTCAACGATCACACGTACTTAATCAACAGAAAATAAAGACCACCAAATAAAAGGAACAAGAGGTGTGATCTCTGTCCACTGTAAACGTGAAATTTACAGAAAGTCTATCCCTTCTAAAATTGACTTGGCTTCGTAGTGGTGGTTAGTCCGACAAAACCTTCTTGATCTCAAAGGACCCAGTCGTTACCTTTCAGAAGCTCCCTTATGGCGGGTCGTAGGATACCTACTTCTTCGGACATTTTCACTCCCGGTTAATAGTTCCGTCTGTTTTACAGGACATGTCTTCTTTAGAAAACTCTTTTCCCGTTAGTCTTTTCACAGTCACAGAGAGTTCCTCTAAAAGCGATTCCTCTCTCCGGGACTTAGGTCATTTAAATTAGATTCGAGTTTTAAATTATGTGCCGTCTCTTAAGGTTTCCCTCGATCCAGGGGGTTTAGATCCTTTTTGAGGTTTCTATTAAGTCTGAATTAATTTGTGGTTTTTGAGAAAGACGTTTCCTTCGGAACATTTACGTTACTTACACCATTTCGGAAATCAATACTTAGTCTGGAGTAACAGGTGTCCTCTTAAGTACCGTCTCTTTTCGGAAAACTTACGTTACTTACACCCTTTTGAAAGTCGGCTTCATGTGTGGAATAACTTGTAGTTTCTTGAGTGTGACCTCTCTTTGGAAAGCTTACGGGACTTACACCTTTTCGAAAATCGGCCTCATGTGTGGAATCAGATGTAGTCTCCTAGGTATGACCTCTTTTTGGTATACTTACATCACTTACACCTTTTCGGAAATCGGCTTCGTGATTGGAATCAGTTGTAGTCGCTTGAGTATGAGTTCTTTTTGGAATGTTCACATTACTTACACCCTTTCGGAAGTCACTGGCAAGTTGATATTAAGTCGTAGTTGCTTATGTGTGACCTCTCTTAGGGATACTTACGTCACTTACGCCTTTTCGAATGTCAACCTAGAGTAGAGAATAACTTGTAGTCTCTTGTGTGTGACCTCTCTTGGGGATACTTACGTTACTGACACCTTTTCATAAGTCAGCTTCGAGTAGGGAACGACTTGTAGTCTCTTAGGTGTGACCTCTTTTCGGAGTACTCACATCTCACACACCGTTCCCGAAATCAGCCTTGAGGAGGGAATAATAAGTGGTCTCTTAAGTATGGCCTCTCTTCGGAAAGTTCACATTATCGACACTCTTTCGGAAGTCAGTCTCAAGTTGAGAATAATCTGTAGTCGTTGAAGTGTGATTTTTCATTATAGACTCGAAAGTAATTAGAACCGTATTCTCGTGTATCGTATTGGAGGATATATCGACTTCTCTTTGTATATGAACAAACTTAAAAGGAAAGGGTGATCGATATTCGGTCAAAGTTCGATCGGAAGGAAGGAAATGCCTTTGATTCACCAGTCCACTCACTAGTAAAGTTGTTCCGTCCCTACTTGAAATTTTTGGAATTCTATAAGTTAGATTATAAAAAATCCCGAGGTCAGAATCTTATATGGAATGATGGAATGTGGAAAATCAGGAAGTGGAAATAGAGAAGGTACCTCGAAACCAGGGACTTGTTGGTCACTTGGGAAAAGAAAGGGTTGGTGTAGTCGGGGAAATGAACTCCTTTAGGACACACACCTACAAAAATCCGAACGACCGAGATCATCGTGTTCTCTTTGACCGAAGTCTTGTTTTTAGATGGGTAATCAAACCCCTACTGTTATTATTCCGTTTAAGTCAGAGACCTGAATTTCCTGTCAAAAAGATAAGGAAGGAGGGAATGGAAAAACCGATGTGGTATAAAGGGAGTTTCATATTGGGTATAAAGATGATTATACGGATTAATTAGGATCATAATAAAATAGAATAGGACTGGTTTTTACAGGATTTTTAGAATATAAATCAAGGATGTAATAGAAAATTTTTTTTTTTTTTGACGACGGGATATAATTTTTGTNAAGGAAGGAGGGAATGGAAAAACCGATGTGGTATAAAGGGAGTTTCATATTGGGTATAAAGATGATTATACGGATTAATTAGGATCATAATAAAATAGAATAGGACTGGTTTTTACAGGATTTTTAGAATATAAATCAAGGATGTAATAGAAATTTTTTTTTTTTTTTTTGACGACGGGATATAATTTTTGTAGAAAACAAATGTCTGAAGTACATTACATATGGGAGACCAAGACTGAGAGTGGCTAGTACATTTCGACTAGATAGTTCTTGTTTGTGTCGTGGATGGAGAGTCAGGAAAAGGATGAAATGTAAACGTCTTAACCGTGAAAACCGATGAGAATACGGAATTTTAAACTCGGAGACCCTAGGTACTAAGACACGACTAGGTGCTTAAAAAGATGGAGGGTCGTGAAGAGACTAATTGTCACTAATCGAGACACTGAAACCCCGTTCTCAACTTGGTCTTATTAAAGTAAAAGAACCGAATATCATGAATACTAATAAGTTAATCTAACATTCGAAGAATTTCTACTTTTAGAATAAAATCTAGGGATGTTTTGTGGGGTGTCACGACTCACCAGTGATTTACGGGGTATTAATAACGAATGGCTAAGGAGAGATAGTACCCATTAGTCGGACGATCCCAAATAAACTTTACCGGATTATCAACTAAAGAAAGAGACACAAGGATGACGACGACGATTGAGGAACCATTAAACCTGGATCTATGGTCTCACTTGTGTGGCAACGACGAGAATAGAGACACAGAAATAGATCGACAGAATGATTTGATAGTGAATCGAGTTTTTCTTAGATCAAAGGGTAACAGGGGTCCTTTCCCAAGTTTGACGAAATTGAGCTTCTGAAAGGTGTCAACCTAGATAAATAAATAAAAGGTAATGAGGGGTCATGTCGACCCGTCGGGATGGGAAACAGAGACGGTGTCGGAAAGAGAAGTGTGAACCGAAGGAAAGCCTAATAAGGTACCGTAAGAAAATGTACAGGATGAAAGAAGGAACATAATTGTAGAGATCTTTAGAAAATATTTTCGGGACGAGTGTAGGACGGAAGTGACACTATGAAAGTTAACGGGTGGAAGAATCTTCAGAAAATGTCACTACCAAACGTAGCAAGACGACATAATGTGACCTCTTCCGTCACCGTGGGGTGAGGTCATGAGAACGGACCTTTTGGGGTACCTACCTCCTCGGACCACCCGACGTCAGGTACCCCAGTGCTTCTCAGTCTGTGCTGACTCGCTGACGTGAAAGTGAAAAGTGAAAGTACGTAACCTCTTCCTTTACCTTTGGGTGAGGTACAAGAACGGACTTCTTAGGGTCCCTGACCCCTCGGACCACCCGACGACAGATACCCCAACGTGTCTCAGCCTGTACTGACTTCGTTGAATCGTCGTCGTCGTCGTCGTCACATAATGTATGAAAGAATAAGACAAGAGACCAAGACAGTTCACGAAAATTAGGTACTTGAAAAAACTTCAATCTTTAACAGAATTTAGAGAACTTCGGGGTAGATGGGTTGATTACCTAAGATCAAAATTGAATTTAACTCTCCCAAATTAAAAATTACCACGTAAACGAAATTAGAAAACTTACCACTCCATTGGAGTACTTAGAAAACCAGTAAAAACAAACTAGAAATTAATACATGTAACTCGGAACCCTGACCGAGAGGAAGTCTCGAGGATCCTACAACCGGAGAATCGAAAGGTGAAGTACTCTGACAAAATTCCTCATCCACCCAAATAAGTATATTTCACTACTTTTGTCACGGACTGTATTATTCACGAGTTATTTACGATTATCAATAGTAAGACAAAGAAGTATGGACGGACATCAGAAAGTAAAGTTAGGACTTCCTGGACATTGAGGTGTCTTTACCTTTTGATCCTAATGTTATTTTTTATTCTTCTATAAAGAAGACTGACGGTAGGACCTGTTATCAGTAGATGAAATAAAATTGAGATAACACATAGTTTTACTGAGTTCCGTCGAATGTTCTATACTATTTTGTCTTTTGACTTTTGTTATGTTTAGTCGTAATCTCTCTCCTCTTCCACGGATCTTCTAGTTCTAGTACTGTTTAACAGTATAGTACACCAATAAGTCCATCTCTACGTTTCACTGGTAAATCCACTTCACTCCACGAGTAAACGAATGTGACATAAACCTACCCCTCTTTTACAGGTAAGAAGTTCCTTTCGGACTATCTAAATTCTAATTAAAGAGGTAACCGGAAGTACATTAATATGTCACGTGAAAACTATTGTTTTTGATTTAATACACAAGAGGTGTTGTGGACCGTTTGTCACATAAAGGGTCACTTATTTATAACTCAAGAATTACCTTCAGAGTCTTTCCGTTTATACTTCTAAGAAGAACTACATCCCACCCCAATCTTAGTCGTCTCCTGTCTCATATGACGTATTAGTTCATTAATGACCCACGGTCTTGTCGAAAAAAGTGTGTAAACTCAGTAAAATGAATTGTATAATCCCTACTTCTTTGACTTTAAACGCTTACAATTTGTCGAATGGGTTTCTAGTCCCAAACTGATGACCTGGAGAACCCGAAAGGTCCACCGAGTCCCCATTCCTAAGGTGGACGTTGCGTTCTCTGTGTCCAAAGTAAGGACCCGACCCTTCTGGGGGACCTCTTCCTTTACCGCTGGGTGAGGTCATAAGAACGAACCCCTTAGGGTACCTGTCTTCCTTGGACCGTCCGATGCCAGGTACCCGAACGTTTTGAAGTCTATGTTGAAATCGCTGATTTGTTGTTCACCTGAATTTCCTTGTTAGGATACTTTAACCACTGATCTATACCCCTCTTTTCTCCCTGGTCATTAAGGAATTAACGATAATTGAAAGTACATTCGATACATCCCACACTTCGTCTCCTTGATTGATTTAATCAATCAATCTCCGATTGAGTCGTCAATCGGTACGTATGTTTTGTAATTTTTCGACTTTTGGACTATACTAATTAAACGTTGAGATTTCAGTTACACCTTAGGTTTTGAAAACCTTAAAGACCACCCCTTCAGCCCAGTTTTCTCATTAGACCTCACCCCTCAGAATAAGATTCCTCTTTACCTCCCAGAAGGTCACGTCGGTTTTAGTGGCACTGAGCCGAGTGTGACTTCGTACAGAAGTCTTATTAGAGACAGGAACGTGCCTCGGGGATAGGTCTGAGTCGCACCCGGTAAAGACCTTTGCGGCATCCACCTACCCCTCTTTCCGAAAGCGCTTCCGTTCGACGAAAGGAACAGCAGTAAGCTGGTCTTCCTCCGCGAACTCACGCTTCTGGTGGTGCCCCTATTTCCGGAGAACTCGGGGCGCGAAAGCGACACAAGGACCTGAAAGTACCACTGGAAACACACAGGTCTAAGGGGGATTGTTTCGACTCTGCCGATGAGGATCTTCGGTGACCTACCCCCGGTCGCTGGCAGAGTTGGCGGGGTTCGGTAGACGGTCGAAGGACCCCCCGCGAGACTTCGATCTAGTCGGTTTCTCGAGCAGGATGTAGACTCTTGATGTGAAGGGTCTTTCGAGTCTCTGAGCGTCAGCTGTGTCGCGATTCTGGAGTAAAGGGTCTTTAGAATCCCGGTTAAGGGTGGGAGTAACTTTTTGGAAAGCACAGAGAGGACGACTTCTAAGATTTCCGACAACACCCGCTACGTTACGCTGCACGACACCGCTATGGTTACTCGGAGTAAAACCCTTTCATAGGATCGGACTTAGAGACAGTGAAGAAAAAGGTCTTTTAACTATTTAGTCTCACTTTAAAAGTGGGAAAAGGCAATCTAAAACAAGTAAATTGACCACACAGTCCACAGATGACACAATTTAGATGAAAGGACTATACACTTGACTCTAGCTTCTACTCAGCGAAAGAATCGATAAGTAAGTCGAAGTAATTTCTCCGGTGCAAGAGGGACGGCGGGTGGGGCGTGGGGGGTAGGATTGTACGTGTTTGTGTGAGACTTTTTCGTATTTATTTTTGTTTGTTTTTTTTTGTTTGTGACTAGTGTAATGAACCTAGTAGGGACTTGCATCATTTACAAGAAAGTCGGAAAAAAAGAAGACTATAGATATATAGATGTATACGATCCATACCTCTACCTAAAACACATATGTATTGTTTTTTTCGAAATCAAAATATATTGTTTTCTAAATGATATATGTGAATGGAACTTGAAAGGGGTACAATCAATCATAAAAGGTTATATTACAAATTACCATGGTAGTTTCTTGATTAGGACAGGGACATAGTTCGTAAAGAAAAGGCCGAAGGATTTATGGTCACAAAAATAAACCTTTGGTATCGTTTACGAAGTTAGACGACAGTTTTGTTGAAATATTTCAATGACAATTAAAATAATGAACACTATTACTGTAATACCAATACAAATTTTCCTTCTTTTTCTGACATAACCAATTTTCTATGTACCCAAGTCACCACCACCACAAATCAGTGATTCAACACAGACTGAGAAACGTTGAGGTACCTGACATCGGGAGACAGGTACCCTAAAGGGTACGGTCTTATGACTTCACCCAACGGTAAAGGAGGAGGTCCCCTAGAAGTGGTAGGTCTCTAGCTTTGACACAGAGGACGTAACCGTCCGGTCTAGACATGGGGGTTTGGTGGTCCCTTCGGGGTTTTCTATGTACGTTGTTCTATGTATGTTTTCTATGTATGTTGTTCTGTTTACTACAGACCCAGAATGAAATTTTATAAGGTCCTTATTTATTTTTTAAATTTTATTTCAGTCCCTCCCTAACGATTTGTTCTAACCGTTTATAAGTAATAACAAATCAGACCCACTTCTTATGTAGTCTCAAGTGAAAAGACAAAACACAAATAAACTTTAAAAGACATTATTAAAAAAATTTACATATAATCGTAAGAAAAACCTTGTTACAAAGGTCGATTATGGAAGGTTGGAGTACAAGTTTAGTAGGAAACTGGAGACGAGTTTACTTAAAAGTCGAGGTGACAATATAGACATTACGACTAAGGAAAAGGACCCTGGGTAGAAGAATGATCAAAAAAAAAAAAAGTGACATGGAGACTTTGATTTCATTTAGAGTCGAGGAATCTCTTGTGTGCAAAATGGAAGTACGAGAGGGTGTAAAGTCAGAAGACTAGAGAGGATACATGCACTGATACCGTAGATAGACCGAAAATCTGAAGACGAGATAAAGTACAGAGTAAAATACGATTCACCGTGGTTACACGGACTGTCTCATCAACGAGTCATTTATAAACAACTTAGTCATAGGTTCACCTACTTAGTAGGTCGCTTGTAATACGGAAAATAGACCTTTGAACCCCAGAACCGTCCGTCCTTAGGGGTGCGCACACCCATTACGTCGTCGACGACACACACGAAGAGGAGAGGGTGATCACCTAGAATAGGAAGGGAAAAATTAAGAACAAGGTTTTCAGGAGGAGGAGGAGACGGAAAATTTCCACGGACGGTAGACGAGGGGTGGGTGTTCGAAGACAGGAAGTGCGCAAGGTGTGGGTGATAGGTAGGGTTGTAACAGTCTCTATGGTAAAGAAAGACGGAGGAACTCCTGAAACGAGAGTGTAAGGAAAGTGAAAAGTCTGAGAGGAAAAGATCACTGAGTAATAGTGACATTTGTTCAGATTAACGACAACAAGTCAACGGGTCAACACAGGTTGCGAAACGTTAAGGTACCCGACGTCGTGTGGTCCAGAGGGACAGGAAGTGGTAGAGGGCCTTAAACGGGTTCAAGTACAAGTAACGTACTTGTAACGTTTGTCTGCTGAGTAACCTTTTTAGGGACTACGACCCTTTCTAACTCCCGTCTTCCTCGTCTCCCACAGTCTGCTACTCTACCGACCTGTCGTGACTACGTTTGTTCAGATTATCCAGAGAGAATAAATTTTTGCATCAGTTTCGATAGTACACACCTACACTCTCAACTTGATATTTCTTTCGACTCGCGACTTCTTAACTACGAAAATTTGACCACAACCTACCTCTTCCTTTACCGTTGGGTGAGGTCATAAGAGCGGACCTTTTAGGGTACTTGTCTCCTCGGAGAATCCGACGTTAGGTACCCCAGCGTTTCTCAGCCTGTACTGACTCGCTGAAGTGAAAGTGAAAGTGTCTACCAATGATTTGAGTTGCTACCAGTAGTAAATTATTACATACGTTTACAGTTTAGCGATACATCATGTGGACTTTGATTATATAACATACGGTTAGTATAAAGTTAATTTTTAATTTACTTTTTTTATTTTTTATTTGACCACAACCTCTTCTGAGAACTCTCAGGGAACCTGACGTTCTTCTAGTTTAGTCAGTTAAGATTTCCTTTAGTCAGACTTTATAAGTAACCTTCCTGACTACGACTTCGACTTCGAGGTTATGAAACCGGTGGACTACGCTTCTTGACTGAGTAACCTTTTCTGACACTAGGACCCTTTCTAACTTCCGTCCTCCTCTCCCCCTACTGTCTCCTACTCTACCAACCTACCGTAGTAGTTGAGCTAACTGTACTCAAACTCGTCCGAGGTCGTCAACCACTACCTGTCCCTTCGGACCGCACGACGTCAGGTACCGTAGAGTCTCTCAGTCTATACTGACTCACTAACTGACTCGACTTGACTAAAATTTTGTAAGATGAATTTAAGTGTACGACGAAATGGGTGGGTCAATTAAGAGGGGAATCTCGAAGGTCCTTCCTCACACCGAGTCGGTTGTTGAGTTAAAACCGGGTCACTTTGAATAAAGTCTGAAGACCTGATGTTCAGAAACTTTTATCTAGACAACAAAATTCCGTGGATAAACAATGTCGTCGGTACCTTTTACTTATGTAAAAAGAAAACGAGAACGAGAAGGTCCGAGGTCCACCATCAAAAGGACGTTAACAATCTACGATCACAAGGTGAGAGGAAACGACCAAAGGAGAGCAAATTTAAAAGAAGTCAATTTGATTTATACCGGTAATCAAAGACGGACCCTGTGACGGATCTCCACCTCAATTTTCCCTGGTTTATTCTTCACCGGGGACTTTTATGGAAGGAAGTAGTTATCTGCGTGAGGAACAAAGGACCAGAAGAACCCGTCACGGTATTGACACCGAGGTCTAAAGAGAACCGGGGTTTCATTAGATGAGTCTTGGTATAACGGGTCTCCGGAGTCATTCCTATTTGAGAGAACCTGGACCTAGAATTCGGAAATACGAAAAGGTGATCAGGTTCCTCTACTTACGGGAGGGAGGAAAAGTTCCCACTCAAGTAGGTACCGGGTCCGTGGGTAGACTCGGGTAGACTCTATTTCCACAGGTTCTGTCCCAGATCTTATGTCCAAGGTAGTGTAACACTCCAGTAAGTATAGTAGAGGGGAGAGGGGGTTTTGGTAGAAGGGTTCCTGTTTAGGTCTCTCTCTCTTTGACGAGACTGAAACCAGAACAGTATCTAAAAGGGACCCTTGGTGAGAGATGGTAATCGACCTATCTATATGGTGGTGATTTAAAATTATTAATACCAAATATCTTCTTTTTCCATTAAAATTTTTTACAGAACGATATAGAGAATTTGGAACTTGGTATTCGTGAGAGGTCGTGACTATCCGGTGTGTCTCTCGTTTCATTAATATACACTAAATTGTAGTATAGAACAAAGTTACGTCGTTCATCTGTACTAAAAAAAATAAAAAAACAGTGTGACGCACCGTATGCCTGGTTGGTCCCTTATCTTGGGTGCGGGGACGTAACCTTCACGTCTCAGAAATTTGTGACCTGTAAGTCCCTTCAGGGTGCATATGTACTAAAATTAAAACGTCCCACAAAAACATCAACTTGGTCTTAAAGAAGTCCCTTTGTCGAACTAAGGATTGTAGAAATACACAACTTTGGACTCGAAAATCAAGTACGTTTCTCACAGACCCCACCTCCACGATACCAGTAGGGGTGTATCCGTCCATCTAGAAGGGGTGACTTTTAAACCAAGTCTACAGTTCAGACTACTGAGGGGTGTACGGGGTTATCCCATACTTTTCCAAATGACAGGTATTTATTTTGGAAAGACCCCTCTCGTGTAGTCCGAGGGTTTGACCGGACTATTATCGGGTTCTCTCTCGTCCCTCCCTAAAGGTATAGTCCAAATACCACCTACCCCAACCTGACCCTAAGTGCGTACACTCGGTCCCTAACACACCAAACTTGTGGGAGATGAGTTTGTGGTTCCCTCCTTCGTGGGTCCGAACGAATAAATCGAACGGGTCTGTCCTTCGTGTTCCCCTTTCCTCCCCCGAATTTTAGACAGTCGTCAGTCAGTAGTTTTATATTTGTCTGAGTTAATGTCCACCACAAAACGTACTTCCCAGTTCTTTGAATACCTTTTATTAAGTAGGATTCCCTTTAATTCCACCTATACAAGGTCCATATTTTCCGTCTTACGGTTATCGAGTCCAGTTCCTACTAAAACTCATGGTGTACGACAGAGTACAACATGTTAAGAAAGAATCGACGAACTTGACGTCTCTCTCTTTCATTTTAAAAAGTTTCACGAGAAAGGAGTCGTTAGAGATAATCAGGACTTTCCGTTTGTCCCTCCGTAAAGTTGAAAAATTGTATCGAGAAATTCGGGGGGACTTGAGTATAGTGTCATAAGTGTCCGGGACACAGGGAGATAAAAGAGTCAAGGAAGGATCAAAGTAAAGGAAGAGAGAGGTCGGACCTACGATATTAAATGGATCTCTGAATCCGGTACTAATACTAGTACAACTTCGTAACTGGAGAGGGGGGATAAGAAAATTACGTGAAAGGGAAGAATTGGAAGTTGGTCAATTAGTTAATTTTTATGAAGTCAAGTCAAGTCAAGTCAACGAGTCAGTACAGGTTGAGAAACGCTGGGGTACTTAACATCGTGTGGTCCGGAGGGACAAGTAGTGGTTGAGGGTCTCAAGTAAGTCTGAGTGCAGGTAGTTCAGTCACTACGGTAGGTCGGTAGAGTAGGAGACAGCCGGGGAAGAATCACGGGTCATAAACTCCATCATTCGGATCCCCCAGTACGGAGGAAGGTGACAGAAAGAAGAAGGAGAAATGACGTTTTAATCCTCAGGGCCCAAGACACCAATGATAAATAAGAACTAAGTTTTACAAGGGTTTAATAGTTTAGGTGATCTTCTAAATCGAAACAAGAGAGGACAAAATTGTCAGTATGGTAAATATGACAAAGTTCCAGTTGGAAAGGTAAACATATGACTTCGAGTAACGTAGATCAGAGATTTCCGAGTTGGATCCTGCGACTCTGTAGGTTTCTATGTATACCTTCAATCATAATCTAAAAAACCCATTTATTATCCCTTAGGAAACGAAGTATTTTTTGATAGACCGAAAAAATCAATAAAGTCTCTAGGAAAATAAAAACTTGTCGAAGTCACCGACACTTCGGAGATTCTATTCGACGAGGACAAAACCTGATTAATATTGAAGTTCCTTCTTTAATACTAAAGATTGAAGTTTTATAGGGGAAATCTAAAATTAAAACGAGATGAGAAAACGTATACTACAATTCCTTCATTACAATCACAATGTCAACCACAAATACCGTATATTTACTGTTTTAATTCTTTTTTCAAACTTTGAATTTTAATGAGTGAGACGAGAATTTTAATCGTCATTCCTCCCTTCCAATTCGTCTACCGATTGCCTGTCTAGTCCACTGTTTCCTGGTTTGGAATCAAATGGTGTCACATATTCATCTAATCATAGAGACTCTTTGTCGTCGTTAACGGTTAAATGGGTGAAACCCTTTTGACCCTATCGATCGTCTCTCAACACTCTAGCACAATTCAAGACCTTGGTGGGACAGATAGGGAAGAGGTCCGGACATAATAGACCCTCACCAATCGTGTGTAGGTCAGACTCTGATATTTCCGTACTTTCTAGTCTAAACAAAAATTATTTTCTTCTTAATTCCATCCGTCACTAGTGTGTAAAGGTCACGAGACCCAAACTGGACTGGCAGTAGATACTTCTCTAGTTTAATTGCCTTGTTTCATTCTAGAAGGTTCCAATCACTCTTTAAGGGTTTATTTGACAAGGGAGTATACCCTTAGTCACACCGTTTTCTTGTTCTTAGAAGAACAAGTAAGGTCTGTTTGAGACCATAAAAGATAAAACCCTAGAGGAAACTTTGTCCTCCTGGGAAGTGGACCTATATCTTTGAAGTAAAGGAGTACGACACCCTCACCGAGTCCAAAGTTGGTTTCACATAGGATATTGGACTCTAGGTAAGGAGAGACGGTCACAGATGGAGACGACGTCCTATTCGTTTTACGGATATATTCCCTTCGGAACTCTTTAATTCTTTATGGTTCTACTGTAAAGAAGTTCCTACAATGTTTTGTTGTTGTCTTTTTTCAGTACTCTAAATTTACCGATGAAATAAAGGACTAAAGACAAGAAGTGACGGACCGTAGAAGTAAATTCCTCCACTGTTTTTAGACTACGTCCAGTGACCGTAATATATTCGTTTTTATTGACCTAAAAAAAGGTGAACTTCACTCGACATCGTGAGTGAGGGGGTTTGGAGGAAACACCCTTCTCAGACCTTGGGGAAATATATTTATTGGTAGTTAAAGTCACGATGGAAAACAAGAGTCTCGAGGGGTAAGAGTTCCGGTCTGATCCTTTAACAGTTAACGAGGATTTTCTCGACTGGTGTATTAGTCTGACATAGACCTCTTTTATACTCCCGGTTAGAGAAATACCGATTTGAGTGTAAATAAAGATCGAGTTTACAATAAAACTGGTCCCAACAGTGTTTACCGGTACGTCGGATACCCGGTGGGTAGAAGTCCCCACAGTAAGTGACAGTAGACGAATATAGTCCACCGGTTCCTTTTCGTTTATTTTACTGATAATAAAATATGTCGGTAAATTAAAGACGTGAAACCATTCCTTTGTTTAACTGGAATGGAGAGTTTTCAAACTCTTTAGTTAAATGTTTTGTTTGAATTGTCAGTTTTAATGTAATACACATACGTTATCGATGGACACTCGAAGATCCTCATCGATGTTCCTCCATGATTCCCTCACTCATGACTTTAGATTAGGTCAAAAAAGAAAAAAAGGTCCCATGTATAATCCTCAAATTTTTTCTATGATTTCGGACCTGGGATGAGGGACTCGGTTAGTCAGTGACCCGCACCCTCAGAACCGTTGTCTTAAAATATCAAAGACTTCACTAAAGTGATGCATTGATCCCAATTTATCGTGTCCACATTCGACATCATCTCCCAGATATATCAACACTATTTGAAGATCTTACACTTTTGTATGATCTTCTCTTTTATTATCCTTCCAAATTGTGGACATGACTGAATTCACTCGGTAATATACGAGGACTTATCAATTAAACTCCCATAAAATGTTAAAAAAAATAATCCTTGGTCAATGAATTTCTTGAACTTACACAATCTTGTCCTCGTATTGTCTGGAGGTCAGATGAACGACTTTGTATTTGCGAAAGATAATCGTTTTGTACGTATTTATGTATATGAGATCTACATTGTGTCGTTTTACGACTACATATTATTAGGATAAGTTCTTATATAACACTTGAATGTTTTGACTTATTTACTGGAAACTTTACTGGATGAGGTTTAGGGAGCCAAGTCTCTCCTTTGACTTCGAATTTTACCGACTTAAACGGTTACAGTGTTTAACGAATTGTTGTATTAGCCTAATAAAGTCGGGTTACGTGAAAGGTAAGGTGTCGTGTTGTCACTTTTCATTTTCATAAAAGCCGTCAAAGAGTTAGGTCGGACTAAGAAGACACAACTTGTTTTCCTGTTTGGTCTCATTTACATAGGGGCTTATTTACGTAGGGGATACAAATTCTACTAGGATCTTCTCAGTATACGGTCCCACGTCAGAGACTACAAACAACTCTCGTCTTGCCATAGACTTCCGAAAAGGTGTTAGTAATGTAGGTTTTCCGAAGAGACGACTTACTTAGGAGACTACGACTTACTCCATTCACGAGACCGACTTTCAGAAGGACGTAAGTAATGTCAACATTCCAAAGAGAGGTCATACTCATAAGACTACAAGTCAGTCTACTCACGAGGCCGATTTCCAAAACAGTGTAAGTAACGTGAATATCCCGAAGAGAGGTCACACTTAAGCAACTACGACTCGGTCTACCCTCGAGACCGATTTCCGGAAAAGTGTGAATAATGTTACCATCCCAAAAAGAAGACACACACAAAAAACTACAACTCGTTCTCTACTTGTTACAGCTTTCCGAAACGGTGTGAGCCGTGTGAGTATTCCGAAACGAGGGCACACTTAAGAGAATACGACACATTCCACATACAAGACCAACTTCCGAGCGGGTGTAAGTAATGTGAACATTCCAGAAAGAGGTCATACATAAAAGGATACGACTTATTCCCTACTCGGCATTGACTTCCAAAAGGGTGTAAGTACTGTGACTATCCCAAAGAGTGGTCATACTTAGGAAAGTACAAATCGTTCTCTACTTGAAGCTTATTTCCGGAAGGGTGTAAGGAATGTAAGTATTCGAAAGAGAACCCATACTCAAAAGACTACAACTAATTCCAAACTCTCTATTGACTTTCGGAAAGGTGTAAGTGACGTAAGTTTTCCGAAAAGAGACCACACTTAAGAGGCTACAACTCATTCCCTACTCGTCATTGACTTCCGGAAAGGTGTAAGTAATGTAAACATTCCAAAAAGAGGTCATACTTAAAACTCTACAACTCGTTCCCTACTGGTCATTGATTTCCTAAAGGGTGTGAGTCGTGTTAGTATTCCAAAGAGGGGTCATACACAAAAGACTACGACTCACTCCAAACTCACGACTGACTTCCGAAATGGTGTAAGTAACGTGAGTATACCAAAAAGGGGTCATACTTAGTATACTACTGCTTATTTGCAACTCCCAGGTAACTTTCGGAAGGGTGTAAGTAATGTAAATATCCAAAAGAGAGGTCATACCTAAAAAACTACAACTCATTCCACACACGAGGACCATTTACAAAATAGTGTAAGCAGCGTAAATTTTCCAAAAAGAGGACATACCTAAAAGACTACAAGGTACTTCACCGGAGAGACCGATTTCCGAAAAGGTGTGAGTAATGTTCATATACCAAAGAGTGGTCACACATAAGAGACTACGACTTGTTCCACCCAAGAGACTGACTTTCGAAAGGGTGTAAGTAGTGTGAATATCCCAAAAAGAGGTCACACTTAAGAAACTACAACTCATTCTCTACCTGGGAGTTACTTCGGAAAGGGTGTGACTAGTGTAAATATACCAAATAGAGGTCATACTTAAGAAACTACCAAATATTCCAAAAGCGAGGCCGACTTCCGAAAAAGTGTAAGTAATGTAAACATCCCAAAAAGAGGTCATACGCAAGAGACTACCGCTTATTCTCGACTTGTCATTCATTTTCGAAAGGGTGTAAGTAACGTGAATGTTCTGAAGAGAAAAAATTGACCCAAATTTAAGACAAACTGTGAACAAAATCATCTCCAGACAAAACCTCTACAAAGAAACACAAAATTTTCCAGATTTGAGTGTAACTACGAAAAACGTTTCAGTAATAAATGTACACGAGCGAGGTTTCAACCATACCAGAAAAGTCAATAAAAATAAAGGGAACCGTCACAGACAAGCAAACGGACGACGGAGAGACCTGACGGAAACCTAAGTGTTCAAAGATTCTTCAACCACGAGGTTCCTAGTAGGGAAAACACGAAAAGACGATGACGGGGACCTCTACCAAGAAGAGGTCTTTACAGGTCGAGACTCCGACAATACGATAAAAGACCAGAACAGTGGGTCAGACTTTCTTTTTCTTTTACAGTCGTAAGAGACTTAACTCCCCTTTTTTTTTTTTTTATGTTGTCGTTTTCACAGTGACACCCCTACTGGATTACTTTGATTTTTATTTCCGGAGTCCCTTAAGACTCTTGAAAGTTTATGTCGGGACAATAAACACCTCTGTAAACCTTTCTCCATTCCTCTTACTATTTATTTTATACTCTCGTCGTTCTCTGACGGATTAAATTAAAGTGTCTATTAGAGATGGTCCTTCCCTTGAAGTGAATTCCACTGTCATTTAAATCTTTCACTGGTGTCTGTATCAATTCCTCTGTTCTACTTGACCTAGATTTTTCCCGTCAGACTTGTCCCTAAGGAACGGGCACTTGTTATTTTGTTTTTAGATTTTGGCACTAAAGTTCTATTCTGTTTGTCTTCTATACTGAACCCGAGGTACCAAATATCGGATCTTTTGACTTCCTCATCGACATAGTGACGATCTTTACTCTTTCAACATTTATCATTTCGTTTATTAAATCCACCTCCTTCTACTGTTCCAGTTGGGATCCGTAAAACTCTTAATCCTTCTCTTTTCCTCCTGATCTGATATTACCACAAACTCCCCTACCTTCTACGGTTTTCATCGCCTTATTGATGTTACAAGTTTGTATCCTATCTTTGATAGTCGAGTTTTCTCCTTCCTTTTCTTATTTCTGCATTCTTACATACACTTTTTTCTAGTCGCTATTCCTTTCTAAGAACTCACACAAATCACATTACCTACTTATTTTATGTGATTTCTTTCTTTCGTCAAAAGGCGTTTGTTCGTTTTCTTATATTCTTTGGTCTTGTCATGTAGTAGTCCTTCATCTCAATGTGATAAGACGAAAGATGACACCCTGTCAAACAGAACACGGTTCTGTTCTTTCTACTGTCCCATCAGTTACAACCGTCTAAATCATTTCTTTTTTTCCGACATAAATTTTGTCGTAAAAAAACCAAGGTGACCATTATCCTTCCATGTCGTCTGGGGGTCGTTTGGGACTTAGTGGACACGACGGTCGGGGAAACACTAGTAGTGGTAATAGTGACGTTCGTACTCCTCGTCCCGTCCCTCGGTCTCGACGGATGGTAGGGGAGGTATGGACCTTAGTATTCATTACCACATCGTGGATAGTCGTACGTCTTCCCGTCCGTCGGAGGATTGTCGTTATAAAGAGATCGTCCCTGTCCTTCTAATTACGTTTTGTTCAGACCCCCCCTTGTTTATTAGTTATATTCTTTACCTATACAAAAGGTGTTGTTTTGACTGTGATTCCTATATGAACATATCACTCACTTTCCGTGAGTCAGTACAGACTCAGAAACGTTGGGGTACCTGATTTGTCAGGTACCTTAAGAGGACCGGTCTTATGACTTCACCCATCGGAAAGGGAAGAGACCCCCTATGAGGGTTGGGTCCCTAGTTTGGGTCAAGAGGGTGTAAGGTCCGCCTAAGAAATGCTCGACTCGGTGTTCCCTTGATGATGAACATGTCGTCTCTTGGTATTTTTTATAGACCTTCATGAAGTGTCCCTTCCTATACCTCTGGTACCTCAGTATACGACAATTTCCGTTTTTCTCACATCTTCACCGACTAGAACTCGGTGCAACCTCAAGGTCTACTTTCGTTATTTGTACGTTGTCTGACTGGTTATAATAGGTGTAACAGTATGACACGTACGTGATTGGTTCTCTCATTGGTCTCATAGTCCTCACCCAAATACTTACTTTATAACCTCTTTTAAGGTCCTCCGGTCTGACTTGTCATGGTGAGGATGACATCCTTCGTTCAAAGTGAAATGATATGTCATACGTTTCAGTTACCCGTTACGGGTGTCATATAAGGCTGTGGGACATACACCTCTCTATGATCTCCCACGACTGTAAGTCCGACGTTTTCTTGTTCCATCTGATCATTCTGCCTTATACATCTATCTATCTATCTATCTATCTGTCTATCCATTTATTTATTTATTTATTTATATATATATATATAGAGTGTTAGACCGTCCTCGGTTCAGTGGTTCTGTCGGATCTCTTTTACCATTATTTCTCCTGTCCTTTTACTACGTCTGTTCCCGAACCCGGTCACCGGTGGAGTAACATTGAAAGGTTTTCAATTGTTTGACATTTGTGTTCAATTATTTCGAGAATAAAAATTTTTTAATCAAAAAGTTTAACACAAGGCACTTTGGTAGAAAATTTTCTTTCTAAAATTTCCACGTCATATTTTTTTGTTTGTTTGTTTGGTCTTAGTACCAATCCTCCTACCCCCTCTCTTTACAATGTAAGACACGTTGAGAATCTTTAAGTATTAAGAGCTGATACATTTTTTTTTTAGAGACTCACCAAGAGATTATTCTTTGGACGATTTCCTGAAGGGACCACCGTGTTACCTATTCTTAGGTGGACGATTATGTCCCCTGTACCCAACCGAGGGACCAGACCCTTCTAGGGTGTACGGTACTTGGTTCATTCGGGTACACTGTGTTGATGACTCGGGTACGAGGTCTCAGGTGTTCGGTTGTGGTGTTACCCTTTGGATACCAGACGTTGTTTCTGGGACGTGTCGGTTTTTATTTCTCTTACTTTGGACGATTTTACATCGATTAAGTCATGAAAGGTTGAAACTTATGACGTACGAAAAAAAGAGGGGTAGGGATGGAGTAATGAAGACTTCTATATAAGGAATGGATTTTACGGAATCAAAGATATAAAAAAGTCCCAGTCTAGAAACTTCTCCAGAGAGACACGTTAAATTCCTAGTTCCAAATCTTCTTTCAATAAGTATTACAGTTCCTGTCCTGTTATGATACATCCTATTCTTCGATTTGTTACTCTAATTCCGTCCTGATCCATACTTTTTTTACTACAGATGTCCATACCTTGAGTGAAAACGTCTCAAACCAACCCTTTCGTTTTTCCGTCAGGCCTACCACCGGTCTATCTAATCGTCACAACTCATTTTCATAGACCTTAAATCCATGGATAAAGACAAACTTCCAAGACCCCTACCTCGGATCTCTAGGTTTTTCTTTTGACATTCCTGATTTTTCATGATTATTAATATTCTTAACCCAGGGTTCCTCCAACCCTTTCCTATCTTAGGTCTAAGGTACAGTTCTTCAACGAAAATCTTTTCTCGTCCTTCCTGTTCAGGAAACTTTCCTCGTATTTTTACAGATACATAAGTGTACAACTCTGTAAATCACAAAACTGTTGTGTATTCTCTCATGTTTACGGAAGGGTAAGAGGTGTTGTCTGTGAAATTCCTCTTCGTTCATGTAGATGTAAAGTCTACGTTTTAGGAGAGTAGTCCGACCACCAGTCTCAATTATTGTAAGTAGACGGCCCATCGGTGATGAATGGAGGTTCCCAGGGATGACCCTACGACCCGAGGTGTTAGGTGCCGAGACAGGGAACGAGATTGACCCTTTAGTGTAGTCCAAACCTTTGAACCTCAGGATCAGTAACCTTAATTTTTTTTTTTTCAATGGAAAGACGTCACTCTCTTTTCACGGAAGAGTCTCAAGTAAGAGTAGCGAAGCAGAAATCTCCTTTCCTCTCCACCTGTTTAGTCTACCTTCATTTTGTATATGTTTCGAAGCTACAATGTGCAAGGTTTTACACCATATTGAACCCTTGACTAGAGCCAAATCTTTTTAATAATCAAACAGGAAGATGAATGATCTCTCACTTTCACTTTCGGTGAGTCACAGGCTGAGAAACACTGGGGTACCTGATATGTTAGTTACCTTAAGAGGTCCGGTCTTATGACCTCACCCATCGGAAAGGGAAGAGGTCCCCTAAAAGGGTTGGGTCCCTAGTTTGGGTCCACAGGACGTAACATCCGTCTAAGAAATGGGTGACTCGATACTTCCTTCGGATGATCTCTCATCTTTGGAAAAGTTTTGGAAAACTTAAAATCTTCAGAAACCAAGGAATTGACTTTCCTTTTTTGAGTGGATTCATGCACTCAAGTGAGGAGGAGGTGTGGAGGTCTATAATTGAGTCTTTTCAGTAGGGGAATGGATATCTCTGGTCTACACATATTAAGAGGTTACAGTGTAGGGACTTATTTGGAGAGACATGCCCTAGGTCGACAAAGGTAAGAAGGACCCATTTCAGGTGATAGTGTAGGAACTTCCAGTGACTAAGGACCTTCTGGTCTGTATAAAGACGAATCGGTATTTCGTAAATGGAACCTTTCCCCGTTTAAATCGACATGACTATCTTCATTCCCTTCAAGACCCGATAGACTTTTTACTAAAACTATTAAGGAGGAAACGTTTTACTTATATTTTTGTCTTGGACTGAGTACCCTAATGACATTCTTAATTTATTCTTTACAAACGATAGTTTACGAATTAAATCCCAGATAGTTCACGAGTCAGTTGCAACTGACGACAACATAACTAGAAGTATTAATAGTAGTAGTAGTAGAGACACAAAGTTCTATAGAGTTCATAGTTCTCATTTGGAACTATTGTAGTTATTATACAAAATGATGATATTCACGTTCTTGTCGGTTTTTACACAAACTTTTCTAGACCTCTCCTCTGAATGAGATGGTGTAAAGTTTTATATGATTTATTGTATCATTTCATATGATTTTCCATTTTGTATGACCAGATCATACCTTATTTTGAGTTACCTTTTGTCTGTTGGGTTTTTATGTCGAAACAAATATTCTTGCTTTACCCTAATTAGTTGAAAGTTTAATCGAAACTCTTCCACCTAATCAGTGATTTACCACAGTATTGTTTATTGACAGATAAACTCTTTTTTTATTTCACTCAAGGGATGAAGTACCGTAGTGTTTTTATAGACGACCTAACCTGTAATTTAAAATTTCTTTTTCGTTTTTATTCTATTATCTTATTTTCTGTATTTTTATGAAAGTATTCGAACTATATACCTACCGTTTTTAATACTCTCTCTAACTGTCTATTTTGATGTATTTTACATTTCGAAGACATTTTTTGGTATTTGTTTTACGTTGTAAGGCTCGAGGACGTTTATCGTTTTACCTACTTTCTACTTGTTGGATGCTGTTATTGTTGTTGTTGTTTTTTCGGTTGTTGGGTGTGTCCGTTAAGTAGATACCGTAATTTTGGTACTTTTATACGAGGTTAGGTTCTTTTTGTATTATTTTGTTACTCTATAGTCTAATCCCTTGTGTCGACTTTCACGAGTACACATAATACCACCCTTGTCTTGGGATTACGTTAGATGTGTCCCCGTCAGACGGTCCTAGATAGTTCTGAAATTTACGTATATAGTAAGTTCGGTTCAAACATCGAACATCCTTAAATAAGAGATCTTTGTGGGACCCTACGTTTTTGTATACATTTTTATAGGAACGTTGTAACAAACACTCCTTTTTTCATTTGAATCTACAGACAATTATCCTGTCTCCAATTTCTTATGTACCATGTAGGTATGGTTTCGTCAAGTATATCTGTAAAATTTTGATCTCACATAGTTTTTTATTTCACAGAGATATACGTGACTAATCCTTTACATACAGTGTGATTTTTACCGTATGTACCATAATACGGTAAAAATAAAAATACTTACCCTTTCAAACATACAATTACGTGTCTCTTTTTCGATTTTCTTATGTGATGGGTTATAATATTCACGTTAAGATCACCCTGAGTCTCCGTTACGTCCCCTTGAAGGACTCGTTTTCTCTCTTAAGACAAAATTTTGTCTATTTAATAAGCCTGAATATTGGTACTGTCTCGTTGACCTGATCGAAAGGGTCATATTTGTTGACATTTTGAGGTGTTACATTGACTTTGTTCCCAAAATTATGAAACTTGTCGTCTGTCTTGTCTTGACACTAGGGACTCTTTTCCCTCTTTTAGTGTGCTCGAGGAGTCTAGGAATTCTAAGGACGGACCTCCGTAGAGGTCTGACGTCCCGTCCCTCGTCTTGGACTCGTTCCGTGTCACCAGAAGGACTTGATTTCTCTTTGTCTGCCGTCGAGTCCTAATGTTTCCGTCCCCTAAACGTTCTATCTATGATCTCTGTTCCCTCTATGTCTCCTCCTCCAGGTTTTTGGGCCACACTTATGTTAGAAGTGTCCGTTATTGTTCAATTGTTGTACTGGGTTGACTTGGGTCTCAAGTCTACTATACTCGTTAGTCGAGGGTGTCAGGGTCACGTGGACTCCTCGTCCCGATCAAATCGGACACTCCGTTCTCAATTTCGTCGTTCAGGCCAAACGAGATAGAAACGATTAAAGGTCCCTGTGAACCTAGGTACAAAGACTTGGAATTTGTTCGAGACTTTTACGTACAAATATATCAGGTTGCTGACTGCTTCAATAGGACACGGACCTTATGACCCCGTCCTACATGTTCTGACAGTCGTAACAAATTTCATATACACTTCTAAATACTACGTGTACACCACGGGTCAAACTCCGGACATGGTGCTGATCAATTGTCGGTGTTCTCTCGTGTGTGACTACACTAGTCGAGGGAAAATTCTTGAGACCTGACTCTCTGAGTTCGTCTGAAGGAGCTATTCTCTGTAAAGAGTACAGAGACACCTGTTGTCGTTCTCTCTTTCATGTCGGTCTAAAGAAACCTCGGAATATTCATAGAAAAAGGAAGATCAGGATGACACATGGGAAACACCAGTACTAGAGATAAGGACTCAATACGACGACCCCACCTACTTGGTAGGATCGTTTAGTGACTTCATTTACCACCAGTATCCCTGGGACTTTTGGGTCGGGTCATCATTCTGATGTGATCTAGTCGAGATCGTTTCGAATGTCACGTTTCGGTTTGGAGTTTTTCTGGTTCGACACCGGGACTACCCTAATTGTCCTAACCTAAATGGGAGGACGTAATTTATTGGTTTTTTAAGGTCGGTTTTTACATACTTTGTTCAAAGGTTCCGTGACTTAGAGTCTATTGTTTCTTGTCACTAGAGGTACTTAGTCCTTTGTTTACTTCACTCGGGATGTTGACGAGGTCGAATGACGAAACTCTCAAAGGTCCGTCCCCACGTCCCTTCCCCTTAAGTTCTCGGTGGGACGTTTAAGAGACTTGACTTTTCTATTACGACTCAAACTCCTTCAGTTCCATTGATGTCAAGTGTCCTGTCTCATGATATACCTTCCCTCAATGTGTTCTTTCTTCGTTACTCTTGACGTGTTTGAGAGGATTTGGGAGATCTGATGTATCTGAGGTAAAAGGTACCATGAGTAAAGTAGAAAAATTATAAATATAAAAATATCGTCAGTAAACCAGATAAGTCCATTTTATAGTTCAAAACGAGAGAGTAGCGACCGTGTACCGTGCTACATTCGTTCTTCATTCACTACTTATATAATCAGTTCGACCTCTCCGTCTCAATCTTTCTTTCACTAACAGTTTACCCTCGGGTCTTACTTAACGGTTGTAACCAAGAATCTATTTGTGTGTAGTGTGGTTTTCTTATGTGTTAAGGAAAGATTCCTGACTTTACATTTCCTTTAGAGTTGAATGGACTTTTGATCGACTACCCTCATTTCATACAGGGGGAACCTTTTCTCGTCTGAGACTTCGTCTGTCTAGATCGCCTCCCTTTTCTTTGATGTTACTTAGGACAGGTTCAATCGACATTTTAGGTGAATAAAAAAGATGTACTTTTGTCGTCCTTAATATGGTAAAGGAAGATTTTTGTTTTTTGTGTTCCATTGACGACTGATCCTGGGACCACGAAAGTAGTCATCTGAATCCTTCATTTCTTAATGAAATTCTAAGTTAAAACGGAGATGTATGAGTGTCAGTGAAAGTAGTATGTTGAATTAGGTATAAGAAGTAATTCACTCCGTTTTATAAAGACGACGGAAGACTGTTACATGTACATATTTCCCTTAAAGGGAAATTGTAGGAAAATTGTACATAGGTGACACCGTCAGACCTACCCTCAAACCACTTCTTACCTATGTAAGGGGAATATCTACGTGTATAAGAGACGATGTATATTTTAATTGTTAGTCTAATGAAAGGTTTTCAGAAGGGGGAGTGGGAAACTTTGAAACGATAATTATGTTTAATTTATAGTGTTACTGTATATGAATCGATGTAATGGATGGGTGGTCTCACAGATTTTAAGTTATCTATACCAGTCATGATTGATGACCGTTCTTATGTCTCTAATATTGAAGACATGTAACGACACCCGTATTTATAAATGGTTAGTATTCTTTTTGACAAACCGTTATATATACTTTATATATGTATATGGACGGGATACTGAGGTGTTAAGGTGAGGATACGTATATGGGTCTCTTTACTCCCCAATATAGGTGGTTTTCTGAAGATGTTTTAACAAGTATCTTCCAAATAAATATTATACGGGTTTAGTCTTTCTTAGGTTTACCGAAAGTCGTCTTACCTATTTGACACCATATAAGTATGTTATCTTATCATAAGGTTTTATATTTTCCTACGAAATGGATTGTTGTACCTATATAGAGTATTTGTTATAACTCGTTTTATTCTGTTTGTGTCTTCTTATGTAAGATATACTCATGTAAACGTCCGTATGGGGTGAAATAACACGAAGTGAAATAAACGTGAAGAATGTGTGACCCAAAAATTTTAAAAAGAAAAATGTTTAACTTCCGGACACCGTTAGGGTATAACTCGATCAGATAGTCGTGGTAAAAAAAGGTTGTGTAAACGAGTGAAGTACAGACACACAGTGTAAAACCATTAAAAGTTGTTATAAAGTTTGAAAAACAATAATGACATAATAAACACCACTAGACACTGGTCATTAAAAAGTACGATGATGATATTGAAGGATTTCCAAGTCTACTACAAATCGTGAAAAATCGTTAATGGATAAAAAAAATCTAATCCATATATGTAAAAAAATGTGTATCACGAAAAACATGTGAATCTGTTTTTATATCATATTTGTATTGAAAAAATATACGAGATCCTTTGGTTCTTTGAGTACCCTAAGTCAAATAAAATTATGTACTAAATAATGTCACCGACCTTGATTTGGGTATTATAGAGACTCCACACGGACATATAATTTAAATTTTTGAATCTTGTCACCAATGGAGACCTCCCGATGACTGACTGTCCGTGTGTTCTCTCTGACGACCCCGTTATCTTTATAAGGTATAGAATCACACCCACCATCAATGTGACATATATTATATATTTTTAATTAGTTCACCATACGAGTTCTAAGTACGTGAATTACATCATTGAATTTGTTATTTGTTTTACTTTTGTTTGAAACGAGAACCCTGCAGATAAGTCTCATTACCGACTGTACTTTCAGGTTAAGAGTTCTTCCTCTCCTTCGTTATTTTCGTTGACAATAAGGTCTGAAGTAAAACTGGTCATTGCCTTTTCTTTAAAACATTTTCTTTAGAACTCCCTTTTTGTTACTTCTAAAAAAAGTAACTGCAAAAATTGTCATTCTCCTTTACATGTGTCTGTCTATACATTAAGGGGGGGTTTTTTCACTCTATTGTAGTTTGATTTTTCGTTTTCTCTGTTAAACATTTTATTTTCCCGTTGGATATCTTTCCATCTTTTAAACGTTTAGTACATAGATTATTCACCGGTCATAGGTCTTATATATTCCTTGAGTATGTTTAGTTGTCGGTTTTTTTTAGTTTACTAGGTTAAATTTTTACCCGTCTCTTGGAATTATCAATAAAAAGGTTTCTTCTATATGTTTACCGGTTACATATCCTTTTCCAGGAACTATAGTGATTAGTAGTCCCTTTACGTTTAGTTTTGGTGTTACTCTATAGTGGAGCCTCTACAATCTTACTTATAATAGTGTTTCTTTTCTCTATTTACAACCACTCGTACACCTCTTTTTCCTTGGAAACAGGTGACAACCACCCTTACATGTAACCGTACCGGCGATACCTTTATATTTATATATGGTATAAAAGAAATAGGTAAATAGGTGACTACCCGCGATTCCAACGAAAGTACAGAACTGATCATATTTATTACGACGTTACTTATGTCCCAACGTCTATAGAGAAGCTCTATCACTAAAATAAAGGAGACCTATGTATCGGTCTTTACCCTAACGACCTAATATACCATCAAGATAAAAATTAAAGAATTCCTTAGAGACGGACGGGACCCCTCCGATCCGAACACACCTTTGATATTTAACCTGTGGCGAATGGAGCCCTCGGACGTTTCCCCGGTAGGTGGGAGGACAGGTCTCCAGAAGCACGGAGGTCACTCCGAAGAACCCAAGTTCTTCCCTAACCAAGTTTAAGGTCGGGATGGTGGTTGTTGTCGATAGGGTGCAGACTCCGGTCCCCACCGCTCGCTCTCCTCGATGGGGTGTAGACTCGGGTCCCCGTCGTCGACTCTCACGGTCCGACGTTGCCGTGTCCTCGCCGGATCTCCTCGATGGGGTGTAGGCTCCAGCCCCGTCGTCGGTCCTCCTCGATGGGTTGTGGGCTCAGTCCCCTCCGCCGTCTGTTTTCGTTGGGGTGCAGGTTCCTCGCCACCGACACCCCCGCGTCCTCCAGACTCTCCTCGATGAAGTACAAGTTCCAGTCCTCCTCACCGTCACTCCTCTATGGGGAACAGGTTCCATTCCTCGTCACCGACGTGAAACGACCTCGTCAGTACTTCTCTATGGGGTACAGGTTCCATTCTCTTTGTTTTCATTCTGCCATCCACAACGCTCTCCCGTAGTCGCCCGTCTGTATGACTTTAGTATTAGTGTCTTTTGATCAGTTAGATTAGTGTGCCCGGTTTCGGAACAGATTGAGTTACTTTGATACTCGGTATGACACACCCCGGTGGGTTCTGCCCGTCCAGTACCATCTCTCCAGACTGTCTTACACCAGGTGACCTCTTCCTTTACCGTGCGATGAAGTCATGAGAACGGAACTCTTGGGGTACTTGTCATACTTTTCCGTTTTACTATCCTATGACTTTCTCCTTGAGGGGTCCAGCCATCCACGGGTTATACGATGACCTCTAGTCACCTCTTTATTGAGGTCTTTCTTACTTCCCTACCTCGGTTTCGTTTTTGTTATGGGTCGACACCTACGCTGACCACTATCTTCGTTCCAAGCTACGACATTTCTCGTTATAACGTATCCTTGGACCTTACAATCCAGGTACTTAGTTCCGTTTAACCTTCACCAGTTTATCCTCTACCGTTCTCAGTTACAACTGTAAGATTCTTAGTCGCTTGATTCTACCTGACCTTACCCACTTAAATTGAGTCTACTGGTAATATAGATGATGATACCCGTCCTTAGGGAATCTTCTTTGTCTCATCGGTAGTACCAGTTGTTTTCTCAGACTTTACGTCATGAACCTACGTCAGAGTTTTTACTGTCTTACTAGAGACAAGCAGAGGTTCCGTTTGGTAAGTTATAGTGTCATTAGGTTCAGATACGGGGTTGCTCATTGCGACTTCTTCGACTTCAACTTACCAAGACACTTCTGGATGTTCTGGAAAATCTTGATTGCGGGTTTTTCTACAGGAAAAGTAATGTCCCCTGAGTTTACGTTTTCATCCTTCAGTTCTTTGTGGACCCCATTGTTCGTTTAAACCGGAACCTTATACCTTACTTCGTCCCATTTCCGATTATCTTCAAACGGTTCTCTTTCGTGACCAGTATCGTTTGTGGGAGAAGGTTGTTGTGTTCTCTTCTGAGATGTGCACCTGTAGTGGTCTACCAGTTGTGGCTTTAGTCTAACTAATATAAGAAACGTCGGTTTATACCTCTTAGAGATATGTCAGTCGTTTTTGTTCTGACCCTCGACTAGTACTTGAGGAATAACGTTTTAAGTCTGACTTTAACTTCTTTCATCCCTTTTGGTGATCTGGTAAGTCCATACTGGATTTGGTTTAGGGAATACTAATATGTAACCTTCACTCTTTATCTAAATTCCCTGATCTAGACTATCTGTCGCACGGACTACTTGATACGTGCCTCCAAGTACTGTAACATGTCCTCTGTCCCTAGTTCTGGTAGGGATACCTTTTCTTTACGTTTTTTCGTTTTACCAACAGACCCCTCCGGTATGTCTATCGACACTTTTCTTCTCTTCACTTTTCGTTTCCTCTTTTCCTTTCTATATTCGTAGACTTACGTCTCAAGGTTTCTTATCAGTCCTCTCTATTCTTTCGAAGGAGTCGCTAGTCACGTTTCTTTATCTTCTTTCGTTGTCTTACCCTTTCTGATCTCTAGAGAAGTTCTTTTAATCTCTATGGTTCCGTTGTAAAGTACGTTTCTATTCCTGTCTTTACCATACCTGGATTATCTTCGTCTTCTATAATTCCTGTCCACCGTTCTTATGTGTCTTCTTGACATGTTTTTTCTAGAAGTGCTCGTTCTATTAGTACTACCACACTAGTGACTGGATCTCGGTCTGTAGGACTTTACACTTCAGTTCACCCGGAATCTTTCGTAGTGATACTTGTTTTGATCACCTCCACTACCTTAAGATCAACTCAATAACGTTTAGGACTTTCTACTACGACACTTTCACGACGTGAGTTATACGGTCGTTTAAACCTTTTGAGTCGTCACCGGTGTCCTGACCTTTTCCAGTTAAAAGTAAGGTTAGGGTTTCTTTCCGTTACGGTTTCTTACGAGTTTGATGGCGTGTTAACGTGAGTAGAGTGTGCGACCATTTCATTACGAGTTTTAAGAGGTTCGGTCCGAAGTCGTCATGCACTTGACACTTGAAGGTCTACAAGTTCGACCAAAATCTTTTCCGTCTCCTTGGTCTCTAGTTTAACGGTTGTAGACGACCTAGTGACTTTTTCGTTCTCTCAAGGTCTTTTTTGTAGATAAAGACGAAATAACTGATAGGGTTTCGGAAACTGACACACCTAGTGTTATTTGACACCCTTTAAGACTTTCTCTACCCTTATGGTCTGGTGGACTGGACGGAGAACTCTTTAGACATACGTCCAGTCCTTCGTTGTCAATCTTGACCTGTACCTTGTTGTCTGACCAAGGTTTATCCTCTTCCTCATGTAGTTCCGACACATGACAGTGGGACGAATAAATTGAAGATACGTCTCATGTAGTACTCTTTGCGACCCGACCTACTTCGTGTTCGACCTTAGTTCTGACGGTCCTCTTTATAGTTAGTGGAGTCTATACGTCTACTGTGGTGGGAATACCGTCTTTCACTTCTCCTTAATTTTTTCGGAGAACTACTTTCACTTTCTCTCACTTTTTCAACCAAATTTCGAGTTGTAAGTCTTTTGCTTCTAGTACCGTAGACCAGGGTAGTGAAGTACCCTTTATCTACCCCTTTGTCACCGACTGAAAAAAACCCCCCCCAAGGTTTTAGTAACGTCTATCACTGACGTCGGTACTTTAAGTTTCTGTGAATGAGGAACCTTCCTTTCAATACTGGTTGGATCTATCGTATAAGTTTTCCTCTCTGTAATGAAACGGTTGTTTCCAGACAGATAAGTTCGGATACTAACAAGGTCACCAGTACATACCTACACTCTAAACCTGATACTTCTTTCGACTCGTGGCTTCTTAACTACGTAAACTTGACACCACAACCTCTTCTGAGAACTCTCAGGGAACCTGACTTTCCTCTAGGTTGGTCAGGTAAGGTTTCGTCTAGTCAGGATCCACAAGAAACCTTCCTTGCTACAACTTCGACTTTGAGGTTATGAAACCGGTGGAGTACGCTTCTCGACTGAGTAACCTTTTCTGAGACTACGACCCTCCCTAACCCCGGTCCTCCTCTTCCCCTACTGTCTCCTACTCTACCGACCTATCGTAGTGGATGAGCTACCTGCACTCAAACTCACTTGAGGCCCTTAACCACTACCTGTTCCTCCGGACCGTATGACGTTAAGTACCCCAGCGTTTCTCAGCCTGTACTGACTTACTGACTTGACTTGACTAGAGACATACAAAAAAATGTCACCCATGTGATTATATGTAAGGGTGATTGTCACCCTTATATGTGTATATATTACGTTATGGTAAGTCGGTATTGTACCTTCCTTTAAGACAGTAAACCTTGTTGTACCTACCTTCCGTGATACGATTCACTTTATTCTTTCTCCTTCTGTTTATAACGTACTGACATATTCACCTTAGATTTTTCCGTCTTGTGTCTTTCTTTATCATCTTACTACCAAAGGTCCCCGATTTCCCACCCCGTGGGATGAGGTCATGAGAACGGACCTTTTAGGGTACCTGCCTCCTAGGACCATCCGACGTCAGGTACCCCAGCGATTCTCAGACTGTGCTGACTCGCTGAAGTGAAAGTGAAAAGTGAACGTACGTAACCTCTTCCTTTACCGTTGGGTGAGGTCACAAGAACGGACCTCTTAGGGTCCCTGCCCCCTCGGACCACCCGACGGCAGATACCCAGCGTGTCCCAGCCTGTAATGACTCCGCTGAATTTTCGTCATCGTCGTCGTCGTTTCCCACCCCCTATATCCCTCTAAAACTTATTTCCCATATTTACAAGTCAATGTTTATTCGACACTACTAGATTACATGTAGTACCATTAATATCAGTTGTTATGACATAATATGTGAATATTCAACGATTGTCTTATTTAGAATTTATAGGAGTAGAGTGTGTGTGTATGTCTCTTTCCGTTTATATACACCACTATCTACACCAATTGATTGGAATAACACCATTAGTAAAACGTTATGTATCCACCTAGTTCAGTAGGGTGACCTATTGTATTTGAATGTGTTACAGTCCTAATTAATATAAAGTTATTTAGACCTTTTTTTTAAAAGAGTCGTTACGAAACGTCGAAAGTCACATGTCTAGAACGTACAAAAACAACCAAAGATAAGAATAAAGTATAAAACCTTCGATACCTTAAGTACAAAAATAATGTTAAAGGTTAACAAGTAACCCTTATCTTACAAAACTCTATTGACATCTATGTGTGTGTCAACATTCTTTATTTTGTCTCTAAGAAACATGGAAATCTTTTTTTCTCGACTCCTGTTTATATTCCATATCGAGTTTGGATTCATTTATTATATTTATTACAATTCTAAAAACCACTATAATTTGTCTAGGTTCTTTTTCCTGACATACTATCATCAATCCAATTTGGTTTACTGACGTATCAGTATGGATTACTTACATTTCTATTACTGTTGTATCTTTCTTCAGATCTCACTGAATAGTGTCCCGAGACAGGAATGAGTATTTCCACCTTTTTTGTCAATTTTATGACTTTTTGGTTGAATTATAATTAATGACTAATGAGACTGTTCGATTTTATGAACCGGTTTTTTTAACTTGTTAGTATTCTTTATTTATACTTCAGGACTGTAACTCTTATTTTTCGTTAAGATAATATGTTCCTACTACATTTAGATCAATTGTCGTCAAATACATTTTTTTTTTCTAGATCCTGATTGTCGTATTATCGCGACTAAAAATTTTTCGTTTATGTTACTATGACTTGTCGTCTTTATCGGTTTAGTTTTCTTTATCATGTAGCGTGAAATTGTACAAAAAGTTTCATGTAGGTTTACTGATACATATTAGAATCCGTTACGTAAAATTCGTCGTACGACAGTACGCCATCTCAAAAATCTCTTCCCCAGATCTATCTTGACTTCGTTGGATCGTACGTGTGATCTATATAGTGTACCTCTGGGTAGTTTCCTTGACTCCGATAAAATGAATCTTTTCTCTCTTAAACACTCATCCTCAACCTTTGTCGACTTAAGTGTATAGACTTCCTGTCGTCACAATTTGTCTCTCGTCAGAGAACGAAACCTTCTGATTGTCTTGATTCTAGTTGTGTCTTCAATGTTCCTTTCCGTGAAGACGGATTATATTCCTTGATTTTTTTCTTTTTCGGTTGTTCCCTTATCAGACGTGAGTTTTACCTCAAATTATGGAGGTTTCTGAATTGTCTACAATTCCGTATCTGAATTGTCTACCGGTTGTGGGTCCCCATAATGTTTTGACTAAGAACGTGAACTTCCCTACTGATGGTTCTAAAAAAGAGTGACATTCTAATAGTAAGATTAAAAATTATTTAGGTTCAGTACACTCCTAGTGTCTGTAAGACTTAGTAATAAGGAAAAGTAAGGGGTTAGGGTTTCGGTCCGTCCTAATTGAAAAGGAGGTTCAGAGAGGGATACTACATTAACAAAGAAAAGAGGTAGGAGTATTCCGAGGAAAGAAAGTGGAGAAGGTCGAGACAGTTCATAAATTAGGAGTCCAGTCCTGCAAAGAAAACGATAGTAATAGGGTGAGAGGGGAGCGGTTCAGTAGAGATGATGGAAGGTAGAGTCCGCGAGTAGGGCAAGGAGAACATTAGACCTGTGGTCCCAAAGGGTTCGTCGCATAGACCCAGGAGAAAGACCTCGGGTCTACAGGTCGTCCTCAGACTCGGGAATATGTGCGACTTCAACCAACGGGATTTTCTGTGTTCTACCCCAATCGCCGTTGGCAATGTTTCAGTGTGGAATTTTCTCAAAACGTGTCACCAGTTCTCTAGGAACCTTTTCTCTTTACGGGTCTCTCTCGTAATTTCTCCGACCACCGTGAGGGCGGCGGCTTGTTTTTGTCTTACCTCTAGCTCATGCGTCCAAACCGGCGTCTAAATTTTTTTTTTTTGGGACCGCGGATGGGATCTTAGGCCGATCTCCGCGGGTAAATGAGCTTGCCAATGGAGTCACGTGTGAACGCCCGAGTGTGGGGGCGTCCGAGTTCTGTGTGGACAACGCCTCGTCTTTTCGACCTTCCACCTGTTTGTCCCGCCCCGGGCCGAGATCCGGAAGGAGGATCCGGACTTGTTTTCTTGTTTCGGGAGGGTCTCTAGCCCCGCCTTGTCGGGGGTGTGACTTCCTCCGCTCCCCGCGGGAGAAGCTCCTGAGAGGGGTCGAGGGAGGGCGTCTCCGGCGAGGATCGGATCTCACTCTCTCCACTGCAGTGCGCCGGCCTCCCGACGGCCAACGGTATCACTATGGACCCGAAGGGAGATCTCGCTAAGAGTGTGAGCCTAGGGCCCAGGCCTTCGAGACCCTGTTAGTGGTTTGGATTCCTTCCCTCGGCTTCGTCGACCTGAAAAGGGAGCCGGTTGGAGAAAAGTACGGATGTCGGCCGAAGTTGCCGGTGAAGGCCAGCACTCTTCTCTTGGGGTGGGGGTGAATGATCGCCATTTGCCGCGAGGCTCCCGTACGTCCTGATGCTAAGGGTCTTACGAGGTGCTGCGATTTGAGGTAAAGGGTCTCCGGAGTCGGTTGCACACGCTAGAGCATCTCGCCCTAGGTCGTTAAGATGGGCGCTCATCAAACAAAGATTTACAGAGTCCACTTTCGGAAGCAATCTCGAGACCGAGAGTTCCAAAACACTGGCCTGACTAACATTCTTATGTGAAAATATATGTTGATATTGAGTCTTTGCATTTATTCGTAAAGTATTACGTAATGAACGGGATTAATGAACGGGCCGTAACATAAATCACAAGACAAGAAAACAAATTTTTTAAGATCAGGACTGGGCAATATAACAAAAGTACTGAGATTTTATCCAACGCCGGGTGCAAAATTTGGCACTCCATCAGAATGGCACAAAACGGGATGCCATCACGTAACATAAACGGATGAAGTTAGTCGTACATCAACGCTTACCTCGGGTTGCGGTCAGCCACACAGGAACCGTCTTTTCTTAGGTTGTCTTCATCCATCCAAAGATATAAAAATTTGTACACCGGGTTCGTGAAATGAAGACACGCAGAGGCATAAACATATCAGCTCGATTCCAGTTTAGTGGGTCAGACAATTTGACTATTTTGTGACTTAAAATTTTAAGGTTGTAACTCATATACTTCTTGTTTCAATATCAGTTTCCTTCCCCTTGTTATAGATCTTCGTCTAAAGTCTTTTCTGGATGACACTCTTTATCTTTTAAAGTCATTTGTTAAGAATCATCCAACATTCTTCTGTACCGGATTTACTTTACTTACTTTCGACACTCTTTTGTTCATCTTTATTTTTGTGACCTACTTTCCCCAAATTTTGTGTACGTTCGTACAAATTTTACTTCCTTCTATTAATTTTAGTATGACCTCTTCTTGTCTTAACTATGACACCATTTCACTTAGTCAACATACGTCCTATAAGAAAATTTCGACACACTTAGTATTATTTTGGTACTTACTTTATCTTCTTTCACTATCTATATATATTTCCGGACTCCTACTTTTCGGTTGTACACCTCCTAAGGGGTAGTCTTTTGTCTCTTGTGTACTTTAGTCGATAGTAAATTATCAAAGATACACGGTCCGTCACAAGATTGACGAAATACTTACACTTGACTTCAGCGAGTCAGTACAGGCTGAGACGCTGGGGTACCTGACATCGGATAGTCCGAGGAGGTAGGCACCCTAAAAGGTCCGTTCTCACGACCTCACCTAACGGTAAAGGAAGAGGTCCCCTAGAAGGGTTGGGTCTTTAGCTTGGGTCCAGAGGGCGTAACGTCCGTCTGCGAAATGGAAGACTCGGTCGTCCCGAAGGGAACACCAAGTCGACCATTTCTTAGGTGGACGTTACACCCTCTGGACCCAAGCAAGGGACCCAACCCTTCTAAGGGACCTCTTCCCTTTCTGATGGGTGAGGTCATAAGACCGAACCTCTTAAGGTACCTGACATATCAGGTACTCCAGCGTTTCAGTCTGTGCTGACTCGTTGACGAAATATCGATTGTAAATTAAGAATTTTACTAGAAATAATTCAACAAATAATAATAAAGAAGAAATGATGTCTCCTTTGATTCCGTGTCTATTCAACTCATCGGACTGTATTGGTTATTTACTCCTTCGACTCTGAACTTAAATCATTAAACCAGGGTTCGAGGGTAAAAATTAGAGATTATTTGTTATCCGAGGGATCATTTCTCTACTTGTCAAAGGATTCAAATTCTTCTTACGTGGAGTAACGATCACTCTCACGTTTTACCACGTCGATGAAACCTTCTGTCAAATCGTCAAAGAAAGTTTTGATTCGTGTGACAATTTTATACTAGGTCGTTAACATGAGGAACCTTAAATGGATTTACTTGACTTTTCAATCTGTGTGTGTTTGCGAATTAACGGTTTTGAACCTTCGTTGGTTCTACAAGAGGTTATCCACTTACTAATTTATCTGACACCATATAGGGACGACACATTGTAATAAGTCGTTACTTTCCTCAACCGTTCGAGACCCTCAATCACTTTCTGTCCTTTCGGACCACACGACGTCAGGTACCCCAGCGTTACTCAGTCTGACTCACTGACTTGACTTGACTTACTTTACTCGTTAGTTCGATGGTTTTTTTGTGTTTGTAATTTACGTTGAACCACTCACTTTCTTCAATTTCACTTTTCCAATGTATGAGATCCTCAGGTTGATATATTATAATACCCTTTCAATTTTGATACTTTTGTCATTTGTAGGTACCAACGATCGCCAAACCTTTCCCTTCCTCTCTCCTTACCTACATCGTGTCCCCTAAAAATCCCGTCACTGTAATAAAACATACTGTAACACCACCATCTATATAGTAACATGTAAACAGTTTGAGAGGATCTCTCACAGTTTGTTATGTCTTACTTGGGGATTATATTTGACACTAGTTATTATTAAATAGTTATAAACGAGTAGTCAACATCGTTTACATAACATGATTACGTCCTGCAATTATCCCTTTTAACCCATCACCTCCCCCCGTCACCACTCGGGTCTACCCCAAAAAGACATTTGGATTTTGACAAAAAAATTCATATAATTAAATTTTTTATATATTAACAATTTTCACAAAGACCATTCCAGAGTCGTCCTTTGCTCCCTGTAGAATAATCTTTAATCTTTAACCTATAGATTAATCCTTTGACTAAGGATATTTCATTGTCTTGAACCGACTTAACACAAGAAGTCACCTTACTTTTTGTTAAACATTCGTTATTTGAACTTATCAACCGACTCGTTTAAAACATCTATTTACACTTACACGTGGGACCAAAGAGACGCGACAAATACCATGTTTTACATTCCTTTTTCTGTTTTCTCCTTTCTTGACAATTCGTCTTATTCGTTTTCCTTTGGTAAAATACTACCAAATCTTTTTAAAGTTGATGTGGAAGATATTTGCTCCGAAGGTTATGTTTAACTTTCTGCGTACATAACTTTTTTACATATACATTTCAAAGACAGGAGTCACTGAAGAGAAGTATCAAAATCGTTGACCCACATGTGTATTTTTTCATTCGTTGGTAACATTCGTCGCATATCTATAAGGGACTCATATACCCGTTTTATAACTCATGGTTGGTATACGGTTCGTGGGTATTCTTTGTGATAGACGTTTATTTCATATTAAATCACTTATTTTCGGTTTCAAATAACTCAGATGAACCAATGATTGATATTTATGAAATGAACTTGGTTGAGTAAATTAACTAAGTCCCACGGTTTGTCTCTTTTCTTTTCCTACCCTTAAGTGTCTTTTAAGTATCCAATTATTCTCAAGGTTTCTTATCGTTCCTCTCTATTCTTTCGGAAGGAATCACTATTTACGTTTCTTTATCTCCTTTTGTTATCTTACCCTTTCTGATCTCTAGAGAAGTACTTTTAATCCCTATGTTTCCTTTGTAAAGTACGTTTCTACTTGTGTTATTTCCTGTCTTTACCATACCTGGATAGGTTTCGTCTTCTATAATTGTTCTTCACCGTTCTTATGTGTCTTCTCGATATGTTTTTTCTAGAAGTACTGGGTCTATTGGTGCTTCCACACTAATGAGTGGATCTCGGTCTGTAGGACCTTACTCTGCAGTTTACCCGTAATCCTTCGTAGTGATGTTTGTTTCGATCACCTCCATTACCTTAAGGTCAGCTCGATAAAGTTTAAGATTTTCTACTACGGTACTTCCACGGAGTGAGTTATATAGTCGTTTAGACCTTTTGAGTCGTCACCGGTGTTCTGACCTTTTCCAGTCAAAAGTAAGGTCAGGGTTTCTTTCCGTTACGGTTTCTTACAAGTTTGATGGCGTGTTAACGTGAGTAGAGTGTGTGATCGTTTTATTTCGAGTTGTAAGAGGTTCGGTCCGAAGTTGTCATACACTTGACACTTGAAGGTCTACAAGTTCGACCTAAATCTTTTCCGTCTCCTTGGTCTCTAGTTTAACGGTTGTAGACGACCTAGTAACTTTTTCGTTCTCTCAAGACCTTTTGTAGATGAAAACGAAATAACTGGTGCAGTTTCGGAAACTGACACACCTATTGTTGTTTGACACCCTTTAAGAAGTTATCTACCCTTATGGTCTGGTGGACTGGGTGGAAAACTCTTTAGACAATTCTTCGTTGTCAATCTTGACTTGTACCTTGTTGTCTGACCAAGGTTTGTCCCTTTCCTCATACAGTTACGACATATAACAGTGGGACGAATAAATTGAATATACGTCTCATGTAGTACACTTTACGACCCGACCTACTTCGTGTTCGACCTTAGTTCTAACGACCCTCTTTATAGTTATTGGAATCAATGTGTCTACTGTGGTGGGAATACCGTCTTTCACTTCTTCTTGATTGCTCGGAGAACTACGTTCACTTTCTCCTATTACTTTTTCAACCGAATTTTGAGTTGTAAGTCTTTTGATTCTAGTACCGTAGACCAGGGTAGTGAAGTACCGTTTATCTACTCCCTGGTTACCTTTGTTACTCTCTGGAATAAAAAAACCAGAGGTTTTAGTGACGTCCACCACCGACGTCGGTACTTTAATTCTGTGAACGAGGAACCTTCTTTTCGATACTGTTTGGATCTGTTGTATTATCTTTCGTCTCTGTACTGAAATGGTTGTTTCCAGGCAGATCAGTTTCGATACCAAAAAGGTCATTCAGTACTTACCTACACTCTCAACCTGATATTTCTTTCGACTCACGGCTTCTTAACTACGAAAACTTGACGCCACAACCTTTTCTGAGAACTCGCAGGGAACCTGACGTTCCTCTAGGTTGGTCAGGTAGGATGTCCTTTAGTCAGGACTCATAAGTAACCTTCCTGACTACGACTTCGACTTTACGGTTTATGAAACCGGTGGACTACGCTTCTCGACTGAGTAAACTTTTCTGGGACCACGACCCTTTCTAACTTCCACTCTCCTCTTCCTCTACTGTCTCCTACTCTACCGACCTACCATAGTGGTTGGACTCTACCTGAAACCCCAACAAAGGTTAAAGTCGAATTTTATTATTGATCTGAAAAACAAAGAATGTTGAGTTGAGACCGAGAAGGAAACGACTCTAAGTAAGACTGTACGAATGTAAAAAAAAAAATTCAGGTCTTTCTGTTTCAACGTCGACACAGGTTAGGAACAAGGAACAATAGGATTTAATTGGACAACTAATTATTAAAACCAAGTCTACGTAGTGATTAATGAAAGATAAAACGTATATATATAAAAATTCGTGTTTCCAAAAGAAACTATGGATTAAAGTTAGTTTCGATTACAAGGTTTACTGAAGTCTCTTATATATATGAACTATTTTTATACATGTGGTTTATTGTACAATACACATTTGATACCTGTCGTTAGAAAAATCGTATTAACGATAGTTTTGACGAAGTACGGACAGGGAAGTCTTGTCCAACAGAGGGTATTTTGGTGACTTGTAGAATCCAGAGAGACGGAAATGGAGTAAGAGAAGAGAAGGAGAGGAGGGAGAGGAAGGACCAAGGAGGAGGAGTGAAGAGATAAATTCACTACACTAAAGAGACAAACACTAACAAAAGGAGAAAAGAATTTAATAATCACTTTTTGTGGTTCTTCATCTGTTTTCGGTAAATGTCATTACAAACGTGACTTGACCGGGTCCTTTTGAGCACTGACCGTCGAAAACTGAGTCTACCCTTTTGCTCTTCCCCTTTCTTTTGTATGAACGTAACCAATTTAAGCTCTTTTACTTGAGGATAGAACCATTTTTAGCTCGATTCTAGAAGAAAAATCTTCCATCGGTCCAAGATCCCCGCTTTCCTTGAGTGGTTGGTAGATATTTAAAATAAGAATAGCACTGTCTTCGTACCTTCGTATATCACTTTATGTTTCGTGCCATGTTTGTGTTACCCTAACCGCAAGGGAATCCTAACTACATCCGACTCTGTGAATCCCTGTGTCTTGTTCACCCTACGTTCCTCCGGAAACACTTAGTAAAGGGAGTGAAAAATGAATCGTGTATATAGTCACTTGACTCGGGGAGAGACTTTCGGTGATCGCAAGAAGTTCCCCGGAGTCACGGACGTTCCTTCAAGGTTTGTTTTCGATGTGGGTAGTCCCGATAAATTGAGGACTGTTGAGCTTTTCGATGACGACTACGTCACTCCTGAGGGGAAGATCACGAGAGACAAGGGTGTCCACGGGTCTCTTAAACTAGAGGTACGGTTTAAACGTGAAGTGGACACCCAAAGATAAGTCAAACGTTCTTATGCAAAAGAACGTGGTTCCAGTAAAAACAAGAAAGGACTGTAGCCGGTCACTTTAAAGATGAATTCCTAAATTTGCCTCTCCAACGACATGCACATCAGCACCGGCTCACCAATTCCGCTACCTGATCTTTAGGTAACCCCAGAGGGGCGCGTCCAAGCTTAGGACGGCTGATGCCACACACGAATATTGAATCTTCCAATAATCCTGTTCGATGCCATCATGTATGGAAATATTCCGTCAAAAATGAAGCTGAGACGGAACCTTTGAATCTTTAGAGAGACGTCAGTTGTCTATGGGAAAATCGTTGATGAAGGTCACAAGAGGTTTAAGTCCAGTACCGGAACGCACATCTATCCTTAGTCACGTGGTTTTTCCGTCGATGGCTCTGTCTGATGGAAAATAAAAAGGAAAAACAGAAAATAGCATTTCAAGAGTGTCTCGTGGTAACGACCGGCAGGGTGACACGACGGTCAAGACCCTTCACTCCCTCCTGGACCTTACCTGAGTTCCGATATGTACCTATATAAACCGAGCCTGTAACTTAGCGTGCTACATGTCAGCTATCGTCCTTCGCATCGAACGTGTCACTTAATTATTTCTGTTGCCACTCGTTAACATACCTCTAAGGAGATCTCATCGTATGACCGAAAGGTGTAATCACGACATCACACGCAGAGATGGATAGGATTAGCTCTGGCTCCAAGCTAAGAGGATGTGTAACCCGTAACAGAGAGAAGATAATTATTAATTGGTAGTTTCTGACCTTAAGTCATTCATTATACTTCTCTCCTACCGGAGCGGCGTCAATGGTTCACTAGGTCGGGTAAAGCACTGTCCACTTCTAATGTAAAAATAAAATACATTTACATATTATATGTTATAATACTCATATGTACATGAAATTCTGTATATATCAAAATTCTCACATACAAAATTTTTATATATACACACACACATATGAAAAGAGGGAACATATACTATGTCTGTCTTTTCCTTTTATGTCATTATGTTTACGATTGTAAACCCCTGACCTCATCGGTTCTTAATAGACGTAAGAACATTGAAAAGAAAGTTAGACTTTAATAAAGTCTTAATTTAATAAAATTTTATTTTTCAAATTTTTCATTATTTTGGTATTGACTTTTTATGAAAGTAACTGTGAATTTTCGTATCTATATGTTAAACTTGGTATCTATACTTTCTTTATTCTTCATTTAATTACTTACTCTCAAATCTTGACTACTTCCTTACACTATGTTTGACGACATCACTCGTTCCTGTAAGTATTGTGTACTCTTTTCGATTTATCTCTCTCGTATGGATTTTGTTGTAACAAATTATTATTGATGAATAAAATGCTACACTTTTATTCTACTACGATATTAAGTTTTGTCGTTATTGTATACACTACCATTCCACACCGGTTTAGGTTAACAAGATACAAGGGAATATTACAACTTATTCCAATCTTAATTTACATGTGACTTTTGTACTATGTATAAACCTGGTAACGACTTATGGTCTGGTGGACTGGACGGAGAACTCTTTGGACATACGTCCAGTCCTTCGTTGTCAATCTTGACGTGTACTTTGTTGTCTGACCAAGGTTTATTCTTTTCCTCATGCAGTTCCGACATATAACAGTCGGACGAATAAATTGAATATACGTCTCATATAGTACTCTTTCTGTGACCCGACTTCCTTCGTGTTCGACCTTAGTTCTAACGGTCCTCTTTATAGTTATTGGAGTCTATACGTCTACTGTGGTGTGATTACCGTCTTTCACTTCTTCTTGATTTCTCGGAGAACTACTTTCACTTTCTCCTCTCACTTTTTCAACCGAATTTCGAGTGGTAAGTCTTTTGCTTCTAGTACCGTAGACCAGGGTAGTGAAGTACCGTTTATCTACCCCTTTGTTACCTTTGTCACTCTTTGCAATAAAACCCCCCGAGGTTTTAGTGACTTCTACCACTAACGTCGGCACTTTAATTTTCTACGAATGAGGAACCTTCCTTTCAATACTGGTTAGATCTGTCGTATAATTTTTCGAAACAGATCAGTTTCGATACCAAAAAGGTCATCAGTACATACCTACACTCTCAACCTGATATTTCTTTCGACTCACGTCTTCTTAACTACGAAAACTTGACACCAAAACCTCTTCTGAAAACTGTCAGAGAACATGACGTTCCTCTAGGTTGGTCAGGTAGGATTTCCTCTAGTCAGGACCCACAAGTAACCTTCCTGACTACAACTTCGACTTTGAGGTTGTGAAACCGGTGGACTACGTTTCTCGATTGAGTAAACTTTTCTGGACTACCACCCTTTCTAACTCCCGTCCTCCTCTTCCCCTGCTGCTCTTCTTGGTAGAGTCTCCTACTCTACCAACTTACCGTAGTGACTGAGTTACCTGTACTTAACCCATTTGAGGCCCTCAACCACTACCTGTCCCTCCGGACCGTACCCCAGTGTTCCTCAGTCTGTGTTGACTCGCTGACTTGACTTGACTTGACTTACCTACTCACAATTTTAGTCATAAAGACACTCGGTACAAGTTTTGGTTCGTCGTAAACAAAAAAATTACTTCTTTATCTTTCTATATTCTTATTAAAACTTTAAAATTAAACTTTAATTAAAAATTGTAAAACAGTAGTTTAAAACCATCAGTCTAAATTTTCAATCATAATAACACGTCATGGCAGTCTGTGATCTATTAAAGAAGTCATTAAAATAACGTGTCAACTCACCAGTTTAGGTAAGGAAAAGGGACAGTAACTTAGAGTAAACAGGGAGTAAACAGATAATGAAGAAAAGTAGTATCTGTTTTATAAGAAATAAAAAATGTCTTCTTTTTTCTAACTAGTATCTATTCTGGATATTTCCGTGACTACTCGTTAGTTGTGTCCGTACCGAACTTCCCGGTGTAGGAATTCTCTTCCCTTCGTGTACTACTCAACATGTTCTCGAACGGGAACTCCCTGTGTAAGACAAAACGCCGTAAAATAGTTATCTTATCTGAAATCCACCTTTTTCGTTAACGCGGCTTGACTTCTCTGTGAGTAGTCACAAACCGATGGTTTTAGGTATCCTGGACGTCCAGTTTTAAGTCTACTACTCCCTTGGTGTCTCTTCCTTGAGTTTGAAGATGCATATTTAAGAGGAATGTCATAACTGACTAAGGATTTAAAGGTTACGTGTTCTTTTCAAGGTTTTGAGACATTCTCTCTCTTCGACCTTCCGATTTTTAGACATCTCTAAGTAGTCGACGAATCAAAAACTCTTTGTCTCCAATTTCAAGTACGGAGAGGGTCAATTATTTGAGATAGTAAACTCTGAAGTCTTCGTATAGAAAATTCGTCATTCCCTGTTTGGGTCGACATTCCTGGTTTGTTTCTCATTCCAGACACAGAAGTCTCATTTTTCTTGGATTGTATCTGGTTGGTATTGTTACCGAGTCAGAAACATATAAGGTCTTTCTGATGGTCTTTTGAGACTTACAAATCTTTCTTTCGTTATATCCAGATATATCGGGTAACTTGTTTTTTCTTTTGTGTTATCTCTAAAATTTTATGAAACTCGACTTACTTTTATTTTTATACTATGTAGTATTAAACAGACTACATCGATTTCGGTAAAAATACCTCTTTAAAAATAGAAATTATGGTACATAATCTTGTTCCCTTTCCAACTTTTAGTCACTAGATTGAGTTCTTCGATATTTTTTGACCCTTGAATTTACGTTTTCCATCTTCCTTGATAATTTTATTCACGTCTTTAGTTACTTTTCGTCTATATGTAGTCTTTTTTAGTCGTTTCGTTTTCCAACCAAGAAGTTTTTCTGACTATTTTATCTATTTGGGTTACTCTGATTGGTTTTTTTTTCAGAAATTAATTCTGTAATTCTAGAAATTACAGTAGAAGAAAAACTTCTTTTTAACTTTAAATTACCGGATTCTAAAGGAGAACTCTTGGATCGATCCAAAATCTCAATTAATTTGAGATTTTCAATCTTCCTTTCTTGATTACTCTTATTTTCAACATTAGTGACTTTTTCTTTCCTTTTTATCTGTTTTAGTTGTTTCCTTTTTAAGTGAAAAGTCAATCATTTTAACGATGGGGTTTAGTTCTGACTACAAAAATTCTTTCTTTTTCAATTATTCTTATTTGTCTCCTACTGTAATTACTAGAATGATTATAGTCCTAATCTCAGTCTCCTATTTTACTTATCAAACCCCCCCTTTAAACAGTTATCTTCTATTTCCGAAGATATATTTGTGTTGAATAGTTTCGTTTGTGTTTTCCTTTACTTTTCAAATCTATCAAATTTCAAACAATTTCTTTAATTTTAGTATTAATGGAAAACATAATAAAAGGATACCGACGGTACTGTTTTATGGTGTCTAACTCACCGAGTTTGTTGTCTTTAAGTAAAAGAGCTTCAAGACGACCTTCAGGTTCTACCGTTGTCCAACCAAAGAGGACTCCGGAGAAGGGAACCGAAAGTCTATCAGTACAAGAGAGACACAGGAGTGGCCCAGAAAGGAGACACGGACGAATAGACACCATAGAGACACACGGGTGTAAAGGAGAAGAATAGTCCTATGACTCCAATTTAATCACAGGTAAAATTGTCGGAGTAAAATTTAATAATCGAATTAAGGGTTGAGAAAAATACTCCGGTCGTATTAGAAGTATAATTTTAGACTGTTTCTACAATGATTTCTTCCTCAATGTACAGTTTGAAACACTATTTGGAAGATCTACGTTTTGGTGATTTGTTTTATTATCGTTAGTCTAGATCATTATATATTTCTATCCTTAGTTTCAATTTTCCATTACGAACAAAAACATTATACTTTAGACGAATTATATATCTTTTAGCTAGTGAAATTTATATAACGTTTTACATTCTCTTTTTTAGTATAATCATCTACGTTTTTAAAACTTTTTTAAGTTACGGTTAGTAATTTAAAAACTCGTCAAATCCTTATCTTTCCTCTAAAGGATTAGAGTATTACGTATATATGTTTTAGGATGTAGATTGTAGGATTAACACCATTAAAAAAAAAAATTTGACACAGAGGGGGGGGGGTCATAAATAAATAAACCGAACGGTCCAAAATCAAAGACGTACTTCCTAGAAGCTAGAAACAACGACGTACATCCTAGAAATCAACGTCACACATCAAGGTACTGGGACCCGCGGGACGTAACCCTTGAGTATCAGAATCGGTGACCTGGTGGTCTCTTTAGGGAGACCATTTATAAATTGTGAAAGAGGGCCATTTCCCGGTCCTGTTCGTATTGGTGATAATGGTGACAATAAGTTGTAACGTAACCCGTAAGAATCCGGTCTGTTGTTCTGTTTCTTAATTTTCTATAAATCTAACTTTTACTTATAGAACGTAGTCAAGATAAGTTTATCCTGACAGTAATAAACGTCTAATATACTTATTCACGAACCTTTTAGAGGATTCTAGATGTTTAATCATCTTAATTATTCATTTTTATCGTTTTAATGGTCTATGTTTTAGGATATAAGTTGATATATAAAAGTACATATGGTCGTTGTTACCTGTTAAAAACAGTGCATTATCGTTCTTTTGATAGTTATAGGATTATTATTAATATTATTTACATTATTTATACACGTTCTAATATGATTTTCAAGGTTTAGTAACACGTCTCTTAAAATTATTATAGATTTATTTACTTTTCTATATAAGTAACTAACTTTCAGAGTTTAAGTTACCTAAACTTTATTTTACGAGTTTCTCCTGAAGACTATCTTAACTTTTTGACAAAGATTTTATATACATGTGTATCTTTCCTGGATCTTATCAGTTCCTTTAGAACGTTTCTTTCTTGTTTAGGTCTCCTGAAAAATGATGGTGTGTGTTCAAAATAAGACTTCGATATGACTCATTATTTTATACGATAACCATATTTCTATTTCCCTTGTTTTATCTATACGACTATGTTCTGGTACATGTAAATTGTTTCACAGTGACGTTAAGTTTCCTCTTGTACTATCTAAAAAGTTTTTCCAACATGACCCAGTTGACCTATATGTTTCCTTTTGTTACACCTGTAACGGAAGACATGTGATCGAGGATTTGATTAAGTTCTACCGAATTTCTTGATTTGCACGTTCCATTTTTATTATTTTAAATGTCTCCTTTTGTCCTCTGATGAAGTACTTGAAACCCAAGGTTCCCAAAGGACAAATTCCCGGTGTTTTTCGTTATTGGTATTTTCTATTAAAACTGAACAAATTTGAATTCTTGAAATCGTATCGGTTTCTGTAGTGATTGTCACTCTTTTCCGTGTCTCACCCTCTACAAATCTTCACATAGACTCTTTCTAAATACAGATCTTATATATGTCTTGAGGAATTTTAGCTATTCTTTTTTCTGTTATCCATTATTTACTACCCTTAGACCCATCATAGAGAACCCTACTACCGTCTATTCGACCAGTGATTGACACCCTTTTCTGAGACTACGACCCTCCCTAACCCCCGTCCTCCTCTTCCCCTACTGTCTCTACCGACCTACCGTAGTGGCTGAACTACCTCTCCTCAAACCCACTTGAGGCCCTCAACCACTACCCGTCGTTCCGGACCTCTCGACGTTTAGTATCCTAGCGTTTCAGCCTGTGCTGACTCGCTGACCTGACTTGACTTGACTTGAGACCCCAGGTGAAATTCCTGTCACAGTTAGTCGAAGGAGAGTCACATCATGACCGTGTAATGAAAATTAAGAGACCCTTCCCGGAGGTAAAAACTGTCTCAAAAGTTAAAGTTACAGACATGTCCCATATCATCTAACGGTCATTAATAGATAAAGGTAGAGAAGGTCCACTTGAAAGGACGTGATGTTTCCGATCTTCCAATTTTGATGTACAAGGATCGAGGGACCGTCGATCCACACTAGATTCGAAAAAGAGTCTCAACAGATTCCACTTTTATTCTGAGGAAGATCAAACCAAGAAAACACGATTGTTCGTAACAGTACCTGTGACCCCAAAAGGAGTCTCGTTATGTTCCACTCCCAGGAGCAAACAAAACGGTTAAACGTAGATCTTCGTACCGTATGAGGTTTTGTACGTCAAGAGTTTTACACCAGGGGTCTGGTTGTGATGGTCGTCGTAAACCGTTGAACGGACCTTTACATTTAATGAAAGACACAAAGAGATAAACAATGGGAAATTAGAATCCCGGTTTAATTTGTGGTCTCAACAAATGAAAGACGAGAGACTTGGTGAGGTAATAGATCAAGTGTGTGTAGTTCGGTTATTAAAGAGGGTGGGAAGTCAAGTCCAGTCAGTGAGTCAGCACAGGCTGAGAAACGAGAGGGTACATTCGGATTCATTCCCCTGCTGTCTCCTACTCTACCAACCTACCGTAGTGGCTGAGCTACCTGTACTCAAACTCGTTCGAGGCCCTTAATCAACCACTACCTGTCCCTTCGGACCCCCACGATGTCAGGTACCCCAGCGTTTCTCAGCCTGTGCTGACTCGCTGACTTGACTTGACTTCATTCAGGTCCCGGTCCATATTTTGTTGATCTCTGTCCGGGATACGGGGTTTGAGGAGCCTAACTTAACCCGAAGAAACTTGAGGTCCTTCGGGCTTGTAGGACCTGACCTTCTGACAATCCAGGACTAAAGGGGAGCTATACCCGATCTAAATTACGGTCACCACCGCTAACGTCTTCGGGCCTTCTCGGACCGACCTACGGATCTCGTCCGTCGCGGGTCCTCACAATAAACTTCAAACGACCATTACGATTATGAGTCCGCTACTCCCGAGTAAGGTCACAGGAACTAAGGTCCCCCGGAGGCTCTCCAATCGAAGGGAAGGATTAAGAGCAAAGTGGAGTCGTAAAGGTTATTCGAGTGGCTCCTGTTCACAAACATCGGTGCACTAAGGACAGTGAGGTGAAGTTAAATCGTCTACATCAACACCGGCTCACCAATTCCGCTACCTGATCTTTAGGTAACCCCAGAGGGGCGCGTCCAAGCTTAGGACGGCTGATGCTCTCACAAAAAAAAGAAAAAAGGGTGAGGGACTTATGAACAGGACGAACCGGCTGCGAGTGAGTTTTACGTGAATCGAGGACAGGACTCTACTGAATTTTTTTTTTTTTTTTAACGAAGGTGTCCGTTGTTTGTTTTGAGTCTAAAAGAACAGGTGTCTTAGTACGGGAAAAACTTTCTTGAGTGTGTCTTTTCTATGGAGTGAAATTTTTCATTTCCAGAACTTTAGCACCGAAGGACGAGGCAAAAGCCCCTCAGCTTGGACTCTATAAGGTATTCTAAGATCATTCGTAGCAGTTTGGTCGCTCGTTTAGTTGTAACAGAACGATTTACTGAGTCAAGTCCTCAGACACTATGTCCATCTGCTCTCCGTGAGAAGTAGTCACCAAACACGCGAACAGTTAGTGGACGTTGCGGCCCCGAGGAAAGGGTCTGTCTGATAAATTCAGCAGAAAGTCTTAAAACACTGAGACTGTTTGACAAGAACAAGAAGGCGAGTTTACAATTCAAAGAAGAAGAAAAGTTCCGTCGGTTTCCATTACTTTTTCTTCCCTTGTCTTCTTTAGTAAACTACTGATTGTGTTTTCCTTTTATCAGTGAACTGTTCCCTTTTGAACTGTTCTGTACAGGAATTAGTAAACTAGTATCCATCGTAAACCTCATAATCCTGTAAATTGTAGTACACGTAGAGGTATACTACTTCACGTCTCCTGTGTTGGAGTGAATACACAATAAGGACGATTTTTATGTATTAGATTTAAAATTTAGAGTCCTTTGTAGTCTGTTTTAGTTTAGCTCCCCCGTAACACTGAGTCGACCATTTTCTTAGACGGGCGTTACGCCCTCTGAACCCAAGATAGGGACCCAACCCTTCTAGGCGACCCCTTCCCTTTCCGATGGGTGAGGTCATAAGACCAGACCTCTTAAGACCCAGCGTCTCAGTCTGTTCTGACTCGTTGAGTGAAAGACGCTTTATAGACTGGACTAAATAAAATTTACAGTCACTTTACTTTTTATTTCATTCTAACTCTTTGAGTTAGGTATAATTTCCGGATTTCTCTGTACAGTTGACTTATGTTACATAAAAAGAACTTTATTTCACAAACGTGTTAACCGTTTCGTAATTGTTCTAGAAATCTAATTTGTTCTGAAAGTTGAAACTAAAATATTAATAAGATACCAATCCTTTCTCTTCCAGGGTCAAAAGTCTTTTACGTATTACTTCAAAAATTCCCATTTCCTGATAGAACAGATTTTAAGTAAACATTATCAATTCTTTTTTTAATATGTATACAATTAGACAGATATAATCCTTTTTCTTTCATGTAAACTATTTAATAATTGTAAACTACTTAGATCCATTTCCTAAATACTTTTAAGAAACATGATAGGAACGTTGAAGAAGATTATTACAGTTTTATTTTAGAAAATTTTTCCTTTTCTTTGTTTATCATTATTTTCACGACGATGACGATGACGATTCAGTGAAGTCAGCACAGGTTGAGACACGCTGGGGTCTCTCTGCCGTCGGGTGGTCCGAGGGGGCAGGGACCCTAAGAGGTCCGTTCTTGTGACCTCACCCAACGGTAAAGGAAGAGGTTCCGTACTTTCACTTTCACTTCAGCGAGTCAGCACAGACTGAGGATCGCTGGGGTACCTGACGTCGAATGGTCCGAGGAGGTAGGTACCCTAAAAGGTCCGTCCTCATGACCTCACCCCACGGTAACGGAAGAGGCTTATTTTCACGTGAGTAACTTTAATTTCGGGTTTATGTTAAACTTGTAATCTACATTGTCCACTACTCCTTTAATAATTTATATTATAATCTGAATTACTTTCTTATCATACGTTTTAAGATATCATTCGTTCCTTTATTTATTATAAAAATTATTACTGACTATAAATTCTATATCCTTATTCTACCTTCATGATGTGTCGTCATCATACGTACCAATCTCTCATACTTATATTATTTTAGTAAAACCCCAGATTACTAAAACACAGTCCACTTTTACTCTTCACGTAACTTGTCTACTCATAATGCAGTCGAAAAGACACTGTAACGGTAGTTTCAATTTTTAATTCTTTTGTCGGTAGATCTCGTATTTTTATTTGGACTTTTAAATTAGGTGTAAAAATAAAATTTTAATAATGGTAACAATAAATTTACAATAACAAATTATGTTTGTCTGTATTTATTCGATATAGCATGTTGTACCTCTTATATCAGTCATAAAATATTACTGATATTTACCCCATATTGGAAATTTTTAACCCTCAGTGAGATGACATATGGACATTGAATATATCATAATATGTCGTTGATATGAAGTTAAATTTTTTAATTTAATTTTTTTGTTTTACAATCATCAATTTTACAATTTTTCGTTATGACACGTTGTCTCAATAAGTTATGTAATAAAGAAGTTAGTGATGAAGTGTAAACTTCATTATGTATCTACGGGTTAAAGTCGATTCGAACTTATAACAGACACAAAGAAGAAAAGCAATATCCGGTATATGTTTTACATACACATATATTGTTCACCTTTATTTTTAGTTTATAATGTAAACGTGTTTATATATTTTCAGATCCTTATTTAGATTGTCTTCTAACGTTCTTTAGATATAATTTTTGTTGTTCTATAATGACCACCTTTCATTTACCTCTTTTTATGATACAAATAAAAAGACATTCTGACTCAAAACAATTTTACAGTTGATGAAGGTTTAACTAGTTATCTAAGATACTTTAGGGTTAGTCGAAGGTTTATTCATAATATACCTTTAATTGAGTCTCCAAGTTTTTGTAAACCTTTACATCTCGTTGAATTTTTTATTCTGTTATAACTTCTATCGTTTCGACCTCTTGAATGTGTTATGTATATAGTTCTATATGTCAATGAATATTGAGATGTCATTAATTTTACCATTTGATAACCAATAATTATATTCATTTGTGGTTTTGAAATATCGTTTAACTGGTCCAACTTGATGTAAGGGGTCTTAAGGAAAAAGACACAAAGACCAATCTACCCGGGGGTTTTTATAAGAACATCTTATAAACCTCCCTCTTTTCAGTTCCTCTTCGGTAGGACATTGAGTATAAGTAAGTAGACGCCTGAATAGAACAGTGCACCGTCGTCGACCCGGACGTTGGCGGGGTGTAAGGGGACCTAGGAGGAAGTCGGAAGAGAAAAAGACCTGGTTCACACACACGAATCGAGGTTTACATCTCGAGACCGAATGCGTCCTATGGACTTGGTGGTTCCAGTCCCCGTCGATCTCGACTGTCTACAGTCAGGTAATGAACCCCGAGGTCAAGTACGAACACCCAAGGTCAAACAAAATTTATAAGGGGTCAAGAGTTTTGAATGAAAGGATATGCATCCCGCTATCAGCTGTACCAAAGACAAGAAAGAACAGATATTAGACTTTTTTTTTTACTGTGCCTTTTCAACACATCAGCACCGGCTCACCAATTCCGCTACCTGATCTTTAGGTAACCCCAGAGGGGCGCGTCCAAGCTTAGGACGGCTGATGCTGTCGATCGCAAAACCTCACTTTATCCCACTTTTAAAGAAGCGGCTTTCTCTTTTAACTTTGCATTTGGTGTCGGAACGGTTCTTTAAATTTTATTTGAACAAGACAAGAAACAGGTCCGGTTTTGAGGCGCTGATACCCCTTTCCCTCAATAATAATGAGCTAATGAGAAAATAATAATTTGAATTTCCATAGAATTATTCCATAGATTAATAAAAGGGCGGTCGCCTCGTAGGCGTGTCAAGAGGGCTTGCGGAAATCAAAGGGAGCGAAGGTTTGAGCGAGCTAGGACACAAAAGTTCTGTCAAAAAGCCCCAAAAAAGGGGACGCCTTTGGTCGGGACAAAGGATCCAGTGTCAGAAGCCGGTCACCTTCGTGTTCAAGTTGACAAACCAGCGGACCTAAGCAACGAAAGTTTACATCATCCCCTCTTTGGCAGGTTCTTTGGTTGCGGCAGTGACAGCCTCCTCGTCCGACAGAACGACTCCGACATCAAAGTCGAGACCCCGCCTCCACACCTCGCTCTCTAGACTCTCTACCGGCCCTCGGTGAGAGCCAACCAGCGCCTGTTCAGGCTCCCTTAAATCTAAATTTAAACAGTTTCCATTAGTTGTTTCATTTCGTGTTTTAAACAGTCAACTCTCTTGCAGTTACAAATGTAAATAATCTTCAGAAATTCTTAACGATCGTGTCGAGAAGGAGCAATCATATCACCACTCATAGGGGCGGACAGTGCGCCCTCTGGCCCCAAGCTAAGGGGCTGCCCCTCCGACAGACATATAAAACACAGAACAGTGGATAAAGTTCTTAAAGCTTGTTAACATAAAAGTGACAAAACTTACTTTATAATGTGAGGAAAAAAAGTATATTTTCGGGGCCTTGGGTGAAACCAATTGATAGAACTTGTCCCCTTGCGTCTAAGACGCCGGCGACGACGCCGAAGAAGTCTTAAGACACAAGTCGCTACCGAAGATGACCCAAGACCCTGACCCTTGACTTGGTTGACCCTTGGGTGGACGTCCAAAAAGCGTTGTTGACGTGGGATGGGGCGAAGGCAGAAAAGATCAGGACCGACGAGATTATTCTCTTTGTAAAGTCGGGTCAAGAATTTATAGTTTCGGTTTCGATGAAATTCCGGGTCTCCTCTTATTCACTGTATCCTGAAACTTACGAGTGACTCTTAATTATTCTAAGACCAACAGACCGTGGATGGAAGGCAAATGTAGGTCTTTCTTCATGACCCCGTTTTTCGGTTCTTCTAGATTTTCGGGCACAAGTTCAGGAGGTAGGACGATCTGTAGATTGAGACTTTACGACTATCCCTGTACCGTATCGACCCCCGAGGACACACGAAGTTGACTTGACCGACTGATCCGTTGAGGTTTGACCAGGGGACCTATGTATATTTAACACACCTCCTTGTACTGTTTTCACTAGTGTCTGTACTAAACAATCTCAAATGGTCTCTTTGTTTACTTATCCTACACACTTCCTCTAAATAAGACTCCTTAACGGAGGACACTATAACCTCCGACCGTTCAGTTTTTCGACGTCTCACCCGTCGTTCAGGTACTGGGTCCTTCTCGACTACGATGACCAGGTTCAGACTTCCGATAGTCGTGTTAAGGGAGAATCTTCCCTTCGGTCATAAAGTGACATAAAAACGTCAACCTACTCCGGGTGAGTATAATACCTCCCGTTAGACGAAATAACTCAGGTGATTAAATTTATCGTTAGAGAAAGTTTTTTATGAGTTTCTTGTAGTGTCTTTGTGTCTAATTACCAACTGGTGTATAGACCTGTGACACTGGGTTGTCCAACTGTGTAATTGGTAGTGTTTATAAATGGATGAACTTGCCAATGTTATTTTATAGTTTTCCGTCTATTATGGTTCGTAACAAATCCTACACTTCGTTGACCTGAGAAAGTATGAACCCTTACATTTAACCAAGTTAGTGAATGTTTTCACAAAGCCGTAATGTATGATTTCGAACTTGTATGTGTTAATGACACTTAGACGTTAAGGTAGAAATTCACAAAGGTGGGTAGTTTTTAAGAATAAACATAACTGACTTTTTGTATATATTGTTATAAGTATCGTCGTTGTAAATATTATCGGTTTTGACCTTTGTTAGGTTCACAGAAATATCTTCTCCACCTGAAATCATTACGTAATTACAGACCCCGACTAAAACTTCTCACCTCTACCACGTGTCTACGAACAGTCTTGTTCTCTCTTCCCTATTTCCCCGAAGGCGTTGTCTCCTTCGAGTCTTATTCTCATAGGTTCTCCCTACTCCTGTAAAGACATAAACTATGGGACGACCGAAGAGAGGACGAGGTAGGGAAGGTAGAGGATCTGAAGGAGGAGGGAATGGGGAAAGAGGAAAAATGAAAAGGTGCATAAGAGATGAGGATGGACCTGGAATAAAGGGGTGAAACAAGACGTACCCTTAGGTTCATGACTCAAAGACTTAAGTATAAACAAAGGACTTGACTGACATTTTGGGGTTATTTACAAATGTAGGTGTAAATTATTTGAACTGTTTTTTTAGTTTTTTACTCGTCTAGATTTATCTGTAAAGAAATTTCTTCTGTATACCTACCGGTTTTTCGCGTACTTTTCTACGAGTTGTAGGATTAATAGTCTTTTTACGTTTAGTTTTCATGTTACTCCATAGTGGAGTGCGGTCGCTCTTACTGGTAGTAGTTTTTCAGATGTTAGTTACGAACGAACAACTCCCACACCTCTTTTCCCCTTGGAAGATGTGACAACCCTCCTTACATTGAACCATGTAAACTCCCAGGAATTTTTTGATTTTCATTTGACGTTATATTAGGTCGTTAGGGTAAGGACCCGTATATAGGTCTCTTTTGATATTAGGTTTTCCTACGTACGTGGAGTGTCGTGACAAATGTTATTGATTCCGTACCTTCGTTGTATTCACACGAAGTTGTCTCCTAACCTACTTCTTCTCCACCATATAAATATATATATGTTACCTTATGAGTCAGTACTTTTTTTATTCGTTACGGTAAACGTCGTTGTACCTACCTATGCCTCTAACGTTATGCAAAGAATGTAAAAACTGAGATACAGACAAAAAATTTAATCAAATAAAGATGGAAAAAAAAAAATCCAGGGTGTATATTCGTTATAGTATATAAATTAGAATGAAGTGTTATGATGTACTAAATTTGATTAAATTTTTTGTCTTTATATCATTGTTTACATTCTTTGTTTGAACACCAATGGTCTAAGGACCCCACCCCCACCTATTTAACCCTTTAACTCTAACTGTATATATGTGATGATACATCATGTTCTTTGATGAGGTTGAGACATTACTGGATATGCCCTTTTCTTAGAATTTTTCTTACCTATTTACATATATATATATATTGACTTAGTGAAAACGACATGTCGTCTTTGATTGTGTTGTAACATTTAGTCGATATGAGGTTGTTTTTAAAAATTTTCCTACGATTACCAAGTCTATGGTAAAATGTCACACAATAACACGTTCAGTTGGACAAAGAAGTAGAAATTTTACCACGATTATAATAGATAGACTAACCCAATTTGACTACTAATTTACTCTATTAGGTACATTACGGTTAAGTCACGGACAAGTTTTTAGCATCGACAATCTCTTATATGATAAAAATATTTAGAACTCAAGGGATCTTGTCTATCGTCGACACTTTAGTGGAGGTGGGATCTTCTCCTACCTTAGACTCAAACTACAACTCCTGGGTTCAACTGTACTGGTCATTTATTCCTTTTCATTCAGTGGAAGGAGTTTAGTCCTAATTATAATAGAAGTGTGTCGTCATCTAAATCACGACGTAAAGTATAACTACAGTTACAAAGTCTGTGATATCAGGGACCTTAACCGTCCAACAAGCTGGACTGAACTCACTGACGTCTCGCCAAAGTCAACTAACACTGTAACGGCACTCTCAGAAGCCAATGGAAGGAACATGCCTATTTTGGCATCAGCCGTCCTAAGCTTGGACGCGCCCCTTTGGGGTTACCTAAAGTTCAGGTAGCGGAATTGGTGAGCCGGTGCTGATGGACCACCTTGACATAATAACAATTGTTCAAACTTCCATGTCGCTCACTATACGGTAAATTAGTGATCCGTGGTTTCGTATCACTTTCAACAAAACCACATATTGACGGCACCATTGTTTCTTAAAGGATTCGGGTCAACTCTGAAGAGTGCAAGTCTACTTTATTCAGTAGGTACCGTTCATCTTTAAGTCACCTCCTTCTACCTTAAGTTTCTTAGTAAGACTCTGTTCCCTAGGCTTAAAAGATACGGGATCTTGATTCCCACTGGGATCATCAGAGTGTGGACGTTCACGGTCACCCTGACCTTTTCCCAACCTTCTTTAAACCTCTTTAGCCTTTCGCACGTCAGTCAGCGCAAACGAAAGTCGCAATTTGAGATTTTGTCTTCATCGAGGCTATTGGAAGTTGACGTAACTGGAAAGGGACAGAAGTCTCTTCATAAACTTTGGGCTAAACTCGGTCTCACGCCTCACTCTCTTACCCCTTCCAGGTCCTCGACTTCTTTTTCTACGACCCTTCTAGAAGTTGGGAGTACGACCCTTTTAGAAGTTAAGGAGTGAGGAAAAGAAGAAGGGACTCTCCTTTCGGGTATCGGGTCCTCGGAATCCCTCTTTGACGAATATATTGTCGAACTCCTGTAAGTGTCATATCTTTTTGTTTGGTTTATTTTATTTTATTGGGTGTGCTGGTACACACATTACGGTCTGATTGACATAATTATCCCAACACCTAAATCTCTGTTGAGTTACTTTGGGGCATCTTGACCTAAGAAAAAGGAAAAAAAAAAAAAAAAAAATTACTCCTTAAATCCTGATATCCTAACTGAAGACTCCCAACTTCATGAAACGGTTTTCGTGGTAGTTCATCTAAATCTGTCTGAAAGTCTACGTTTCCCTCTTACGGAAAGTACCGACTCCGGGAGTTTGAGAGTATTGATTTCGAGAAGGATAGAACAGGAAATCCCGTCCGTTGGTCTGTCAAAAAGGACACCACCCAACTTGACACAGTGGGTTATTCTTTACAACTTTAGGATTCGACTCCATGGACACTTATACTGAAACTCATATCAGCAACGGTTCTTATAGTTCAATTTTACTCCAGTATGTCCTAATTCCGGGATTTCGGTTACTATCTCAGGAATATTCCTCTCCTTCTAAACTTTGTGTGTATTTTTATCTGTGTGTCCATGTTTCCGGTACACTCTCCCTCCGCGTCTAACCTTATTACGTCAACGTTTGGTTCCTTGATGTCCCTAAAAGTCGTTGGTGGTCTTCGATCCTCTCTCGGTACTTTGTCTAAGAGGAAATCTGGAAGATCTTGGTGAAATGTGTGTGGAAATTAAATCTAAAGACCGGAGACCTTGTCCCTTTCTTATTTAATGACGACAGAATTCGGTGGGTGAAATTACCATTAAACAATTCTGTCGGGATACTTCGTAACGAGGAAAGACAAATACGAACTTTGTTCTAGGAAGAACGGTGAAATCGTGAAGGTTTAAGGTGGTCTCTCGGAGCATGTTTAAAACCCAACCGGTTTTACAAGTAAGTCCGAAAAGACATTTTGATCTTGCTTTAAAAACTAGGTAGGTATCAATAAGGGAAAGTACATCATTTAATTAAAACCTCTTTTGAGAGGATCCCTCTATTAAGTTTGATTTCCTTTAGTAAATACACGTTTCTGTATATACTATGAAAATCAATATTGTTATTTTATTTGTAAAGGTTGTTACCTCTCTCCCTACTAATATATTGAACCCAATATATATGGACCTTCTTATAATGGTTTGGTAATTTCTGTTATAAAACATTCTTCAACACTTACCGAGTCCCTTTTTCATGTTCTATATTACAATTTACTTTTCTCATCCTATTTTTTGCATATACGATATTCTGAAGTTAATACATTTTAAAAACTCCCACTCTCTTTTATGTGACTTCACAACGATCACACCAAAGAACCAACACGCTAACACCCAAAAAAAAAGAAACAAAAAGATTACACTTCGTCTGTAGTAATGAATTCAAAATTTTTACTTCTTCGTCTTTATCACTAAAATAACGACTTTGTTCTCTTTATGTTAGAGATCTATGTTCCGAAAGTATAATAAGACATTAGTGTGTAAATCGAGTTCACCAGTAAAAGTTTCCCTAATACAAACGATGTCACCACTTTGGGTCCCGAAATAGAAACAAAAGAATACTACGATTATTCAATTGTTATTTTTATTAAATTTTTCTTCATTAGGGTGTTACTACTTTTCTCGTACTTTCGTTTACTGTCTACTATTCTTTGTATCAAATGGAGGGGTTTAAAGTCATAGAACTACGTCAACTCTAAATCAAGAATGAGTACATTTTCAGGTAACATCTGAGTGAGAACTCAGTCGTTTCTTTCCCCTCGGGTAAAAACGGGAACACCACTAAGTCCCTGGGTCCGAAGAAGGTAGAATTCCTAGACGATAGAACATTCCGACCTCTTTCAGGTGTGAAGAAATTTCAGATCCTCATGTACAATGAAAACGTAAGTATTAGACAAACAATACTGATTAGTGAGTCGGTGGGACTCTACGTTTGACAATACGTCTAACAATACGTTTAACTCTACGTCCATATCTCCGACCGACCCATTTAATAAGGGTATCTGTTGAGGGTATCTATTGATACCTCCTACCTTGTAATGGCCCCAGGTCGGGGCCGACCTAGGTCCCATAGGAGTCCCCCTGCCGCAGTCACTGGATCTGCTTATTAAATAAATCTCTATATCTTTCTTTATTTCTTCCTTATATCGTCAATCCTTTTATATCCTCTCTTTCTCCGACTATGAGGAACCAAATGCGTCTTTCGGTTATTTCGGAGTCTGTTCTCTGAACGAGACAAGTGTATCCGGTGTCCCCGGGCGCACTTATCGTCTACCACGGGGCGGAACCCGAGGGAGAACGCACCCAGAATCTTCGGGCCCGTCCTATCACTTGAGTCTCCCGGAGATGCGGGGTCCCTCAGTCGGACTTTTCTTCTATTTCTTTCTTTGTTTCTTTCTGTACCCCTCTGGTTCGAAGTCATTCGTTTCGGGTTTGAAATAAAAAGTCCTTTCGAATATATGGAACTCAACATGTAACTTTTATTACCTTCTACGTATCAGTACGTCCCAGTCGTCAGGACTGGGAATAGCCCTGGTCAGCAAGAGGGACGTAAGGAAGGTTATATGTTTCTAGAACCCACTAAATGTAGTAGAAGACCGGTCCCCCGGACCATTGTAGAATACTGGGAAAGACTATTACTAATCAGTCGGTCTTTTGAGTAAAAGAGGTTTCCACTAAAAAGATTTTAGTCCGCGGTGGGAGGCTTTCGTGATCTATTCCAACGTAAGGATATCCCATTTCCACTTCACCCGATATCGTACCTTCCTTAAATAATTGAGTTCTAGATTACACCAATTTAGTTTCCTGTAACAAGTGTTCAAATCTCTTTCCACCAACTCCTATCGGGGGACAATTGTAGTCTCCACAACCACTCTCCGTACTATATCATTTTGTCTGTCTAAGACCAAAACCCCATCTACGAGCTCTCCCAAGTCCCCCCAGGGAGCTCCGGACTAGAACGGAAACGGGTAGTCAAGAGAAGGAGTACTGGAAACGGTACCCACCCTAGAGGGCACGACCGAGGACCGTCTTGTACCTAACTCCACTTTTAATGTTAATAGTCGTTGTAAACCCCTCCGTCTTTTCTCAAGTTATTTATCATTGACTCAATCATCTCACTTATTTCGACTTTGGAATGACAGACGTTCCACCTTTCGATGGTTAATATTTCAATGATTATAGACATTTCCTATAAAGTCTAAGAACCTTTTCGATTATCCTTAACCCTTTTTTTTTTTTGTTCTAATTTCCTTTAATGAGAGACTCTTTTGGCAGTACCTTTCTGGTTTGGTGTCTCCTGTATAGTCCGTAGGACTAACGTTACCAGACAGTATATTTTAGTGAGATTTTACCCAGGTAGATGACCACATAGTCCAAGTATTATGGTTAATCCAAAACGTTCGATGGAGAATTTATCTTAACATGACGATTTTCTTACGAGTTTGATGGCGTTTTAACGTTAGTAGAGTGTACGATCATTTCATTACGAGTTTTAAGAGGTTCGGTCTGAAGTCGTTATACACTTGAGGGACTACAAGTTCGACCAAAATCTTTTCCGTCTCCTTGGTCTCTAGTTTAACGGTCGTAGGCGACCTAGTACCTTTTTCGTTCTCTCAAGGTCTTTTTTGTAGATGAAGACGAAATAACTGATAGGGTTTCGGAAACTGACACACCTAGTGTTATTTGACACCCTTTAAGACTTTCTCTACCCTTATGGTCTGGTGGACTGGACGGAGAACTCTTTAGACATACGTCCAGTCCTTCGTTGTCAATCTTGACCTGTACCTTGTCGTCTGACCAAGGTTTATCCTTTTCCTCATGCAGTTCCGAAACATGACAGTGGGACGAATAAATTGAAGATACGTCTCATGTAGTACTCTTTGCGACCTGACCTTCTTTGTGTTCGACCTTAGTTCTAACGGCCCTCTTTATAGTTAGTGGAGTCTATACGTCTACTGTGGTGGGAATACCGTCTTTCACTTCTCCTTGATTTTTCGGAGAACTACTTTCACTTTCTCCTTTGACTTTTTCAACCGAATTTTGAGTTGTAAGTCTTTTGCTTCTAGTACCGTAGACCAGGGTAGTGAAGTACCCTTTATCTACCCCTTTGTCATCTCTGTCACAGTCTGAAATAAAACCCCCCGAGGTTTTAGTGACGTCTACCACTAAAGCCGGTACTTTAATTCTCTACGAATGAGGAACCTTCTTTTCAATACTGGTTGGATCTATCATATAAGTTTTCGTCTCTGTAATGAAACGGTTGATTCCAGGTAGATCAGTTCCAATACCAAAAAGGACACCAGTACATACCTACACTCTCAACCTGACACTTCTTCCGACTCACGGCTTCTTAACTATACAAACTTGACACCACAACCTCTTCTGAGAACTCTTAGGGAACCTGACGTTCCTCTAGGTTGGTCAGGTAAGACTTCCTCTAGTTGGGACCCTAAAGAAACCTTCCTTACTACGATTTCGACTTCGAGGACATGAAACCTATGGAGTACGTTTCTCAACTGAGTAACCTTTTCTGAGACTACGACCCTCTCTAACCCCCGTCCTCCTCTTCCCCTGTTGGGTCCTACTCTACCGACCTACCGTAGTGTCTGAGTTACCTGCACTGAGACCCACTTGAGGCCCTAAACCACTAGTTGTCCCTCCGGACCGCACGACGCTAAGTACCCCAGCGTTTCTCAGCCTGTGTTGACTCGCTGACTTGACTTGACTTCCCAGGTGGTCTTAAGACTCCTTTCTATACATGGTTTCGTTTATTTATCTTCTTTCTCGGACTACCTTGATCCTTGATCATTTATTGTCTTCCTTTTTTTTTGATAATAATTAAAAGAGTCTCTTTGTTCTCTTATAAAACGTGGATACCCTGTTATTATCCTACGACAATAAAAACTTTTTTGTAGTTCTCTAGTTCTTAAGAACTTTAAAAATTCTTGACACTACTATCCTTTTTCAAACTACCTTCTCAACCTTCTATTTCGACCTTTTAAAAGAGTATTTCTCCTTCTCTTTTCTTTCTACCCTTTATCCTTTTACCATCGATTTAATTTTCGAGTAAGATCTTTCAGGTTGACACAGACTAACTTTCACAAGGTCCTGTTCTGTTGTTTCTTTTATTTCCCACTGTTAATGAATATTTACGGGGGGGTTTAAGTGGTCTGGATTCTCAAGGTGTATAACGAGTTGTGTCACTTGCTTTTTCTGGTTCTTAGATGGGTTCACAGGTGTAATAAATTCTTACCGAAAATTGAAGTAGTGGTGTCGTTATAGATCTTCTGTTTCCTCAGTACGAGTGGTTCAAGATTTTATCTCACTAAAGGTGAGACCTTTAGATATGGACTGATTTGATTTAGTAAACACTTCAATCATTTATAAAAAAGTCTTTACGTAATATCAACCACCACCCTTCCCTATTGGTCCTTTGTCTCTGGAGTACTCTTGAATTTAGATCCACGGAGATTACCCTTTAGTCTTGGGTCCCCCACCTTAGTGGAAGACCATCGTCCGTACAGACCGTCCTAGACCTCTATACCTTCTCTCTGTTGACAATGACGGTCTTCTACAATGTACTCCGTCTCCCCCGTCAATGTCACGCCGGAGAAGTTGAAGCTTCATAAAGAAGGCATAAAGTCTGTAGAAATACGTTGAGTTTGACGGAATCGACTTACGGGTATGAAGAGGACCCGAAAACAACCCTTCCAAGTTTAGGCGTATCGATGTTAATAAATGAAAATCATTTCTGAAAACAAAATCATTTCTGCAGAAATCATTTCTCCAAAGAGGAGTTGGGAAACCCAACTGTCAGACCTAAGAAGGTAGAGGACGACAACGGAAGGAGATACCGTTATTTGTCAGGACAGTACAGAGGACGGACTGTAGTCCTTTTGAAGTGACGGGTACTTTCTCCATCCAGTGTCGAAACCTTGACACCTGGAGTTTTTCTAGTTTGGTCATTTAGGACTTCCTTTAGTTGTGATTGCTAAGTAACCTTCCTGACTACGACTTCGACTTTGAGGTTATGAAACCGATGTACTACGTTTCTCGATTGAGTAACCTTTTCTGGGACTCCGACCCTTTCTAACTCCCGTTCTCCTCTTCCCCCTCTGTTTCCCACTCCACCAACCTACCGTAGTGGCTGAGTTACCTGTACTCAAACTCGCTTGAAGCCCTGTCCCATCAAATCACTTCTTGTCCCTTCGGACCACACGACGTCAGGGATCCCAGCGTTTGTCAACCTGTGACTCGCTGACTTGTTATCGAAAGAGTCACTCTTGGTTCAATTTTTTGGGACAAAACTTTTGCAAGTTTCACGAAATGGGAACCAGAGGTGCTCCACCTTCGCAAGGCTCTTTGTCTTCAGTAGAGAACCGTAGGGTGGGAGAGGCGAGGGGACAGGCGGGACGGTGTCTCGGTCTTGACCAACCGTGTAGTTCAGTAAGCGTTAATACATAGTGCTTTAAGTTGAAGGTTCTTGCAGGGAATGCAAGCTTCAGTTCTTGAGCCCTGTTTGTGAGCCCTACGTCGCCCGGGGCGGCAAGGAGGCTGTTGCGTTCGTCCCGCGCGCCGAGACGTTTGTGGCATAGCCTCGCGGCCAGTGACGTAAACCCGTCGGGACGACTGACACCAGCGCACCTCACGGCGGGGCGTTCGACGTCTTTTCCGTCTCTCCTCGTGCTCTTTCGTGCCTGGATGGTGAAGATAGGTCTCTTTGACTAAACGAGAATTCTCAAAACGTGATCCTCGAGACCACGCGCGTTCTTTTCCCCACACACGACACATCCGTCTATTCTTTTGTTCCTACTCCTACGTTTAAAGCCGAAAAGTCTTCTACACAATACCGTCTTGACTTTGATATACCATAGTCCTTCCTCACGATAGCCAAAGGGTCGGCACCCCAAGGTACCACATTACCAATCGTGAGACCTGAGACTTAGGTCGCTAGGCTCAAGTTTAGAGCCACCTTGGATCTACGAAAATGAAAGATTCATAAATGAATAGAAAGGTCAAAAGGAAAATCCCTCCCAACCGTCCCTTAGACGTTAAGTGTAAAACGGAAAAGAAATATTTGAAAGCGTGTAGTAAAACCTCAAAAAGATGGAACACTTTCAAATTTTACCGGTAAAATTTCATATGTAAGACAAAATTTAACAGAACTATGGTTTATCCTTCTTAAAATTTTATGTTGAAATTTATGAGTTTCGGTTTTCATTTTGCAAAAAATTAAACAAAAATTTTATAAGATCTTCTTAATTCTACGTTAGTGTAGGAACAATAAGGAGTAGTATAAGATTACTTTTACAATATTTACGAACCACCCTTACATATACTACAAGAAAGATGACGATAATCGTTTTCTTACGAGAGTAATATAATTAAAATATAATTGATTAACTTAAAAATGATTAATAACTATAATGTATTTTATGTGTGTTTAATGATAAAAGGGTGTAATAATTAACGACGACGACGACGACGATTCAGCGAAGTCAGCACAGGCTGAGACACGCTGGGGTATCTGCCGTCGGGTGGTCCGAGGGGACAGGGACCCTAAGAGGTCTGTTCTTATGATGTCACCCAACGGTAAAGGAAGAGGTTACGTACTTTCACTTTTCAGTTTCACTTCAGCGAGTCAGTACAGACTGAGAATCGCTGGGGTACCTGACGTCGGATGGTCCGAGGAGGTAACTACCCTAAAAGGTCCGTTCGCATGACCTCACCCCACGGTAACGGATTCGGGAACTTTATCACTTTTAGGTGGGTGTGAAACTAAATATCACAAAGTTGTATATTTCGTATAATTCCTCTAAAAAGTGAGATACAACGACGACGACGACGACGATGATTCAGTGAAGTCAGCACAGGCTGAGACACACTGGGGTATCTGCCGTCGGGTGGTCCGAGACGGTAGAGACCCTAAGAGGTCCGTTCTTGTGACCTTACCCAACGGTAAAGGAAGAGGTTTATCGACTTTAAGAATAAGAGTAAAATCAATAGATAAAAAACAAGAATCGACTTAAAAGTCAATGGTTATCTACAATCACTAGTTAGACCTTTTTGTTTAACGATTTTATTTCCCCCCTTTCGATGGATTGGTATGGAAAAGAAAGAATACAAGAATACAAACGACTATGAAGTCGGATTGTCTATTTGACGAAAATACTTCTATGGTTGACGGACTAACATTAAACTTTAGAATTGAGGAATCTTCAAATCCCTTTCCGGTATAAAAGTACAGATGGTTTCTATGTCAAATACGTTTCAGAACGTACTTGCGGTAATAGTCTCTGACGAAGGACCAGCTACATATAGGGACCCCGGAGTTTTGGGAAGCAACATCCATGTGTAAAAGAGTGGAAGGGACTCAAGTAAATGAATATTTCGGTACTTTTTAACTATCCATGTTTCCTGGAGTCAACCGTGACTAAGGATATGATTCCTACAGGCGTTATGATAAAAATTTAGATCCTGAGGTATTATTTTTGTAAATGATTAAGTTAAGGTTATGAACTAAAGTTTTTTACCTCTTTGTTGGATTGTTACAGTTGTTAGCGATATCCGTCACCTCAGGAGTCCCTCGGTGGAAGGTGAAGACAACCGTGTCACCTTGGTCGTACCATCCTACCCTTTGCCTCTGCGAGACCTTGACCCAAGAATTGAGACACTTACAGATTGACACATTAAAAGTTCTACATTTTGATGAGACATGGAGATAGAGAAATGAAATACATTTTCTTCCATTCCGGAAGAAACGATACAAAATGCTACCATTCATGGAACGAATTCCTTCTGTGAGGTGTTTGTGATCCCGAGAGAAAAGGGAGAAAAAGAAAAGAGAGAAGGAGAGAGAAGGAGGGCGGGGGAAGAGGAGGAGGAATAAGAAGTCTTTCTTCCCATGGACTCTTACCTTTTCCCTGTAAAACCACATAAACCTAGTTAAGTTCATGGTGACAGTCACTACGAAGGAAGGATTTTTATAAGAACGGTCGTCTTCGTCGGATGGGAGATAAGGTTTTGTGATCGGATAGAAACCTCTTCCTTTGCCGTGGCGTGAGGTCATGAGTACGGACCTTTTAGGGTACCTGCCTCCTCGGACCATCCGATGTCAGGTACCCTAGTGATTCTCAACCTGTACTGACTCCCTGAAGTGAAAGTGAAAAGTGAAAGTACGTAACCTCTTCCTTTACCGTTGGGTGAGGTCACAAGAACAGACCTCTTAGGGTCCCTACCCCCTCGGACCACCCGACGGTAGATACCCCAGTGTGTCTCAGCCTGTACTGACTTCACTGAATCGTCGTCGTCGTCGTCGTGGGATAGGAACGAGTTTTTGGTCCATTTTTTAGAGTTGACTTCATCAATGGAACGAACTCCTATAACTAAAAAAGTTCTGGATGGGGATGGTCGAACGTGACGCATATCGTGAGTCCCTTAGTGATATATAAAAATAAAATGTATGATTTTCTTAACATTATATTACGATTAAGTATAGTTTTCTTTTAGTCTCATCACACACCCCCTCACTATCTAGTCCTTTTTTCTTTGTGTTACATCTTAAATAATTTACATCTTACATCTTAAATAGTTTAAATAGTTATACCCATGAGAATTGCCTCTAAGACTTCAATCACACAATCGATCTTGTCGACCCTTAATATTGTCACACGTACTATTCAACTGACATTGGATTTTAGACATCTTTATGTCATTTACTTCTTCGGTTCTACAGAAACCATACTCCATCTCTTTCTATAGCTATAGAATCTAACAAAATTTTGTGTACCCTTGAACGTTACCTAAATAGTGTACACTGTGGGTGAGTAGAAGGGAGAATCGAGGGACCTTCCGAGGGAAAGTTTTGGGGGATTCTTTGTCTAACCACTTCTCTCTCGATCCCAGGAACCCTTCAAGAGATCTTGGACAGGAAACATCTTTCCAAACTACCATTACCTATGTAGGGATTAAAAAAAAAATTAATAAATGGAAAAACTAGGGGAAGGAGGTAAAGAGGGTGAACGGGATCGGATGGAAATGGAAACCATTGGTGAGTAGACAAGAGACATAGATATTTGAACAATAAAAAAGAAAAAAATATAAGGTGTATATTTTCCATAAACAGAAAGGACAGACCGAATAAAGTGAATCGTAGTAAGGGAGTTCCAGGTAGGTACAACGTTATCTACCGTTCTAAAATAAGAAAAAACACCGACTTATTATAAAGTAACATATCTATGATATCGGAGAAATAAGGAAGTAGGTAGCTACCTGTCTCCAAAAGTATGGAACCGACAACATTTGTCACGACGTTACTTGTACCCTCAAGTATATATGAAAAGTTTAATTACTAAAGTAAAAGAAGTCTATTTATAGGTCTTGACTTTAACGACCTAGTATACTATCAAGATAAAAATTAAAAAACTCGTTAGAGGTATGTAAAAGGTATCACCGACGTGGTTGAATAGAAAGGTGGTTGTCACGTGTCTCCAGGGGTAGGAACGGTTATAAACAATAAAGAACAAAAGACTTATTATCCGTAATATTGTCTACACTCTACTATAGAGTAACATCAAAACTAAACGTAAGTAGACTACTAATTACTACAACTCGTAGAAAAGTACATGGAAAACCGGTATATATACAGAAACCTTCTGTCTAAATAAGTCTAGAAGATAGGTAAAAATTTAGTCTACCGAAGGAACGGAAAGTAACATACTCAAGAAAGATATAAAACCTATAATTTGGGAATAGTCTATATACTAAACGTTTATAAAGGAGGGTAAGGTTACCAAAATACCAAAATTTAGAATGAAAGTTCAGACATTCAGTAAAATTCGAGGATCTGTATCCAGACCCAATACTAAAAAAAACCTAAACCGTGGTTTATTTTCATTTTCGTTGTTTTCGTTTTTGTTTGTTCACCTTGATATAGTTTAATTTTTCGAAGACGTGTCGTTTCCTTCGTTATTTTTTCGTTTGTTGTTTTGTAATCAGAGGAGAGAAGTCTGGTAGTCTTATTCCTTAGGAACGTCAAACTCCTCCTTCACAATGGACGGTTAAACTGTGTCATTGGATACACAGATTTACTACGGTTTCTCGTTCTTTGACGAATTATGTTTATGTCAAAGACTATCTTTTACACTGTAAGACTTCTCTTAACTTCAAGAGATATCAACGACGACGACGATTCAGCGAAGTCAGCACAGGCTGAGACACGCTGGGGTATCTGCCGTCGGGTGGTCCGAGGCGCCAGGGACTCTAAAAGGTCCGTTCTTGTGATCTCACCCAACGGTAAAGGAAGAGGTTACGTACTTTCACTTTTCACTTTCACTTCAGCGAGTCAGCGCAGGCTGAGAATCGCTGGGGTACCTAACATCGGGTGATCCGAGGAGACAGGTACCCTAAAGGGTCCGTTCTCATGACCTCACCCCACAGTAAAGGAAGAGGAGAGATATCGATGAATCTGGTTACTTGAATGATGACAGATTCATCAGCACCGGCTCACCAATTCCGCTACCTGATCTTTAGGTAACCCCAGAGGGGCGCGTCCAAGCTTAGGACGGCTGATGCTGTAACGAGAGATAACTCTGTATCGGTCAACCCCTTCTTACGACAATGGTACCTCTCTTCGACCTAACAAGAGGTTGGACCGAGAAATACAACGGCCACTTTCCGAGGGGCGGCGACCCGGCGACCTTCGTGTGCCTAATATGGGGGTCATACCCCAGACTAAATAATAATTAAAATTCATTAAACTGGTGTCGGGACTACCACGAAAGAAAGGGGTGACCTTCTCGGGTCCGAAACTACCATGGAAGGAGAAAGGAGGTTAGTTTTATTACGAATCTTCCGTCGGAAAGAATTTCTTTTTTGAACCGTCTTTGGAAAGGGGAAATAGTCCTGAGAAGAGGTCAGTACATACAGGAACAAGTACATGTTTTCCTTTGAGGTGCTTTAGAACCGAGTGTATATTCACTTTCGGTCTTGAGTGTCGATACCAGTACTTAGGTTTGACCTAAAATTATCCGTTCGGTGATGTATCGACTTCTTTAATAAATTCGGTAAGGAAACCTTCCGTTTGGTTTTTTCAGTTGTTGTAATACGGTCTAATTGAACAGGACCCCAGGTCCTGCGATCATTTCTCTGTCCTCGATTTTCACTCTACTCCAAAACTGAGCAAGACCCGTGCCTCAAGTCTACGTTTTAGGGTGACCCAGTAATTGTGCACACTCAATTACATAACTTCACAATTTCGTTACAGTTGGTGTGAACTTACGGAAAGATCCTTAAGGATTCTTTTAATCTAATAGAGTGATCCGTTAAATTACCCTGACTAGGAGTGGAGAGAACACCTCTAGACGTATCAACAGTATGAAGTCACGTAAAGTTCTTACGTAGATTATTAAAAGAATTTGGGTTACGTAAGGTATAAGCAACCAATTTACGGTCTATGAAAGGAGAAAGTACGTACATAAGTCTCCTTACTTCATGTCACTTTTTTGTAGTTCAACGTTGGAGTCCTTCCAGTCACTACAACTCAACACTATTCAGAAGAAACGACTCGTCCCGGACGAACTACTTTTGTTGAACCAAAACCGATAGTTCTGGACCTAAAGGTCTCCTACTTGAACTATAAAGAAACGTTTTGCGTAGTAAAGAGAAGAGAGGTAGAGAATGTAAGTCGTATGTCCAACGAAACTGAGAGTTTTTGATTTATCTTAAGATCTTGCAGTTTCAGTACTTTGCAATTCCGGGAAGACACCTTTGATGAGGATTGAAATCTCAACATCTTTCACTGGGTGTACTGTAGCTACATGTCTTAAATTTTTATTTTTGAACAAGTTTTTCTATGGAATCTCTCTTACAACTATCATATTCGTCTTCAAGAAGAGAAAGGTCTATGACGAAAGACCTCCTTAGGGTACCTTTTACTTCGAGGTCAAGACCCCCGACCTTATTTCTAGGACTCGGTCCCGACTGGTAATGTGTCTTAGAACGAAACACCTGATAGTCGGACATTAGACCAAAGACTTACTACGACAATCCTAAGATCTTGAAGAGAATATTGTAAAAAAAAAAAAAAGGAGAAAACCGATGTGGGTCGTTGTATACCCTAAAATCAAGAGGTTGGTCCCTACCTTGGGTTCGGAGGACGTAACCCTCGTACCTCAGAATTGGTGACCTGGTGGTCCCTTTAGGGAAAGAAAAATCGAAATTTAGTGACGTTAAAGAATATTTATTCCTTTTATTTTGGTTTTTATTTTGACCACTTGTCACATTCTTTTTGTTCTTAATATCGTTAAGGTTATCTCTTACATTTAATCCTTCATGTAAAGGTTAACTTTATTTAGACTCGGTGACTAAATTAAATTTTAAAAGATCATCGGTATAATTTTTCATTTTTCTCTTCCGTATTAAGAAAATTATTATATAAAATAAAATTGGGTAGTATAAGTTTTATAGTAAAGTTATACATTCTTTAAACTTTTCAACTGTCACACTATCAAATGAAACAAAAAAAATATGTTTTGGAAGTTTCAGACGACACATAGAAAGTGAATCTCGAGTTCATCCTGGTTTACGAGTTATCAATGTACAGTGTTTACCGATTTCATAACCTGTAGTGTCTAAATCTCACACTTCTCTTGTATGCTGACTCAACTATCTACTAACTTTGGTTCCCTCTCAGATGTGACTTTCGTTATCCGATACCAGGTTGTATCTTGATAAGAACCATACGTGAAGAACCTCGAAAACTTCGATCACTCCGACAATCATTTGAACGACAAAGTCCCGTAAGAAAGGATTGGATGAGTCCTCACAGCCACTTTGGGGTCACGTAGGACGACTGTCGAGGAGAAGGTCCTACCATCCCCCTGTCGAGAATGGGTCGTAGTATTTATCGAGGACAAAGTCGTAGTCCTCGTAGCAGTCTGGAGGTTTCAAAGATAAAGATCCTTCCGTCTCCGGCCTTTCAGGTACTCGGAGGAAGTGGTACAGAAAAATGTAAACAAAGTCAATACCCTTAGTAAGTAGAGACTAAACCGACTGAACGACAGGAATTTCAGTTCCACGTCGAAATTTCAGTTCTATCTCAAGGAGTTTACATTTTGACTAATAATCGAATAGATCACAACAGTGAGGATCCAAGAGATGGAGGACTTTAGGGCACGTAGGAATTTCTAACGGACAGATACAGAGGAGGAAACTTTTCGGGAGTTCAAGGTAGGAAGTAAGGGGAAGAAGTCACGGGGAATATCACAGAAACGGTATTGTAACAAATTCTTTTACGTTACCATTATAATCACGAAGGTATATAGAAACAAATATACAGAGTATACTTTGATGAAGACATAAGTAGTAAGACGGACGATCGTATACACAAAAACTTCTTTACTTGACTAATTCAGTAGTGAAATCTAATGTATTCGATTACATCATCTTTGATTGGGGTAAATACTTAGATTGACGACACACAGGAAATTTATCGTGTAGGGAAATCGCGTAGGAAATAGAGAAAACAAAGGAACCGTAGTAAATTTTCAGAGTTTTTTCAGCAACCAGCTAATTAGGTAATAAAAGGAATTTATAAAATACTTAAAAACCATAAAGAAAACGATGTAGACAATCAGAAAGTCTTCGTTGTCTTGTAGGATTTAATTTACGATGATACTCTGTAGATACTGAAACTTTACTTTTCACCGTTGTCGTCATTTACCTTTGACCTTTTTGTCTTAAGTCTTATAAGTAATTCTTAATTCTTTTGATTTCAACAGATCGTAGACAAAGGGAAAACGAACGAAGGAAAAAGTTGTTCTTTCCCTCTGATAGTGTTTAGTTCCCGAAGAAGAGTCACCTCTAGAATCTCAATCCTAACTTTCCCTTGACTCTATTTCCAAGATTATTCGAAACCAACTTGTTCCAAGGTAAGGTAAGACAACCTGGATGTATGTATACAAAGTAAGATCACAGGGTTTACACATGACTCTTTGGGTGTGGGTAATGGGGAGACTTTTTCCCTGCGAGATTCTTGACCAAACTGACCCTAATATCGAAGTCCGTACCCACTTGAAACCGAAGGATTAAATGTTTTAACTCCAATTACTGAGTGTATCGGTATAAAGTTTCCACTATAAATAAGTCGTTGAAAAACGAATTAATGTCAAATCATTGTAAACAATCAATTTTTACGAATAAACAATTTTTATCCAAAACATTGTATTTCCTCTGAGAAGTTACGTCCCCCAAGAATCAGAACACAGATACAAGAGATTGTCATAAATACTTAGGAACTGTACCAAAGATATCAACAATCGAAACTCAGTCCCGGTTAGAGAGATACTGTCGCACTTGTTCAAAAGAAAATGGTACCCTAAAACTCCGTTTTTTATTAAACTCAGAGACAGAATTATTGACGTGTTGGTAACTTACTCTTGTTAAACAATTGAGATAAAACAACAAAACCCTTGTGTATTTCACTGATACTTTTCCATTTACCCGAGGTTTGTTTAAGGAAGATTGACAGAATTATCTAAACAGACTGTACTTGGGTTGTAGACAGAAGGGTTACTGCTTCAGAGTGAATGATGATATGGTCCCTTCTTTCAAAATAACTTTTAGTGATAGGAGTGACACACACCTGAATTCAAGATCACACAAACAAAGAAAATTACTAACAATAATGTACATTAAGACTTCACTTACAATTTCAAACAAGGTGAAACACCAGATAAAGTACTTAGAAGTGGTCTCCGACTGTCTCGTCTGTGACTAGAGTGAGGTTATTGGGTAGTTTACTCCAGAGAAAGGTCAACACGCCTATTACAAAAGGGACCATTATACCACATTGTCGTACTATCAGTGAGTTTACTGTAGTCTCTTACCAGTGTAACTGACGTTTATATGAAAGACTATACACTGAGTTAGAAAGACCATACACTAAATTAAAATACTTTCGATTTGAAGTCGTACCGATAAATAAGAGTATCGTACAACAGAATAACACATCAGCACCGGCTCACCAATTCCGCTACCTGATCTTTAGGTAACCCCAGAGGGGCGCGTCCAAGTTTAGGACGGCTGATGCACCATCAATAAACACCTTATTAAGGAAGAATTATGATACGAAAAACTGTTTAAGGTCTCAACGTTCAGGTTTGTGTTTGTCCTTGAGATTGGTTCTACGTCCGTCAATGATGGGAAAGGCCGAACATTAGGACGCTAATTGAGTGGGAACGGCCTTTTTTGGCTCAGTATTAATAACGTAAAAAGGTTATCCAAACTGGACTTAGGATTATATAAAAGAAAAGGGGACTCTTCTCAGGATTGAAGTCTCTATGGAACCACAAAGGAAGAAAGTTTTAGGATGAACGAAGAGGTACTTTTAAAATGGAAAAGTCCCTAAAGAAAAGAGTATACATTGATATTGGACATATAGAGATTGTGTGTATAAAAATAAACAGATTCCCTTTAGCTAGTTATTGAGGTACGAACGAAGTGTGTTGAGGTCGTACAAATACCCCATTTTTCGATCTTCGTTTACGATAGATTTCTTTTGTTTTAAGAACTGACCTTTTGATAGAGATGGTCTTCCGTCACTAGTTGAATATGCTTCAAATAAAAGGAACGGATAATTCTTAAAATTATAAATATTATTAATTTATATTATTAGTACTATACTTCAAATTTATTATAACTCTAATATACGTTACTTATTTTAGATAGAAGATAGGTACGAGATCGACAAGTGAAAGAGAGGTGTGACTTTATTTAAAAACGTATTGGAAGGTCTCATATATAATAATAAAAATTACATATCATAAGTTAAGTGATAAAATTCGTTTAAAATCGTTTGATTACAAATCATTAACAGAATCAGTAAAGGAAGGTAATTTTTATATAAGACCGGAGATGTTTTATATGGGTTAACTAAAAAACTGTCATCATGTTTTTTATTTTTTTAAGTGACTTTCTCTCTCTCTATCGGAAAAGTTGTTTACCACGTCCTCGTCAACCTGCAAGTATCCGTTTTTGTTTTTGGAAAAAAACTACAACTAGATCTGGAGTAAGGTATATATTTTATTCTTATTTAGTGTTTGATTCTACATTTTGATATTTTAAAAGTCTCTTATTGTATCCTCTAAAAGTCTTAGAAGTAGGAAATCTGAACTATGGTTTCGGGTTAGGAATTTTCCTTTTTTCACCTGGAGTAGTTTTAAATTTTGAAAATGAGGTGTTTTTCTGTGGTACCCGAAGGGACCACAGAGTTACCATTTCTTAGACGGACGGTTGCGTTTTCTGTACACAAGTTGGACACTCGGTCTTTCTAAGGTGTACGGCGTCGCGTTGATTCGGACGTGGTGATAATTCGGACACGAGGTCTCGGGTCCTCGGAGTTCATGACTCGGGTATACGGCGTTGATGACTTCAGGTCGTGAGATCTTAGGTACGAGACGTTGTTCTCTTAGGTGGTGTTATTCTTCGGATACCTGGCGTTAATTTCTCATCGGGTACCGAGTGACGTTGATCTCTTTCGGGCTCGTCTTTACTTCTAGGTCGTGTCGGTTTTTGTTTCATTATTTGTTTTAATAAAAAAAATTCTGTGATAATTCTTCAACTTTTTTGTTCGACGTTTAACCCTCCTTTACAAACGTGTGGTGTATGGACTGTTTTCTGTCACAGAACGTTTACGTGTTCTTAAGACGTTTGTTGTTTGAAAAATTTTTGGAGTTGTTAGGTTAATCTTGTACTTATTTTCTGTACTTCTCTGTAAAGTGATTACCCCTATCTGCCTACCGTTTAGTCGTGTACTAATCTTTGAACCCGTCTCTAAAACTGTCCCGTTTTGAGAGAGATTGTTACTGTTTCAGGGATCGGTATTTCGAAAGGACGTAGACTTCGAAAGTCCAGCCCCGAGTTTGGAAAGGTAATGACTCTTTCACTGACTTCGTGTCCACGTATCCGGTTCGCTTTGAGAAGGTCTTTTTCTTCTGACATAAGACAATTACGACCGTCCTCTTATAACCGTCACCTATGTCTATATCTTCACTACTGGGGACGGAGGAGTGACTCTGTAACAGAACCCAACGGTTGTGATCCAGACTTCGAAGACACCGTTCATTATTCCTTTTGTCGTCTTTGAGGTTCTTAGATGACATCTGTTCCGTTCGCTAGACGTTTTAAGTCTTCACTTCACCTCACTTAAGCGAGTCAGCACAGACTAAGAAACGCTGGGGTAGTTGACATCGGTTGGTCCGAAGAGGCAGGTATCCTAAAAGGTCCGTTCTCATGGCCTCACCCAACGGTAAAGGAGGAGGTCGTTTTAAGTCTTCTCTTATATATTTCCTACTTCCTGTCGAGTTCCTCCTTTGGTCAGTCGTGGAAGACTCCAAACTGAAGAACGACGGTGTTTGGTACAGACGGAGTCCCTTTCGAACAGGGTAGCAACCGTCGTTTTAGGAGTAACGTCTTTTCCCGGAACAGGGATGGGAACCACCCTCGAAAGCAAAAGTCAAGTCCTGGATAACTCAGGGACCCCCTGATAGAATTAAGGATTCAAAGAGTCAAAGACTCGTTACTCTGGTGTAAGTTTGTTTGAACGGTATACTGATCTGGAGACTTTTATCTTCTCGATCTACTGAGGTCCAACCCCACACCTCCCTTCCTCAGAGTCAACCGAGACTTGGAGCGTTCTTCCCCTTAAACCGGTTTACCTCGGAATAAAGCCTGAGAGGTTATTAGTTCTCGTCGTCTCGTTCTCCTTAGACACATCGTGGGTCCTCCCCCCTCATTGAATTCGACTTGCGTTCTATAACAGGTGAAAACGGACTATTTAGATTCATGTACGAAGCTTCCTCCCTTTCCTCTTTTTTCCTCTTTCCGTCCTGGTTGTCCTTTAGGTCTCCTTTCACGAAACCCACTCCCTCTTTGACTGAGAACTTTCCAAAATTTTCCGAAACGACTCAAGACCAAGACCTTTCGACTGTAAGATCGGTAGTAATAAGGGATGGATCGATAGTATTAAGAACTAGGTTTCCCTTACTAACAGTGGGAGAATTTCTTTCTTTCCCAACTTCTAAACACTCCTGACGTTTGATCTCTAACACACCGTAGTTATAAAACTCTTACTGTGTCTGATATTCCCGGTCTTTCTTTCACTTTTCGTATCTCCTCTGTCTACTTCTTTCTCTTACCACTTTTCTTCTATCTCTTTCACTGTCATAATTTGAACCTTCACAACCTCTTTACGCTTTCTTAGTTCCAACTTTTTATAAAGGATCGTAGAGGGGGATTGTATTCGTCTCACCGCGTCGCCTTCGCACGACCCGGGTATTGGGTCTCCAGCTACCTAGCTTTGGTAGGAGACGATACACACCAGTAGAAAAAGGAGTTCTCATGAATTGGATGACTTTGTAAGCGTTTCATCTTTGACATCTGTTTTCGGTGGTCTTTTTTTTTTCGGAGGTCTCTACTAGGGTGCTGGTAAGAGTAGGAGACCCGAAGGACCCTGTCCTTATAGAATAAAAGAGACGAGGTCGACAGAAGTCTTCGGATGTCTTATTACCGTCCGTGATGGATCAGAATTGAACAGAAGATGACGTCGACAGATGAGGGAGTGACGAATGAACTGAGAGAGAATCTCTCCGAGTTTTTTATATACAACTTAGGTTCTTCGAAATGAATATTGGTACCGATGTGAGTAAAGAAGCTGACGACCAGTAAGGTCATAAACTTACCCTACTTCAGTTCTATTTGACACCTTCTTTTTGTCTGGAGTTTACTACCCCTTAGAGGTGGACAACCCGTCTTCGTCTCCACCTAAATATACTAAGGTGGAACAGGATCTCCTTCCTTGTGTTTCCTCTTTCACAGGTCAACTCTATACGACCCATTGTCGTCTTCCCCTTCTCCTCGTCTCTCTTCTCCCTTTTTCTTACCTTCTGTTACTCTTTCCTCTACTCTCACGACCACCTGTTTTCCCTTCTGTATTCCTCTCTCTACCTCTTCCTTTACCGTTGGGTGAGGTCACCCGGACCCTTTTGGGTACCTGTTTCCTCGGACCGCCCGTTGTCAGGTCCCCCAGTGGTTTCTTAACTTATACCGAATTGTCGATTTGTCGTCGTTGTTGTTTACTCTCTCTTCCTTTCCTCCTCGTCAACTCACCTTCAAGTCCTTTCCTTTCTCTTTCATGTCTTAACTCTGGTGTACCTCAAACTTCCTCTACCAGGAGTGGTTTAACTTTGTTTTTATTGAAGTTCGAGGTAAATAGACCAAAGTCCATACCCTGGTCCTCCCTTGAACTGTGGACTTGGATCCTGAAGGACTGGACGATGATGTATACATTTCCTCTAGTTCGTTTATGGAGCACGAACCCAGAGAAGTAGTCGACACACGAGGAAGAAGGAGTTCACTGTTGGTCAAAAAGAGCCGTTTAAAATACATCGAACCCAGATCGCGAAAAGAAGACTGATACATCTCCATTTTGCGTGGGGGTACCATGTACACGTCGGAAACTAAGGTCCTTATTTCAGGGCCTTAGTTAGAGTGGGATTCATGAGTCGGACTGAAACTAGTTACTGGGACGTGAAAGTGAATAAACAGTAGTTATTACGTCCCTAGTTGTTACAAGACGAATCGACGGTGGTTAAGGGGATACTGGTTCCGGACCTCACCTAATCTTTAATGGTTCTGAACCACTAAATAAAGGTATTAAAGGAAGCACCTAATAAAAACTAAAGGTGACGTGGTCCATACTGGGTGGTGGAGCTACTAGTGACGGGTGGTCTCTTATAGACCCCTGAGTCATTCAATTCTCATTCTTTTTTCACGTTGATCGTCTAGGTAGATGTCAGTATGGGTAGTGACGAAAACCCGGGGTTCTGTTCAGGTGGTATACATTCCAGTAGCAGGGATAGATCAACCTAGTGTTTCCTTTACCAAAATGAATTAAAGAAATCAACACATCACCAAACGAATAATTATGGGTAAAACCTAAAGGGTGAACCGTTGGAATTGAAATTGAAAGTGAAGTAGGTTCTAAAGTACCTCAAAGGAAACATGCACTTGTTCCTACTTCTACTGGGGACTATTTCTACTCCAAGAAACTCGTTCCTTTGTGAGTAAAGTTCAAAAAAAGGAATTCTTTCAGACAGACGGAACATTCGTCCCAAAAGTAGTGTCCTTTTCCCTTCCGTAGTGGTTTCGGAACTGAGAGGATCCCTCTTTTCTTTTGTGACAATCCCCATACCATCTTAAAGAATTTCGATTATTATCATCATTCTGGGGGTACGACAAACCCCGCGGTAAGCTTACGAAGTACGGAAAGGGGTCGTCGGTATTTCTCGGTCCAACCTCTTGTTCGGAAGAGTGAAATTCTGTGCCCGTAAGAAGGGGTTGACCGATACGGGGTCCCTTTCCATGGCATCAGCCGTCCTAAGCTTGGACGCGCCCCTTTGGGGTTACCTAAAGATCAGGTAGCGGAATTGGTGAGCCGGTGCTGATGAACCGTTAACTCGACATAGAAATGTACTCATTGTCATGTCTTATTTCAAGAAAAGTTTCTTTAAAAAATGGTCTTTCACATAAACATAATTCATTTTAAAGAACGAGAAACTGTAGTAAATCAGCTTATAGAGCGATGACACCGTTTGACCGTTCATTGTGAAGGAGGAGTCAGACCTTCCTGGGGAATAAGACTATCAGACTATCTTCCTCGGATTTATCTTCTGTAAGACTCTCTGGTCGAAGGACGACAGTCGAAGACTACTCCTAGGTACTCTATGTATGTGAGTAGTCTTGGTGGATCTCCCGAAAAATAATTTCGTCTAACGACGTAGAGGAGTGTGGACGGGTGGGGTGAGGACGACGACGACGACGACGATTCAGTGAAGTCAGCACAGGCTGAGACACTCTGGGGTATCTGCCGTCGGGTGGTCCGAGGGGGTAGGGACCCTAAGAGGTCCTTTCTTGTGACCTCGCCCAACGGTAAAGGAAGAGGTTACGTACTTTCACTTTTCACTTTCACTTCAGAGAGTCAGCACAGGCTGAGAATCGCTGGGGTACCTGACGTCGGATGGTCCGAGGAGGTAGGTACCCTAAAAGGTCCGTTCTCATAACCTCACCCCACGGTAACGGAAGAGGCGGTGGGGTGAGGATCTTTCAAAAATTAAGACATCTAAACTTAGGTTCGGGTTCTTAAACGTAAAGAGTGTTCAAGGGTTCACCACGTGTGAAACGACCAACCCCCGTTATGAAACTAATCTGGTAAGTTCCTGTTATTTGAAGTTTTATTTAAATGACACAATTTCCAATATTTGGGAAATACTCGGATTTACCTACATATATCATTCACGGAACCATCGTTCTGGTTTATTGTAAACGTTCTTATACCACTCCCCTCATATTAAGAATAATAGGATTTCTCTACTAAAGAAACTTGAGGGTCGTTCCATATAAGGTGGAGTCAGTACTACCAGTACAAGAAAAGTATCAACTCTAAGAGAGATGATCAAATACGGGGTCGCTTTGTGAAGGTAAGGATCTTGAGTCTCTATTTCAGGAACCAAAACCTCCATAAGGGAACCTGACGTTCTAGTTTGGTCAGTTGGGATTTCCTTTAGTTAGAACTTATAAGTAATCTTCCTGACTACGACTTCGACTTCGAGGTCATGACACCGGTGGACTACGCTTCTCGTTTAAGTAATCTTTTCTGGCACTACGACCCTTCCCATTTCCGTCCTCCTCTTCCCCTGCTGTCTCGTACTCGACCAGCCTACCGTAGTGGCTGAGTTACCTGTACTCAAACTCGTTCGAGGTGCTCTACCATTTCCTGTCCCTTCGGACCACACGACGTCAAGTACCCCACCGTTTCTCAACCTATGCTGACCCGATGACTTGTTGTAAAGGTACTTTTCCTTAGTCTCGGTTCAGAGGGGAAGTAATAGTGTAAGAGTATTTGGTCTATCAGAGACTGAGTTCTTAGTTGAAATAATTAAATCGACCTAAAAAAAGGGATTGTAAATGCACAAAAGTATATAAAAACGCAACAAGACGTAACTCTCCCTGGTTCTTACAGGAGGCCGTCTTAAGCCTAGGAACCCTTTGGACATGACTCACGGAGGGAAAAGGGGTCCGAGGTCTCCGACTTCCGAATCCATCGAACCCTTAACAGACCGCCGGAAGTGATCCTACTGTGTTCACTGGAAGTTTCCTTCTTTAGGCCTTGCAACGGAAAAGATCGATCCTGTCTTTAACGAGTCAAGGGGGTGGGGTGGGGGGTTGAGGAGTGAGACTTAACAGCGCCATCAGACTAAAATTAGCAAGAAAACCTTCGTGTGCAGTCAAACTGCGGTACCTTCTCTAAGGACTAAATCTATAAGTTGGACTTTCATTTGTGTCTACTGGTGGGTGTGGGGCGTGGAGGTTAAGAGCGTAAAAGGGAAATAAGCTCAAGGAAGAAGGTAACCATAAACGCTGACCTCCAACAAACCTTGAGTGAGATTTGTGTTTCGAGGGGAAGACGCCCAAGGGCTCTTGATCCTCACTAGCACACACAGGCGGGACCTGTTCGAGGTCGTAGGTCCTTCTAGGTCAGGAAACAGATCCTCGAAAAATCACTTAATGTAGTGGTCGACGAAGAACTAAACGAGAGAAAGTATGTGATCCCTCTCTGGGCCTGTCCCGATTCTTTGAAAAACAACAGTTTGTTGACAACGTCTTGAACGGTGATTGATCAAAAGTGAAACCGGGCGTTCTCTTCGTCATTCAGTCATCAGCACCGGCTCACCAATTCCGCTACCTGAACTTTAGGTAACCCCAAAGGGGCGCGTCCAAGCTTAGGACGGCTGATGCTAAAATCACCCGTAAGATGCATCAATTGTGGCTGAGTCTGCTACAGCGGTATGACGTAAGGCAGAACGACAATTTTCGTAGTACTATATGAGTAGTTGATGACAATTGAGCAGTGATACCAGTTGAGTTCCTTACGACCCCAAGTACATTTCGTTCTACGCGATATTCGTACTCAGGGTATTATAAATATAAAGGTACACCATATATATGACACACTACCGTTGTTGCATACGTTATTTTTGTCGAAATGTCAACGTCTCATCTGTAGAAAACGTAAAAGTAGACCCTTATACATAGATATTTATTTCTTATTTCGTTTGATTTTAAAACTCGTTTCATTTTTACTAGACAAATATATCTATTACCTCATACTTCTCATCTAAGGTGTAAGACGCCAGTTTCCTTATATTACTCTGGTATTTATCACAAAAGAGACATGTCGTAAACGTTTTTTTCTTTTTTTTGGTTGGTTTAATTATATCTACATGTCACAGAATTTCAATCGCCGTGTGACACTCTCTCTTTTAGTCGTGAGACCAAAACTTGTTTCCTCACACAAATGTATAGCTTCGTGCTTGAAGTATCTTGAGTAATACTCCTTCTTGGATCTGTACTTACAAACTTATTCACGAAATGTGTTTCCCGATTACAATTCTTCGTCGTCTATGATATATCCTAGTCATATACCCTCGTCTTCGAATTATACACAATCAACATTTTTTTTTTTTAACAAAATTTTAGAGGTTGTGTTGGACCATAGTATTATTCTGATACATCCCCACCCCCACCTTAGAAGGGTCAGAGATCAAGTACACTTTACCGACGTTTGCAGATTAGGTTCTTTTGTTTCGTTTTGTTGAGTTTGAAGTAGGTTCTGTTTATGATATAATTTTTTTTTTTTTTAGGTCTCAGGTGACGTTTTGTCATTTTCTTGTTCAACCACCTCCCCAACCCCCCCCCTCCTTTTGAATATGGTTCTTACATTAATCATTCCTTTATCGTCATCAGTGAGTAAAATAGACTATTTTCTTCTACAAACCACAATACACACATCGGGTTACGCGTCTACTTATGCCGTCACTTTTACAGTAATACCTAAGGGGTGGGTAAAATTCGACTTTATCCAATTTAGACATCTATAAAAATTCTACATTATTACTGATAACATACGAACAAATGAAGTTTAGTGGATGAAATTCTAAAAAGGTGGAAATCAAAGAGAGAGAGACAGAGAGAGAGATATATATATGTGTGTGTGTGATCCAAGTCACCGGGACACCTTCCCACCTCCCTCAGTCTTTAACACGTCCATCTCTAGTACCCGTCTTTTCTTTAAACGACAAATATATAAGAGGTTATGATAATCTAATTAAATAAAGGGTGACTTTATAACTTGTTAAAGTTTATAAGAAAATCACACGTGACTTTCATTTGAAATAATTTTCTTAGCAATAACCAAAAATAATCAAAAAATAAAAGATCAGCGTCGTCTCACGTTCCGAAAACAGCAGAACGTGAACATGAATTGAATGAAGACTATGAGGAAAAGAAGGTATATTTTACTTGAGGTAATTTGGTCTTACCCTAAAGTGAAGACGGAGGAGTGGGTTTACGACTACACAAACCTGAATGTTCTTTATTTTATCCGGTTTGACTAAAACAGTTATTCATCTGTTATAAAAGGTCCCCTTTTATTTCTCTGTTTTGTGACCGTCCAAGGTGGCTCTGAACTTGAGCCTAGCGACCTAAGTCTCAGGTCTCACGATTGGTAATGTGGTACCTTGGTTCGTGTCTTGTGTCGGACGGTATTGACGGTCACTGCACAGTGTGATTGCGATGACTTTGGTAAATTAAATTTGATAGTTTTATGAATCAGATGCAGGTGAGTGCTGTGAACTTTTTTTTTAGGATTCCCTAAATTAAATAAAAAAGAGGAAAAAAAAAAAACCGGTTTATGTTCTGGGGTCACAGGCGAGGACAGGGGCGGTAATTGAGTCTTTGAACCACCAAGATCAGGAACGAAAGAAGAATTTTTTTTTTGTTTTTTGTCTTACTTATAAAACTTGTAAAGAACATAGTAGTCGTGACCTAACTTGCACAATATAAGTAACATACTACATTATGAAATTTTGAGCAGCTCCATAAAAATCAGAAGTATATCTGTCCTTTTGACTTGGAAACTCTAAAATATCAAATAGACATGGAGACGCGTCAAAACCGGTATTTAATAATGCAAAGAGGTGTATCTAATAAATCAATAGTCCAGGTAACAGAGATCCTTTCGTTCGAAATTACACAACTAAAGACCGTGTAAGTGCCTTCTTGGGCACTCTCTTCTCTTCAATACAAAAGCTCTTTCACCTTTTCCATGTGAACTTTGTTTTCAGACTTAAAACAGTTCCCATCCCTAACCACTCCTCGTTTAGTCTCTAAGTTATAAAGTTCTAGTTTCTGAATAGTATGAGATGAAGTAGTTCTCTTTTTACAGGTCACTTCTGACGGTTTAACATGATTTCTAAAAAGAATGATGATAAGACGCCTGTGGAAAAAAAAAAAAAAAAGTTCGGTCGTGCGAAGGAATTTCTGATCCAAAGACCCCGCCCCAGCCACCTAGGGAGCCGCAGAGCGTGCGTCAGAGATCTCGGGGAAAGTTGCGAGGATCAGAGAATGGAGGCAAGCCGATTCAAGCGGCTCCGTCGGGTCATCGTTTAAAGACAGCTCTAAAGTTGTCTTGAAATCGGCTCTACTCGGAACCTTAAACACTCCCACCTCAAGGCCCCTACGACCGACGAAGGGCAGTGGGTGACAGGGGCACCTACATACATCCGTAATAAGATGTTTACTTACTGAAAGTCAAATTACCTTTCTCTGGACGAGGGAATTTACTCCGCCACGACACTGATGGGCCCTTTTTGTGTCCAGGCGCGAGTCCTGATAAGACTATTAAGTCACGGTCCGGAGGCTACCGTCGCTCTTCCAGTGGTTCGTAACGGGAAGTAAAGAACGAGTGTCTCCAGGAACGTCCTACCGCACGAACGGGCGCGCAGACCTCCGTCGACTTACCTCGAGAGGACGATTGACACTACCTTTTTTAACGTTTCCCTGGGGTGAAGAGAGTTGTAGAAAAAATTTAAGTTCGAGGTACTAAGTAATTGGGGTTACGACATTGAATTCTCCGTTTCAACGTGGGTGCGGACTCCCACTCTAAGATCAGTTTGGTCAAGACTCAAAGAGAGAAGAGAGTCTCACCAATACCCCAAACCCAAGGAGGACCCAAACTCTTGGTCACCCACCTGGGTCTGAGTAAAACTTCGTGTTCTACTAGTCTTAGACGTGACGTCGAATAGGAATTAAAAATGGGTCTCAAAGGGTACTCTATTTAATATGAATTTAACGTAAAAGGAACGAAGAAAACTCCTTCCTTTGTATATCTTCATAGAGATTCATCGTCGTAAAGAGAATTCAGAGTTACCGATTTCAAACATATTTCATCTATCTAAAAAAAAGATCCGAAAATAACAACCTTAACAAGTTAACCACCATCGTGGACCTCAGAGGTTCAGTATTAAGAATCTAGTAAGTATCTAGTACCGAAATAGGTCTTACAGATCGAAGACCTTTAAATTCTTTACCTCCCTTTAAGGTCCTTAACTACCTTCATGGTTCTCTTTCTATTTTTAGTGTTGGTACCACCCTAAAAATCACCATATAAAAATATGTTATATGGAGAGACTTTTCGATTCTGTGTAGTTTTTTTATTGGTATTTTATTTCATCACGTTCAGTATATTATATGTATATATCTCTTGTCACGTGTATAGTCGAGGGACTAAGTTTGAAAAAGTTTGTGTGTACTTTAATAGAGATAAAACTGTAAAATGGTCCGGTGTTTTGTGTCGTACTAATCTATGTACGATAATAAAGTTTCGTTATATTGATGGATCCGGTATTCGAGGCCCTTTCAAGTACCTTTGGGATCTCGAAAGACCTCTTTAGAACTCAGACAATATATGAGTTCCAAATTTTCCATACCAACGGAATACTCCTTTTATTTCATTACGTAAAACTTTTACCCCCTCCCCCTTCGTTGGTAGCTTTATAGATAGGCTATTTTTGTTTTTAAACGTATACGATTTCAATTATCGAAAAGGGGGGGTGTTAACGGGTTTGGACCTTTGTTGGAACTTGTTGGTCCAAGTTACCTACCTTCTTCTTTATTTGATACCATGTCGGTGAGTTACTTTAATATAAGTTGGCGTTTTTCCACGTTTTAAAATTATGTACGTTGTTGAACGTATTTAGAATTCCGTACAAGACAGAGTACACTTTCTTCGATTAGAATTTTCCAATGTAAGACATACTAAGGTAAAGGTGCTGTAAGAGTTTTTGCAGTTTGTTCCGTCGTTTTTTGTATAGACCAACAGTTGACCATAGATATCTTAATCCTCTACTGATATTTCCCTAATGTACCCCTCCAAATACCTAACTACCCTGAAAGGACATAGGACTAATACCATCACCAATGTGCTTATTTGAGTATATTAAAGTTTTTCGGTTAAAGTGAAACACCGTTTATAAAATTATTTCACACATTCACTAAATTGTAAAGTGGGTTCACAGGGAAACCCTTCCCTTTCGACTTCTGTGAGAACTCGGAACATATTCCAAACGCAACCCCTTAATGATCTTTCACTTTCACTTCAGTGAGTCAGCTCAGGTTGTGAAACTCTGGGGTACCTGCCTCTTCGGACAATCCGATGTCAGGTACCCTAAGAGGTCCGTTCTTATTACCTGACCCATTTGAAGACTCGTCTTGGTCGAAACGAAAGGGCCGTCGTTATGCATCCAATTTTAAAGGTAGCATCAGCCGTCCTAAGCTTGGACGCGCCCCTCTGGGGTTACCTAAAGATCAGGTAGCGGAATTGGTGAGCCGGTGCTGATGTCCATACCTTTGTGCAAAATTTTCTTCTATATACCATCTGTATTTCTGTTCTGAACACATTTGTTCACACACGTCACTCAACCCATTTTTGGGAGTCTACTTACTTTCGAATCCCGACACGAACACACGAGTCGGCAAGTCAACACAAGCTGAGAAACGCTGGGGTAGCTAACATCGGGTGGTCCGAAACCACAGGTACCCTAAAGGGTCCGTTCTTGTGACCTCACCCAACAGTAAAGGATGAGGTTTCCTTTCGAACCCCTCCCTCCAGTTTGAGAGAGGTCGTCGGAGGCTGTAAATCCTCGTGAATCTATTCTCACGACCTCTTCTGTTAGGATTTCCTTTAGTTGGGACTTATAAGTAACCTTCCCGACTACGACTTCGACTTCGAGGTTATGAAACCGGTGGACTACGCTTCTTGACTGAGTAACCTTTTCTGGGACTTCGACCCTTTCTAACCTCCGACCTCTTCCCCTGATGTCTCCCACTCTACCAACCTACCGTAGTGGTTGAACTACCTATTCTCAAACTCGTTCGAGACCCTCAACCACTACCCGTCCCTTCAGACCGCACGACGTCAGGTACGTCAGTGTTTCTCAGCCTGTGTTAACTCGCTGACTTGTTGTTTTACATATGTTCATAGAAACAAAAGTTGTTTCAAGTCCAGTAGTAGTCGATCCCGGAGGGAGGGAGCCCCTACTCGACCCGAGCACGGCCCACGACCCCAGAGGCTTTAGCTTGGTTTAAATGAGTCAACTTTAGTTTGATTAGGAAAATCCGTACCCACCCTGGTTGTGAAGACGAACTTGAATGTCGGAGGAGCTACTTACTATAACACGAGTTGCCCAAAGTCCCTTCCCTTACAAGGGAGACTAAACACAGATTCCACCCTCCTCTCTTTTTGAACCAACTTTTAGAGACTTATGGGAGTGAGCGACAGACACCCAAGGATTGAATCCGAGTTTCATGACACAAACCCTTACATAAAATGTCTTCGCTTACACGAAAGTGAAAGGTCTACCCAATTCTTCTCGATATCAAACAGGTACTTAAAGAAAAGAAAAGAAAAGGAAANTCAAACAGGTACTTAAAGAAAAGAAAAGAAAAAAAAAAAAAAAAAAAAAACTCACACACTCCAGGATTGACGAAAGATCTTTTACCTAATACACCAAGTCAAACCCCCTCCTTTACGTTTCCGAGTAAAGGAGATTTAATTTGGTTGTAACGTACAAAGGGTAAGAGGAAAATACAAACATTGAACGACAAGGAAGTCGTCTTAGAGGTCTGCAAGATGTCTTTACAAAGTCCTATCTTACCAATTTACATCTATGGTCTAGGATTCTACGTATCTATCTGTCCGGGGGTAAAACACCGGTTGTTTGACAAGTATCCATTCTCCACACTCGCCTACGTATCCTGCGTAGAACTTTTTCAACGATTAACGAACCTAAATTATGGGTTATAAATTGGTCTTTATTGTTTCGTAAGAAATTTGTCTCAAGATAAGTTAAACAGATAGTGACTCTTTCAGAATACCACCCACCCTCACCCCGCCCCTATCTAGATTGACTTCTAGTGTATTAAATGAAAATAGATATAGATCTTTCGAGGTCATAAGAACAGACCTCTTAGGGTCCCTACCCCGTCGGACCACCCGACGGCAGATTCCCCATCGTGTCTCAGCCTGTACTGACTTCGCTGAATCGTCGTCGTCGTCTTTCGTGTAACTTTTCGTCTCTGTATTCAAACGGTTGTTTCCAGGCAGATCAGTTCCGATAACAAAAAGGTCACCAGTACATACCTACACTCTCAACCTGACACTTCTTCCGACTCACGGTTTCTTAACTACGAAAACTTGACACCACAACCTCTTCTGAGAACTCTCAGGGAACCTGACGTTTCTCTAGGTTAGTCAGGTAAGACTCCCTTGAGTCGGGACCCTAAAGAAACCTTCCTGACTGCGACTTCGACTTTAAGGTCATGAAACCGGTGGAGTACGCTTCTCAACTGAGTAACCTCTTCTGAGACTACGACCCTCCCTAACTCCCGTCCTCCTCTCCCCCTGCTGTCTCCTACTCTACCGACCTACCGTAGTGACTGAACTACCTGCACTCAGACTCACTTGAGGCCCTCAACCACTACCTGTCCCTCCGGACCGTACGACGCTAAGTACCCCAGCGTTTCTCAGCCTGTGCTGACTCGCTGACTTGACTTGACTATAGCTCTTTTCTAGTCGATTCTGTACGGACTGTTTACCTGCTTTACACCAGTCCTTTTCGTTTAAGTGTAGCGAGTGTCTAAGTCCTGTAAAGAGTACATAAAAAGGAAACCGTTAGACCTTTTAAGGATTGGTACAAGAAATTCTCTAACGGTTTAGACAAATTTTTGAAGTATGGGACGAACAAAGACCTCCTTATAGACCCCCCTCCCCCCCCATTCTGAAGATAGGACTCCCAAGGATCTTACGAAAAAATTTTAATGTCGAAAAACAATACTTTTCGTTTTCACCGGCGCCCGAAGGGAGTAAGCCTTTCCCCGGAGACCTTGCAAGAGCAGAGGAAATGACTTCTCGTCTCTCCACTTTAAAAAGACTCGCTGATCCTCTGTCAGGGCCCTAAGAGGAAAAGTCGGCCATAGGGGGGAGTTCGTTGCATAGCTTATCAGGAAACCCAGTCCTCTTCCCGTTGGGTCCCATGCGAGTAGGTTCAGTCAGGGAGCAATCACAGATTACGAAAGCTACGGAAGTAAGGCCCAGGAAGAGGGTGATTGTAAAGGTTGACACTCCGACGGGATCCCTACGGCGAGTGGAGGCCGGGAGGAAAAAGCGTCGAGGGTTTTGAACCTGAGCTTGGCTGTGCAGGAGTTTCTGCACTCCGACCTCTTTTTGCTTGTTTCTTTGAACCAGTCTAGATGGATAGTGGAGGGATCAGAGATCCAACGGCCTTCAGGGCGACACCGCGATTCTCTTTCCATATGCGTCGGTACAGGACCCTCCTTCGCTCGCGCCTCTCTCGTGGGCGCCGGGGCTCCTCCCCTACCGCGCCCCCCGACCGCCCCCTCCCACCCGACGCCCACACTTGCGTGTCCGAGAGTTATGGGTCCGAGGATCCGAGATCCCGACGTTCCTGAAAGAGTGAGTCAAGTTTGGTGGAGAACAGATTGTGCAGGAAAGACGAAACGCAAAAACGACTGTCAGCCAAGTCTCAAGCGCAAAACAGAACATTAAAAGTCTTATTTAATAAAAGTAAAGACTATAATACACCTCAACTCTCCAACTCCCGGCCCTCTTCGAGAAAAGGGCGTAAGAAACGATGAGTAATCACACACTCTCACGAACTCACTAGAAGTTCGAGGACCGAGTCCAAGATCAGAGGGGCACCTTCTTGCCCAGTATAAAAAGGATAGTACAACGTGACAGCAGGGAGCCATCCCTACTGGACCCTAAAGAAGAGAAGGAAGATGTTGAGAGGAGGCTAAAGAGTTCAGTGTTGATAGGAGGATGAGGAGCAGTTGTTTGGAACCGGAGAGGGCGTAAGTCACTGGAGGTGACAAGCGTAGGGAAAGACAGGCGTTTCTGTCTGCGAACAACTGGCTGCCACTGACTTCCTCGGTGACGCTGACCTGGTATGTCAGAGTGTCTTTTCGCCGTCGCTTCTTTCTCGGCAGAAAACGTAGAGTTGGGTTTCTTAGTAGTTTTCTTTTAAGGGCTCAATCTTTTGGACTCTAGAAAGGTTTCGAAGGACCTGAGAAATTTTTTTAACGGGAAAGGAAACTCTCTCTCCCGTTGTTACGCTAGCACAACGAGGTACTCGGGTAACTGTTTTGTTTGCTTTAGAAGAAAAAGTCTTTCTTGTGTTCTTCCCGGGGGCCTAGCTCTCTCTCTCTCTCTCTTGAGGTCTTCACTCGATCTCCTTTCTCTCATCACCCCGGGGCGGTACCTAAATTTTATATAGGGTTGCGATAAAACGCAAGGAGTATAAGGTAAAAACGTTTCGGTTGCCAGGGCTCGAACCCGAACCTATCTGGTCTACTTTATTCTACAAAAAACTCAGAACTTGTTTGATAAGGAATGAAGTACTTTTGCTTACTGTCGTCAGTGCCTTTCCGAGTCTTTAAGGAGGTATAACCCGTAACTACAGGGAATGTAACAGAACAAAAATACAAAGAACTTGAAAGTGTCACTGACTTTGTCTTATTCAGAGGTGTTTAATATAAATGACTATTGGTTTATTTAGTGGTTGTCACAAACCCTAGGTCGGTTGGTGGTTTTCAGTAGCCCGAGACACCGCGTTACCTATCGCGTAACCTGAAGATCGCGTCGTCACTCCGTAAGTTTCCAACGCCCAAGCTCAGGGCGGTCTCAGCGCTCGCAAAAACAGTGGTTCTCCTATTGGAACGGTAAATAACCAGGTAAGAAGATACTTAACCTACGTCAGACTTAAGGTCCATGGATGTAAAGAGTGACGTCAACTAAGGATGAAAGACATCGAACGTAAACTTCTCGAGGAAGTATTCGTGAGGGTGTGTACAGTTGTCACTAAACTACTGGTGTAAAATATAGGGATGGGTAGAAAACACACACATATATATGCTATCGTCCTCTTTTTCTCCTTAGTATTTCGGTCTATAGTACCTCTTAACAACCCCCGAATTTTAATATGAACTTTAGAATACCCTCCGTTTCATCTAAGACAGTGAGAGTTTCAACTTTCACAGTAAGAGAAGGGACCCTCACCGATGTATAACATTCATCTCGACTACGATCTTGGGTCCTGAAGACCTATTCTTAAAAATTCGCTGATTTTTACCTAGTTTCCTCTCTGTCCAATATGACTACAATTACTCTTACGTCATTATTCCGTCTTCATCTTTGTCTGTACACGGACCCAGTAAGGACCGTAGGTTTCTATTTATCAGTGTCTCCCCCGTAAGTATTCCTTACACTAGACAGCGTTACTCTTTTTGTTAACGAACTTACGAAACGAGTCAAACACTCTCACCCAAAATTATTACGGATACAAAATTCGGTGTTGATAGAATACAATGAAGACAGTGTATTAAAGAAACCTTTAGTTTTAATATACATTTTCATTGACTAAGCGTCTTCTCCGACCACTAGGAAAGGACCCTCTTTTTATATTTAATTTACCTACACTTGAGTCGACTCCTTCAATATACCAGGACCGAAGGTATGGACCTACCGTTGTGTTACAGACGTGAACGACACCGTCTTTTGACCCTTTTCTTGTCTTACGGTCCTTAGCGAACCTCTTCTCATCGTGGTACATCTTAAATCTCCCTTTAGCTCTTTCCCGTTTACTACCCAGGACGTCCTCAAGTCAGTCGTAGAGGAGTCAAATCTGTTCCGTGTCAACGGGACCCGAGACCTTAGAACCCGCTCAAGATAGTGTTGTAAAATAGTGAACCTCTCTTTAACAAAGAAAAAGGAATTGTACGAATTTCATAATCATATGAGATAAACGTCTTAGGGTGAATTTTGGAATGGAAGAGTGACCATTGTCACAAAACAAAGATTATTAAAAATGAAGTCTCGTTATACTTAATTGACTTTTAATTTATCCGATTTTAATACATAAACTTTCGATTCCCCACTTATACCGATTGAGTCGTGGACCAGTGTTCCTTCCTCTGATTTTGACCGAGACCAGAACCTACACTTGTTTTAGAAACTACTTCTTAGTATTCAAGTCTGGGATTAATGACTTTTTAATTATTATTAGGTCTTATGGTTCCCTTATATTCTAGACGTGTCTGAATTCCTGTCATAGTTTTTACAGATTCGTTCACAGTGATTTTGAACGAACTGTTTCTTCCTCGAAGAAACCCTCCTATCTCTTTCCTTCTTCAATTAGAAACTCTTATTCTTGATTTCTCCTCCCTTTACCGAAACGGATTTTTTGGAAATTATTTTTTTAAAATTTACCGAAACGGGTTAAGGGGTAGACCTTATTAACTAACAGTGACTGGTTTTTTTTTGGATACCTCCATTGGTTTTTCACAAATAGAAACCAAGATAAAGGACCAGGTAGTAGGTATTTGGTTTACCAGTTCTGTGATGTTTTTTTAATTTTTTAATCAAAGGATATATTTCACTTTACTGGTAAAGTTAAAAGAAAATTTTTGTTTACTTGTTATATCCGTTGTTATGACATAAAGTTAGTAGTTTAAACGATTCTGATCTTGAATTAATAAGTTTGGTGATTTTTCTTTAATATTAATGAGATTCGATTCTTAATCGGATAATGTCAAAGTATCTATCACCGTCTTCTGTACTCTGAAGACGTACTCTCTGTTGCCTGCCAAATAATGAGTGGTGTTGTCATCGGTCTTTCGTAGTAAACATGATTAAGGGGTTCGTAGTCTAGGGGTGTCCCTAGTGACCTCCCTGTAAAACCTTCGATCGAGGGTCTATACATAAATAGGTCAAACCTACATCATCCCGAAAAACTTACAAGTCTAGTTAAAGGTCAGTGATAAAAAAGTTTATAACGAAGAAAAGTTAGAAAAGAGAGGAACGAACGAACCGAAATTGTCAGTTACACAATATGAAAGAGTTGAAGAACTAACACAAAAGGAAAATATTGTAAAAATAAGACCTATAAAAGTAGAAGTCAAGACAAGTCATCGAGTCAGTACAGGCTGAGAAACGCTAGGGTACCTGACACCGTGCGATCCGAAGGGACCGGTAGTGGTTGAGGGTCTCGAACGAGTTTGAGTGCAGGTAGTTCAGCCACTACGGTAGGTTGGTAGAGTAGGAGACAGCAGGGGAAGAGGAGGACAGAAATTAGAAAGGGTCGTAATCCCAGAAAAGGTTACCCAGTCAAGAGACGTATTCCACCGGTTTGATAACCTCAAAGTCGAAGTCGTAGTCAGAAAGGTTACTTATAAGTCCTGAATAAAGAAAATCCTAACTGACCAAACTAGAGGAACGTCAAGTTCCCTGAGAGGTTGTGGTGTGAAGTTTTCGTAGTTAAGAAACCACGAGTCGAAAGAAATATCAGGTTGAGAGTGTAGGTAAAAGTAGAATGGTCAAATAAAAGAAAAAGGATTAAACAAAATTTTACGTAGGTGATAAGAATTCAATGAAAATTTTCAAAACAAAATTTCAAAGACAAAGTAAAAGGGTAACAGTTCAAAAAACAAAAAAAAAAAAAATTACTCAGTTTTCAAGAATTAAAACCCAAAGTAAGGGAAACAGATATAATTAAAGTCGATTAAAACTTAGTGAGATAACCTTAAGATAACATACCTAAAGGTCCTCTCAGATAAAGACGACAGTCTACAAAGAGAATCCCAGTCAAAATAGTCACGAAACCTTTAAACGTAGTCTTACAAAATGGTTGTTTATCACATAACTTATTAAAAGAAAATTTGGAGAGGAAGGTACCCGGGTGACCATTTCATTCTAGTGAACTTTGTTATACATAACTAAACTTCTGATACGAATATTCAGTCATACGAACGAGGAAGCTTCCTTTCGATACTGTGTATGTCCCATAGTATCTTGTCTCCGTGGTAAAACGACTGTTTCCAGGTAGAAAAGTTTCGATACCAAATAGGTCATCAGTACATACCTACACTCTCGACCTAGTATTTCTTCCGACTTACGATTTCTTGACTACGAAAGTTTGACACCACGACCTCTTCTGAGAATTCTCAGGGAACCTGACGTTTCTCTAGTTTGGTCAGTTAGGACTTCCTTTAGATGGGCCTCCTAAGTAACATTCCTAACTACGACTTCTACTTTGAGGTTATGAAGCCGGTGGACTACGTTTCTCGGTTGAGTAACCTTTTCTGGGACTACGATCCTTTCTAACTTCCGTTTTCTTCTTCTCCCGTCTTTATCTATCATAGTGGTTAAGTTACCTGTACTTAAACTCGTTTGACGGTTTCTGTCACCTCCTGTCTCCTCGGACCACACCGTCAGATACCCCAGTGTTTCTCAACCTGTGTTGAGTCTCTGACTTGTTGTTGTTTACGAAAGGTTATCGGTAGTTTAAAACTTTACTGAATTTCGATCGAACTAAACCAAGTTGAATTTTAAAAATCCACCCAATCTTTAATACACCTTAAAGATAATTTAAAAAATAGGTATAATTTAATTCTATAACAACTCTATCTTTAATAGTAAAAATAACAAGTCAAGTCAAGTCAGCGAGTCAGCACAGGCTGAGAAACGCTGGAGTACTTAGCGTCGTGCGGTCCGGAGGGACAGGTAGTGGTAGAGGGTCTCACGTCAGTCTGAGTGCAGGTAGCTCAGTCACTACGGTAGGTCGGTAGAGTAGGAGACATCAGGGGAAGAGGAGGACGGGGGTTAGGGAGGGTCGTAGTCTCAGAAGAGGTTACTCAGTTGAGAAGCGTACTCCACCGGTTTCATGACCTCAAAGTCGAAATCGTATTAAGAAAGGTTTCTTGTGGGTCCCGACTAGAGGAAGTCTTACCTGACCAACCTAGAGAAACGTCAGGTTCCCTGAGAGTTCTCAGAAGAGGTTGTGGTGTCAAGTTTTCGTAGTTAAGAAGCCGTGAGTCGAAAGAAGTGTCAGGTTGAGAGTGTAGGTATGTACTGGTGACCTTTTTGGTATCGGAACTGATCTGTTTTGAAACAACCATTTCATTACACAGATGAAAACTTATACGATAGATCCAACCAGTATTGAAAAGAAGGTTCCTCATTCGCAGAAAATATAAAGTACCGTCGTTAGTGGTAGACGTCACTAAAACCTCGGGGGAGTTTTATTTCAGACTGTGACAAAGGTGACAAAGGGGTAGATAAAGGGTACTTCACTACCCTGGCCTACGGTACTAGAAGTAAAAGACTTACAACTCGAAATTCGGTTGAAAAAGTGAGAGGAGAAAGTGAAAGTAGTTCTCCGAAAAACAAGGAAAAGTGAAAGACGGTATTCCCACCACAGTAGACGTATAGACTCCAATAACTATAAAGAGGGCCGTAGAACTAAGGTAGGACACGAAGAAGTTCGGGTCACAAAGAGTACTACAAGAGACGTATCTTCAATTTATTCGTCTCACTGTCATGTGTCAGAACTGTATGAAGAAAAGGATAAACCTTGATCAAACGACAAGGTACAGGTCAAGATTGAGAACGAAGGACTGGACGTGTATCCAAAGAGTTCTCCGTCCAGTACACCGGATCATATGGGTAGAGAACTTCTTAAAAGGTGTCAAATCATACTAGGTGTGTCAGTTTCCGAAACCCTATCAGTTATTTCGTCTTTATCTACAAAAAGACCTTGAGAGAACAAAAAGCTACTACGTCGCCTACAACCGTTAAACTAGAGACCAAGGAGACGGAAAAGATTTTAGTCGAACTTGTAGACCTTCAAGTGTCAAGTGCATGACGACTTCGGACCGGACCTCTTAAAACTCGTAATGAAATGATCGCATACTCTACTCACGTTAACACACCATCAAACTCGTAAGAAACTGTAACGGAAAGAAACCCTAACCTTACCTTTGACTGGAAAAGGTCAGGACACCGGTGACCACTCAAAAGGTCTAAACGACCGTATAACTCACGTCGTGAAAGTGTCATAGTAGAAAGTCCTAAACTTTATCGAATTGACCTTAAGAGTGATTTTGATATCATTTTTCTAAAAAAATTCGAGTTTATACTCTTCTTGTGTTTTCTTCACCATACATTCTTTGTGATTTTGACTTTTTGTCCATCTGTTTAGTATTGTCTGAAGTGTCTTTGTTAGACTAATTATCGTTTCAAAGAAATTTTTCAAGTCCTTGACTCTCGTGATACATGACCTCCGATTTCCCTTTGGCTTTCGTCTAATAAATTTTAAACTCTTTCTCAATCTCGGGATTTAAGACACGTGAATATGACTCACAAACGGGAAGATGGTGGGTCCTTTTTTAGACCTCTAAATAAGACGTTTATTCCTTACCCTAATCTGATAATGACTACTCCTAGACTCATGGAATTACTCTTGTCCTCTCCTAGACAAGACATAGACCTAAATTCCCTTACGATTTCCGACCCGAGAAAAAGGAGTGGATTGAGAGTCTAGAGACTGTCAATGCCGAAATGGGACTACCGTCCTGACTTTTGTTTTTGTTTTTGTATACACTCCGTTGACCACATTCAACCATCTCAGATTGAATTGTATATTCGTATGACTCCCGAGAAGAGTGGTAATGGAGTCTGAGACTCAATAAAAATATTGGATTTTTGGTTTTTGGAACTCTTATGAAAGGTGACTTTGTCGCCTCGTTTATTTACTTGTTTTTTATCTTTATCTAATACTTGTCTACTCGTTCCCTTCTAAGTCTACTACCACCACATCGTCCAGGTCTCTCGTTGGTTAAGTCTGATATTCGTACATCTTCAGTTGACCTTTTTATAGGAGTTCTTTTTTATAAACTCGACTATATAATAGACTAAACTAACTAGAGTACCTTTCGAGGTGACTTTCTATAAACCTTCAATTGCCTCTTAATCGTTAATAGCTATATATACTTCCCTGAATGACGATGACGATTCAGTGAAGTCAGTACAGGCTGAGTCACGTTGGGGTATCTGCCGTCAGGTGGTCCGAGTGGGCAGAGACCCTCAGAGGTCCGTTCTTGTGACCTCACCCAACGGTAACGGAAGAGGTTACGTACTTTCACTTTTCACTTTCCCTTCAGCGAATCAGTATAGGCTGAGAATCGCTGGGGTACCTGACGTCGGATGGTCCGAGGAAGCAAGTATCCTAAAAGGTCCGTTCTCATGACCTCACCCCACGGTAACGGAAGAGGCATACTTCCCTGAACCCGTGTAATTTTAAAAAGAAAAATTTCGAACGGAAAAATCCGTTAATATTCGTAGGTCATTTCTTACTTTTATCGTAGTATCGAGTGTGGTTACGACACATATTATGAAAGTATCTTTTTACTGTATTTGTTATTTGTGACTTAATTTGTTTTACATTTTGTATTCATAAAACCCTCCTATTCTTTATCACCCACCATCAAGGTATTTCGTCAAAGGTAAATTGTCTACCTTTTATTCATATATTACAGATTTAGTTAATTAGTTATTATCGTCAATATGTATAATAAATCCTTTTATCTCCAGAGGTTCAGGTTCTTACTTTGTCAATTTTACAATTAAAACCACCGTAGGTCTGTTCTATTAAACTTCTTAATTCCACGTCTTCTGTATATAAAGTGTTATTTGAAAGATGATTTTTTACACATGTCGATCTCTTTTTGGTGGTCCCGCTCACGACAAGAGGTCCTGTTCGTCGTCATCTCCATAATAATGAAGACATGGACTTCTCCGTACTTCTCTCACACTAATGGACTTGAGTCTTCTGTCGGAACATGACTCCCGACGGAACTTACTCCATACCGGAGGACAGTTCCTTACATCGAGAAGACTGCACTGGACGTCCGTCTTTCTGTTCTTCATTTATGGACGGCGATCGGGAGGATCTAGGTGGACAGAGGACAACCCTGAGGGTAATGGATTGGGTCTACCTTTGGTCTCTCGTACTTTTGGGTATGTCCGGTCAAGGTTCCCGGATATAGTCGTGTCTCGTCCCACTTCTCGCGGAGGGGATACATATGTATATATATATAGTACTCGTGTTTTTAACTTAACTGTTACTCCTTTTGACGTTTGTTATATCTCCTATCATCTTTTCTTCCCCTTTTTTTTGTCTTGATTTTAAAGTTTATTCAATCCGTCTTTTACTATACATTTTTTTTTCGTTTGTTCTAGGTTGTACACTTAATGATCTAAATATTTTCTTTAGTTTCATTATTTGGTCTTATATATGAATTGTTTATTAAATCCTAGACCATCTATCTCGGTGTGAATCCCTTTTACCCTGGACCTGTTCAAGGAAGGAAGGGGAGAAAGAGGGAGAAAGGGAAAGAAATAAAAATATTTTTGTAGAACAAAAATTTTTAGTTAGGACCAATTCTTAGTGACAAGATGAAGAGAGAGGGTGTTGAGAGAACAGAATACAGTATCTTATATAAATAGTGTAAGTCGGAGAAGTGAAATGTCGTCTATGGAAAGCTGATCGTTGGGCTCTACACTACCCTCTTCCGGGCGTTTTTTTTTCCTTTCTCATTCTGCTTCTTTTTTTCTCTCAGTCCACTCCTGTTGTCTCTCCCCCCCTGTTCGTCCTCTAGACACCTTCTTATAAGTTTTGAATTGGAAGTGTCTTGTCAATTTTATGACTTATGTCTTAAAATATTGGTAGTGAAGTGTATATACAATTCTGAACGTAAAATTATGACTATATAATGATAAGAAGACACATCTATGAGTATTTTTCTTGCTTTTCCTTTCCTCCCTCTCTTCCATCCGTACTACTCTCCTGTCTGTAGATTTATCGTGACCGGATTCTTCCCACTGACTCCGTCCTCCTCTTCCCCTGCTGTCTCCTGCACTACCAACCTACCGTAATGGCTGAGCTACCTGTACTCAAACTCGTTCCAAGCCCTCGACCACTACCTGTCCCTTCGGACTGTACGACATCAGGTACCTCAGCGTCTCAACCTGGGCTGACTCGCTGACTTGACTTGACTTCTTTCCCACTTTATAGCCACCATTACCCATTCTAGACCGTTACGTCGGATTCTTTCACCGATACTAAATGACTGTCTTCAACGTCTTAAACTCGCATTCTTGTTTTCTTATGGTACAGTCTTCACCCTAAGCTTGGGTGCGGAGGTTGGCCTCTGGTCTTTGGGGTTCATCCCCTTCATCTTTGAACTCAGACCGCGGAATCTGGTGAGCCGGTAGGACTGTACAAGCAAAGACAAAACGTATATTAGACAAGGACACTAATTGTTGGTTACACTAATCATAATGTGGACTCACGTGTCCCACTTTGCGTTCGAGACTTGGCTAACGTTTTGCTTTCTCCGTTTTTTCTGTTTAAAATCACCTACCTACGACCTCTGACAACGCTACCGTGTTTCTCGGACCCTCGGGTCGGTCCCCTATAACTTTTCGTCGTGGGCGGCGTGCAGGGAAATGGCGAGGGCGTGGCGCGAGGGACGAAGGGTTTCCGGGTTGTCGGGGTGTCGGGTTCTGCCAGGGGCATCACACCCTCAAAGCATTTAAAATTTTTTTCCCCAGACACGTAACGTCCGTCTAAGCAATGGTTGATTCCATGGTCCCTTCGGGCCTTGGCTTAATCGCGAACAAAGCTTCTGACGAAGTCAGACGAAGGGCGCCACAAGTCCGAAAAAGTAAAGGTGCTATTTAATTTTTCATCGTATCCGTTCCTCTCTCAATCACTCTTCCCGATCTCGAGAGAAAGTCATTTGGACAAATTTGTAATCTTGACAGGCAGCTCCTCATGTTCCGCCCGTATAACGTGGGAGAAGGCCGTAAAGAGGGGTATTAGAGAAATAAGAAGTCATCGCAGAAAGAGGGAGAGAAAAGAGGGTAATTAGAGAAGGGTTACCGGATCTTTTTCCCCTACGGTATATCCTGTGTCCTATTATCTACATTCTCAAATTTACCAACTACCGGCAATGGTTCATTGTTTATCAAAGAGAAACAGAGAGAAAGGTGGGAGTGGGGTCGGAGGTCAGGGACACCATTTCCACTGTCCAAAAATTATATAACAAATAAGAAGTGAAACTCAGTTCGATCAAGTATAACAGGAACGAAGGTAAAAGATACTAATCCCAAGGGTCATCACGTCTGTGGTTCACATTTAGTCAATAACGTCCGATGAAGTACATACCTGTTACCATCTTCTCCTCAACCAAAATGAACACAACAACAATATGAACAGACATTAAAAACAGATTAATCGTTGATTTTATAATTAATTAATGACGAAAGAACTGGAGGTGAAGGGTTCTTACACTGGAAAATGAAAGAATACTTTTTTTCCGCTGAGATAAATAAATAAGCGAATAAATAAATTGTTATAAATAAATTACCTATGAGTCTAAGACACCAACCCAGACTCATCTCCCTCCACTGTTATGTACTTGGATCACTCACGGTTTCGTTTGAGGATTTCAACCAAAACGATTGACAACGTCGTTCTCTCTTACGTGTAATCTTGTCACCTCACAGAGTCATTCTCACAATCTTTCTTCACTAAAATTCTTAACCTGAAATATTGGAGAAAAGTCTACCACTGACGTCGGCACTTTAATTTTCTACGAATGAGGAACCTTCCTTTCAATATTGGTTGAATCTATCGTATAAGTTTTCGTGTCTGCAATGAAACGGTTGTTTCCAGGAAGATCAGTTCCGATACCAAAAAGGTCACCAGTACTTGTAAAAAAGTCGAGTCAAGTCGACGAGTCAGTACAGGCTGAGAAACGTTGGGGTACCTGACGTCGTACAGTCCGAGGGGACAGGTAGTGGTTGAGGGCCTCGAACGAGTTTGAGTACAGGTAACTCAGCTACTACGGTAGGTCGGTAGAGTAGGAGACAGTAGGGGAAGAGGAGGATGGAAGTTAGAAAGAGTCGTAGTCTCAGAAAAGATTACTCAATCAAGAAGTGTAGTCCACCGGTTTTATAACTTCGGAGTCGAAATCGTAGTCAGGAAGGTTACTTATAAGTCCTAACTAAAGGAAATCCTAACTGACCAAACTAGAAAGTCGGGTTCCCTGAGAGTTCTCAGAAGAGGTTGTGGTGTCAAGTTTTCGTAATTAAGAAACCGTGAGTCGAAAGTAATACCAGGTTGAGAGTGTAGGTATGTACTGATGACCTTTTTGATATCGAAACTGACCTACCTGGAAACAACCGTTTCATTACAGAGACAAAAATTTTTATAACAGATCCAACCAGTATCAAAAAGAAGGTTCCTCGTTCGTAGAAAATTAAAGTGCCGACGTCAGTGGTAGACGTCACTAAAACCTCGGGTTCGTTTCTTTCAAACATAACAAAGGGGTGAATAAACGGTACTTCACTATCCTAGTCTGCGGTACTAACATCAAACAACTTACAACTAAAAATTCAGTGGAAAAAGTGAGAGGAGAAAGTGAAAGTAGTTCTCCGAGGAGTCAAGGAGAAACTAAAGACGGCATTCTCATCACAGTCGACGTATAGACTCCAATAACTATAAAACGGCCCGTTAGAACTAAGGTCGAACACGAAGTAGGTTGGCCGTAAAACGTACTACATAAGACGTATATTCAATTTATTCGTCCCACTGTTATATGTTGGAACTGACATCAAGAAAGGGTTAAATCTTGGTCAGACAACAAGGTACAGGCCAAGATTCACAACGAAGAACTGGACGTATGTTCTAAAGAGTCTTCGGTTCATTCCAACAGACCATAAGGGTAGAGAAATTCTTAAAAGGTGTCAAACAACACTAGAAAAAAATCCACTAGTGAAAAAAAATCCACTAAACCCCCGTCAAAATTCTTTCATACCGAAACGTAACCAAACATATGACAGTCCTCCACCCCCCATTAAGACACCAACCTATAGAATTTAGAATCCCGTTGGATTTTTATCTTGACTTTAATCATTTCTTTGTCATCAGTAAACATACTACATCTTCTCCCTTTACAAACCATGAGAGACCGATCCTGTTACAAGAAGAAAAACAAATACAAGTCTGTACTAGTATCTCAACAGGACAAAGACAGAATTAGATAATCTCTTCAGAACAGACTATAACTACAAAACCTTTTAACAAATATAAGCTGTTCTTTTGTAATTCTGTAGTGATATTTACGGTAGAGTCAAGGACCTACAAGTCCCAATGAAAAGAGACAAAGTATTACATATGTACGTCTGTCGATCTACCACCATTTTTCGGTACTTCTTTGTCATTTGTTTCTTCTTTATACCCTACATTCCCTCTAAAGTCGTTACTTACCCTTCTTGATCTCTAGAGAAGTTCTTTTAATCTCTATGGTACCATTGTAAAGTATGTTTCTTCCCGTGTTATTTCCTGTCTTTACCATACCTGGATTGTCTTCGTCTTCTATAATTCTTCTCCACCGTTATTATGTGTCTTCTCGATATGTTTTTTCTAGAAGTCCTAGGTCTATTAGTGTTACCACACTAGTGAGTGGATCTCGGTCTGTAAGACCTTACACTTCAATTCACCCGGAATCCTTCGTAGTGATGTTTGTTTCGATCACCTCCACTACCTTAAGGTCAACTCGATAAAGTTTAGGACTTTCTACTACGACACTTTCACGACGTGAGTTATACGGTTGTTTAGACCTTTTGAGCCGTCGCCGGTGTTCTAACCTTTTCCAGTCAAAGGTAAGGTTAGGGATTCTTTCCGTTACGATTTCTTACGAGTTTGATGGCGTGTTAACGTGAGTAGAGTGTACGATTGTTTCATTTCGAGTTGTAAAAGGTTCGGTCCGAAGTTGTCATGTATTTGGTACTTGAAGGTCTACCAGTTCGACATAAATCTTTTTCGTCTCCTTGGTCTCTAGTTTAACGGTTGTAGACAACCTAGTAGTTTTTTCTTTCTCTCAAGTTTTTTTTTTTTTTGTTTTGTGTAGATGAAGACAAAATAACTAAATACGGTTTCGGAAACTGACACACCTAGTGTTAATTAACACCTTTTAAGAAGTTCTCTACCTTTATGGTCTGGTGGACTGAACGGAGGACTCTTTAGACATACGTCCAGTTCTTCATTGTCTTGACCTGTACCTTGTTGTATGACCAAGGTTTAACCTTTCCTCATGCAGTTCCGACATACAACAGTGGGACGAATAAATTGAAGATACGTCTCATGTAGTGCTCTTTGTGACCCGACCTACTTCGTGTTTGACCTTAGTTCCAACGTCCTTCTTTATAGTTATTAGAGTCTATACGTTTACTGTAATGAGAATACCGTCTTTCGCTTCTCCTTGACTTCTCGAAGAACTACTTTCACTTTCTCCTCTCACTTTTTCAACCGAATTTTGAGTCGTAAGTCTTTTGCTTCTAGTACCGTAGACCAGGGTAGTGAAGTACCGCATATCTACCCCTTTGTCACCTTTGTCACGTCTGAAATAAAACCCCCCAAGTTTTAGTGACGTCTACCACTGACGTCGGTACTTTAATTTTCTGTGAATGAGGAACCTTCCTTTTAATACTGGTTGGATCTGTCGTCTCTGTAATTTTTCGTCTCTGTAATGAAACGGTTGTTTCGAGGTAGATCAGTTCTGATACTAAAAGGGTCATCAGTACATACCTACACTCTCAACCTGATATTTCTTTCGACTCGTGGCTTCTTAACTGCGAAAACTTGACACCACAACCTCTTCTGACTCTCAGGGAACCTGACGTTCCTCTAGGTTGGTCAGGTAGGATTTCCTTTAGTCAAGATTTATAAGTAACCTTCCTGACTACGACTTCGACTTTGAGGTTATGAAAACGATGGACTACGATTATTGATTGAGTAAACTTTTCTGGGACTACGACTCTTTCTAACTTCTACCTCCTCTTCCCCTGTTGTCTCTTACTTTACCAACCTACCGTAGTGTCTGAGTTACCTGTACTCAAACTCATTCGAGGTCCTCAATCACTACCTGCCTCTCCGGATCGCATGGCGACAGGGACCCCAGCGTTTCTCAGACTCGCTGACTTGACTGACTTTATGACAATAATAACTTCTAAACCCACCGTAAACTTGTTTCTGGACCTTCTTATTTTCCTAACTCAGGACACTTATAGACCCCATCTATAAAGGTCCGTCTTCCTTATCATTCCCGTTTCAACTGTTTTACCCTATTTCGGTCTACAAAAACTTATTTCCGTTTCTTTGGATATTTAGACCGTCTCTTTAACACGTTGTATATTAGAGGAATGAATCGGACAGAGGTCAAGTCAAGTCAACGAGTCAGCACAGGTTGATACACTAGGGTACCCGACGTCGTGCGGTCCGTAGGGACAGGTAGTGGTTGAGGGTCTCGAATAAGTTTGAGTACATAGATGGGAAAGAGTTTAGTTTTAATAGTAGGCAAGGGTGGGTAAGGAAGTAGGGATCCGGAGTAGGTTTGAGAGTAGGATAGAAAAAAAGGTGCAGACTAAAAAGAGAATAGTCACTGGAACTCTCTATCTTTTTCATGGATTTTAAAGCACTTCGAGTCTCTATCTTCTTCCTACAAATAAAATAAATAAATAAAAAAAGTGGGGTGAAGTTCAAATAAAATACACTAAAGGTCGTACGTCACACGAAAGAACCCCTTTTTTTTTAGCAGGGTCAAGTGTAATATTTAATTAAATGTTTATATCTTAACACAATCTTTGTTATAAATATTTTCAGGTATATTAAAAAGTGTATGTTTTTATAGGTATCTTTCACCCAAAAGACAAGTGTATCATACTCCCATCCACTAAAGAAACCAACAGAAGGACATATTATAAATTCCTACAAATAAAATTTGTATAGAACCAGTAGTCCCCCTTTTTTTTAAGACGTCCTCCCTATCAAACAAAAAATCCAGTTCAGTTTTACTAGAGACTAGGTGTAAATCATTATAGATTTATAAAAGAGGTCCATATATAGACAATGTATAAATTGAAGACTTCAAGAGACACATTGAATATATTATTTTACCGTAAACGTGTACTAAAGTATTACCAATCATAATACCCATTATATACTCAGTCATAAAAGGAGTACAAACCAGTCCTAACGTGAACCGAAGTGTATGTCTTTTTTGTCATTTATTATGGAATTTATTAAATTCCTAATAACTGAGTTTTTAATTATCAGGACTTAAACCGTCAGGAGTACCTTGATTCTTACGAAAGATAGAAGTAAAAGACGTGGATACGAAACCCTAAAACGGGGACACTAGAGAGACGACGACGACGACGACGACGATTCAGCGAAGTCAGCACAGGCTGAGACACGCTGAGGTATCTGCCCGTTGGGTGGTCCGAGGGGGCAAGAACCCTAAGAGGTCCGTTCTTGTGACCTCACCCGACGGTAAAAGAAGAGGTTACGTACTTTCACTTTTCATTTTCACTTCAGCGAGTCAGCACAGTTTGAGAATCGTTGGGGTACCTGACGTCGGATGGTCCGGAGGCAGGTACCCTAAAAGGTCCGTTCTCATAACCTCACCCCACGGTAACGGAAGAGGATGTCCACGAGTTTTTGACAGAGTACTCGGTTATTTGTGACTTACTTGGTCCTCGTGATAAAGGAATTGACAGTTCGGTAAGGACAGAAACCTGCTCAACCCGGCGATCTATTTTACACCTCCTCTTTTAATCTCCTTCGGAACCTAAAGAAGGGTCTGTAAAGCAAAGACTTTGACCCCCCACCCCCCTTGTGGTTTCCCATGTTGGTTTAAACTACGGGGTTGTAATACAGTTCCAATCTTTGGAGTAGAAGAAACGGGTAGAAAAGTAAGAAACCTTCTCAGAGGAGTCAATGAAATCAACAAGGAATTTTTTTTTTTTTTTTTTTTTTTAGAGGAGGTCCAAGGGAATGTCCAACCACTCCCTCGGAACACGTAGAAGAGAAGTTTGAATAGACTCTTTATTTATGCTAGAGGAAGTTGGGTCTAACCACTTAGGAGAAGCCGTCATTAACTGAGATCCTTATTAGAAGTAAAAAGGTCGTTAATTTTTACATGAATTTCTTACATGTCACGTCTCCAATTTACCAGACAAACCACTCATCTACTGAATCACCAGTTCGGTACGAAAACTTTCTGGCCCAACAAAGACTTCAATACCTAATGAGGTTAAGAAGGATCTCTAGCTTTTACGATTACTCTAAATCAATAAATATCCTGTTAAGTTGAGGGTTCCAGTCCCGGACCTATCGAGTCAGCCATCTCGTAGTCTGAAAATTAGACTCCCAGGTCCCAAGTTCAGGGACAAGTCCGCGATCGAATAGAAAAATTCCGTTGTGTGTAACTCCAAATACATTATATAAATATACTGAGTCTTTTTGTACTATATCTTCTTTTTTTATTTCTGTATCCCATTTTACAATTCCTCTGTGTGCAACTCCAAATACATTATATAAATATACTGAGTCTTTTTGTACTATATCTTCTTTTATTATTTCTGTATCCCATTTTACAATTCCTTTCCACCTAGACCTATATCTCACAAGGAATATTTTAAAAATAAAAACATTGGAGAGAATACAAACTTTAATAAAGGTTTATTTTGTCAAGTTTTCATATAATCATTTACATCTTAGTGGTCTGAAACTTTAAAATTTGTATAAAATCATTCGACATATACAGGCTTAAAGTTTTGTAGGTTCATATTTGTTTTGGTCGTGTGACATGTTATGTATAAATCCACATGACATCTTGAATACAATCGATCGTAGATTATTGAAGTAGTCCAAAAAAAAAAAAAAATTGGTTGCAATGTCCAAAAGGAAAAATGTATATTTTTAATTTCATGAAACCGGTTAATCTCGATACCTTCCACAGTCACGTTTACAGGTATTAAAATGTACTTAACTTCAATATGATAGGGGTGACGTCTACGACCCTCTATCACTTCCTGACCCTACGGATCGCACGTCGTTAGGCACTCCAGCGCTTCTCAGCGTGTACCGAATCGCTGACTTGTTGTTCCAATAAGATTACACGTGGTTTGAAACCCTTGGTAACTCTGAAAAGATTCCCGCCAAGGACATGTTCGTTGTAGAGGTAGTGGAGTCAACTGTTTACTTTTAATTATAACGTTCTAGAACCTTATACAGCTCAGTTTACCCGTGTGAAACTTGGGGGGCGCGACATAGACTGGAGAGTCTGCCTTCCGTCGGCACCCAAAGGTAGTCTTCCGTCAACGAACGAGCCACTTGTGTCATTATTCAGTTGTACCCTCTTAAGTTGAATCTCCTTGTTTTGGTCTTTCGTCTTTCTAAAGGAAAGACAATGTCCAAATCGACTTTTTTGCATCACAGCATTTTACATGGCAGAATGAGAGGGGCAGCCCCTTAGCTTGGGGCCAGAGGGCGCACTGTCCGCCCCTATGAGTGGTGATATGATTGCTCCTTCTCGGCTACCACTCATAATTTTCTTAGAGTCAATTTGTCTGTAAGTGTCCAACATGGGACTTGAGAAAGACCCGTCACTCAAGGACCCTTAAAGTGCCTAGAAATTGCTATTCTTATATCATTCTTAGAAATGTTATTGTCAGGTAGTTTTCCCTAAGGAGTACAATAGATTTAGATTTTTGCTGTCGAAGTGTTGGTAAACGATATTTCAAAATAGTGATTATCGTTTCTTTACAAGTAATTATAGTTCCTTCCGTGATTTGAATTTGTTTGTTTGGTTTTGGGAGGGAGACAAGTTTTGCTGAAGAAAAGAAGTTCAAATAAGTAACAAAATCTAAGTGGGGTTCCTTAGTGAAAGGGGACCTTGAAAGAGAGTACAATCACATAATGACAGAGACACAAGACTTCTGATCCTGTAGCCTTAATTCTATAACCGTCCCGGTAAGAGAGAGACTTCCGAACGACTTCCTAAGGAAGGAACGAAGAAGGATCGAAGACCACCTAGGGGTTTTAGGAAATATAAAAAACCGACACCAACATACTCAGGTCAGAAACGGAGACAGATGGATACTGAAAGAAGAATGACAGACGGAGGATCACAAGAAAGAACGTTCCTATCCCATTTGGTCACCATCCCAAATCCGAGGTGGGATTAGGTCATACTTACTGAAGTAGAATTACATTGATGTAGACGTTTTTGGACAAAGGTTCGTTCTAGTGTAAGTCTTCAAGATCCATCTGTGTTTAAGGACGGGTGTTATAAATTGGGTGATTTGAAGTCCTACTTTCTACTCCACAATACATGTCTTTATATCAATTGACGTAGTTTCATATGTAATTTTCCACATTTTCATGACTAATTTTAACGAATACCTACTCTGCCTTACCTCCAAAAACCACAAGTCAGATTTCTTTGTTCTCTTAGAGATCTGTTTCTGTCCGTAGTTTGTGGAGTTTCCGTTATAAGTACCAAGTCCAAGAAACAACCCACTCTCAAAGGACCAAATATCTAACAACAGAAGAGTGACAACAAAGTGTACCGTCTTCGTTGTCTCTTAAGGGACCCCTGAGGAAACTTTCCCGTGATAAAGATAATGCTCTTTAATTGAGTATTGGGTTAGTCAAGAGTTTCCAGGGTGGAGGATTATGGTAGTGTAGCTCAGGTGGGTTTAACAAGAGAAGGTGAGGGTCTAATTACTTAGTAAAATTCCCTTGAAAATTTACCGAATGAAGATTTAGACAGAGATCAAATAATGAAAATTTACTACGGGAAAAAACTAAGAAGAATCTTTGAACCCCTTCACGAAAACAATTATAATCTTTTCCTTTTAATTACTTTTTGATTTGTCATTTGATAAAATCCCGTCACTGAAACGAACTAAACCGACAATTCTGAAGGAGTGAAAGTTTCCGTAAGAATTTACCCGACAATAGATTTATCAAAAATTCATTTATCACTTTTGTTTTATTCCGGAATCGCGGACTTGTCCCTGAACTTGGGACCTGGGAGTCTAATTTTCAGACTACGAGATGGCTGACTCGATAGGTCCGGGAGATTCTCTGACAGATTGAGTAATACATTTTATTCTTGCGGTCTCCCGAAGATCATTATCAGTATCAAAAACTTTAATAAACCCAGAAGGTCTCCCGAAACTAAGACAAAGTGGTTACTGAAGTCATTCACCCTTCTTGAAGTCCTTTTAGTTTCTAACCCATTCCTTACTTCTAACACTATGTTCCTCCTCCCAGTAAGGGGTAACAAAGGAGGGCACAAAAGAAAGTCTCAACCCCAAAGGACCTTAAAAGTACGGTCTCGTTCTTTGTTTGAACTGCGGGTGAAACTTCACCACCAAGGTAGGTCCTTTCCTTGAGGGTCTTTTGAGTGAATAAGTTTTATAAGTATGTAGAATGAAAGTCGTGTACGTGGAAAGGAGTAGAAAGGAAGTGTGCGAAAAAGAAGTGAGAGGGGTCAGAGGAAAGGGAGGAAGGGACGTAGAAAGGTTGGAGGGTAAACGGTTAAACCTTTCAGGTGTAAACAGGAGAGGATAAGATGAAAAGTTGAGAGGTAAAATAGAACTCAAGGTAAGATTTCTGTCCTTCCTAGTCCGTCAACTTTGACATAGGGGACGGAGACATTCTCGTCCAGAAGTGAACAAGTACTCTGATAATCCTTTCACCCTAAGTCGACGAACGTCGAGATTTTGGTTATGAGATATCCATTTCAACCACCTTTCCTTTCGAACGAAATAAGACATCCGGCTGTTGGGTCCCGCCTGAACACAGGTTTCCGGTTGAAAGGGGTGACTGTTAGTCACCCGTTCTCAAAAATTTCGCCGTAAAGTCCCTGCCTATCCACCGCCCTCCCCCGATATACGTCTTTGTCGTGACAGTCGAGACTGTCAGTAGAACTTGAACCGGTAAGTCACTAGACTAGTCGTAGTAGAACTAACAAAACTCATGTCGGCTAGAAACGACGGTTCCAGTTAAACAAGGGTAAAGAAACTCCGGTCAAGAGTCTTAACACCGTCGAAGACAGTAACCATGTCAGACCAGTTGTACGTCAATTGAAGATGGACCACCCCCAAAGTCATGGATGTTCTGTCGAGTTTCCTATACTGAGTGCAAGAAGTGAAACGAATTAACGATTTAATAATAATAAAACAGGACAAACTAACGAAAGGAAACGAAGACGTAAAAGAGTGAAGAGAGCTAATTTAAATAACAAACCGTTATCAAAGAGATGTCTGTTTTGTGTTCGCCCTTTCTACCCCTTCCTGGTATCACAGGACGACACAAAGTTCTGACCATTCGTACAGACATATTCGTTTTTTCATCACCATCTCAGTGACGTATATCTGCTATTAATTCTACACGTAACAAAGGGTTATATGACACTCGAAATTTTACTGCATAAACTAACTCCGGTTAAAAGTAGTTCTAGTTTCTTTTATTCTTTCCGTTTGGTTAACACAGTGACAGTACTTATAAAATTAAATCAACGGAGACGGCCTCTTCCGTTACCGTAGGGTGAGGTCACGAGAACGGACCTTTTAGGGTACCCACCTTCTCGGACCATCCGACGTCAGGTACCCCAGCGATTCTCAGCTTGTGCTGACTCGCTGAAGTGAAAGTGAAAGGACGTAACCTCTTCCTTTACCGTTAGGTGAGGTCACAAGAACGGACCTCTTAGGGTCCCTGCCCCCTCGGACCACTCGACGACAGATCCCCCAGCGTGTCTCAGCCTGTGGCGACTTCGCTGAATCATCATCATCATCATCATCATCATCATCATCATCATCATCAACGGAGACGTATCACAAGAACACCTTTAGAACCTTAAACTCCTTTTCTTATTGCTCACAACCAGATCACGAACACCTTCCTTTTTGATGTAATCGTCTCCTACCAAAGCTAGGTAGCTGGAGACCCAATACCCGGGTCGTGCGAAGGCGACGCGGTGAGACGAAAAGTGCAGGACCACAAAAGAACGTAGAGTAATTAAACATATTTCTAACCATCGGTGGGCACAGATAGTCAAGGAGAACGAAGGGAAAAGGGTGAGTGAAGGAGATTCAATACAGAAAGTAAGACTCAGCCGGGGAGTAGCGGAAGAGTTTTAACGGCGGACGTGCGTTAGAGATTCCGCAGACGTGAAAACGTTATTCCTTTGGCTTCGAGACTTTAGGAAGGAGTCCTTGAACCATAAGGTTGGGAATCGAAGAGGATATGGCTAAAGATCCCTACTTAAATCTTGAGTCTGAGGAAGAGGGGAGGGCGTGGTCGGAAGGGCTCGGAGGGTGACGAGTGAGGGCCTGAGACTTCAACCTTGAGGAACCGAGGAGGTGCAGTCGCCCTTCCGGTCCCCGGGACGTACCAGCGCGGCGGACCTTTTTGACTTCTGAACCCGCTTCTCTTCCTTTTCGTTTATGAAAACTCTTAACATTGAACTTCTCAATTCCCTCTATACTTCGGGTTCCATTAGATGGTATCGACCTAAGAAACAAGTGTGAAGCCGCCTGTTGTGGACAATGGACAAATAAGTTTTAGTCTAAAGAGAGGAAAGTAAAAGTACCAATATACGGTGTAAGAAAACATAGAAAACATGACGAGAGGGAGAGAGAAAAAAAAAAAAAATTCACGATAAATGATCTCTACTTTGTAAATTCACCTAAAAATACGTTTATCTAATAGTTACGAGGTTTTGTGGAATCCTTGGTCTTTAGTAGTAAAAGGTTCCCGTCTCTCTTGAGCTCAACGAACTCTACTTGGATCGGTGGTTGTAAGTTTTAGTCCTTCACACTAAAAACGACTCATTCAGATGGAGTCTACTAACTAACTAGGATAAGACTCGACAAGAAAGGAAGAGTATAGGGGAGACTTAAGACGTCCCGAGACTAAAATGGAAAAAAAAAAAAAAAAATTAGACGATGTCTTCGACGTTTGAAACAGAATTGGAGAAAAATTTCTGTCTTTGGTACTTTAGTAGTGAAGGAGACTATAAAAGTAAGGGTCATTGGAGGGGTTGATGTAATTGTCTTATTTTGATGGTGGAAGTTTTTCTTAGTAACCAGGTGCCAGAATATTCGGTTTTCGAAAATCAGGACTTACAAGAGGGTCCTTCTGGAATCTTCTTTCCACGCATTTAAGCTACTCCATGATAACCCCAGGTCCGGAACCACCACAATCACCGGAAGATATTTTGAGAAGTCTTCGAGTTACGTCTGAAAAAAATCAGTAGACTTGACTTAACATGACTTAACTGGAACTTCACTTAAAATAAGGTCCCTCCTCTGTTTTATATTTGTAAATTTCCTATGGTTATTTCTTATATAAATCCTTAGTTTCCATCTTTTCTTGAAACTTTATTTTGTCTTTTCAGGTTGATATTTCTGTTTCTAACTGTTGACACTGATATAATTTTAGTTCTGGAAAAGTAATTTTTATAGTGTGTATTAAGGTGTAAGTTCCTTACCCTGATACAAATAGAATATAAACAAATTTCAACTCGAAAGTCAAAAAGTACACTAATGATTGTCGTTATACAAAGCTCTCAAATTTTCTCCCTCTTTCTTCAGTATTGATCCTACAGTTCTCGATTTACTGTCCTAAACTGATTCTCCTTCCCCTTCGACAATTCAAACTTTCTAGCAATTAACCGTCTTTTCCTCCTAAGTCGTATAAAAGATTCACAAACCTTTAACCCTGTGGTATCAAGTCTTTTCCGTTTAAACTAAACAAACCTTAAACCAAACAACGTTTTGACAGATTTACGGTCTCCAATGGTTATCTTTGTACTTCCACTTACTTTGTACCTCCAGAAAACTCACTGATGATGAACAGTGTACCAAACGATCCCTTTCGTGGATGTATTTAAAAAAATTTGGGAGTTGTTAGAACTGCATCCCGAACGGGAGATTTAAATGTCTACTTTCTTTACAAGTGTCTACCAGTTTTATTACATTTTATAGTTGTGTAGTGTGAAAACATTTACTACTTCGAACTTAAGTTTATATTCGTGGACTAAGTTCTAAGAGTACAAAAAAGGATTGGACGTAACGGAAATTTTTTCATAAAGTCTAAGAGATGTACTTCTGGTCTTTGTCTCGTTTTCTTTGTTGAGTGAAGACTAGCTACACGTGGGTTTTACCTACAAATTTATCGACAAACGGGTAAGTACGTGCACACAAACTCAACAGAAGACGTCCGTTACTTTTTAAAGACTTCGGACAATTAAACCCTCTGATTGATTTTTGACAATAGTCTGTCTTATCTTTTTTTTTGTGACCTACTTATGGAGAGTGGAATTGGTTTCGTCCTCCCTAAAAATTGGTGTTGTCGTTGTTGTAAAAATTTTTGAGTCATTTCTACAATTTGGTTCTGGTTCTGGAATAAGATCAGGAGGTACGAGATACAAAGAGAAAAATACACAGAATATTATTTGGTGTAGGACGAAGAAGTGAAGTATAGGGAAGAAACTCGTGTCTGACTTTCTTACGTTTCCCCTTCTATTCAATCTCGTTCTCTTTTTACCGTTACCTTTCTTTCCCTTCTCTCCTCTCCCCTCTTTCGTCACCTGGAACGTCTTTGACACTTCTACGACTTTTATAATAACATATCCCTGAACTTCAAGGTGTGTGTCTGGGTCAGGGGTAACTATTTTACGACACAATTCTATTTTATGCCACTCTATGACACTCGTGACCCCTTTTGAGGACTTTCTGTTATGGACGTTGTGCACGACTCTTTTAGACATAGGATTTAGGAGACTAAGAATTCCGACCAGTACATTACACATTGAGTACCAATCGTCCCTACCTCACCCTCTTTTTCTGAGTTCCATGTACTCCACCCGAGGGGTCAAAAGTTTCGTCGTAGTTGAGACAGAGGGTCACGTGGAGAAGTGGTATTTTAATGAGGAAAGGACAGAAAACCGAAACGTCTATTAAGAACCAAATGAGGACATTAAAGATCTTTATTGAACAAGGAGAAGGAGAGCCTATCTTATCCGAAGTCAGTAACTGTCTCAACAATGACCACTCTAGGACAGTCACAGTACAGTCCTACCGGCTCACCAGATTCCGCGGTCTGAGTTCTAGGATAGAAGGGAGAGAACCCCGAAGACCAGAGGCTTACCTCCGCACCCAAGCTTAGGGTGAAGACTGTTCTGAGTCAAAACAAGAACCGTGTGTACGCAGAAAGTAGAGTGAGAACGGAAAGGTGGAAGTAAGAGGACTGAGAACTCATAGGAGGGAATAAGACATCAACCCAAGAAAGATGGAGATTTCTGTCAGGGGTGGTCGTCGAGGTGGGTCCGGATATGAGTCCTTCCAGGACCATAGGGACCTTCTCAGTGATTGTTCAGTAGAGATGTTGGTGGTCGGTTCGTAAACTGTTTACCTGTAAGGGTTAGTCTCTTGGACCTCATAAGGTGTATGTTGACCCGTGTAATTTTTTTTTAGAAACGGCGGCTACTGAGGGAGAAGGGTCTCTCTTTCTCCGTCACCTAAAGGTAAGTTTCTAACAGGGAATGAGACAGTCGGACAAATAGAATTACTTTGGGTCCTTGAACTGAATTATTGTTTTTATGTTTCATTGGTCTTTCGAGAGGGAAAGGATCTCTCTGGAGTTCGGTCTGATAATACGCGACCTCCTTATACCGGAGTGGTGACCGTTTAGTTTGTTACAAGAGGACGTACTGGTGTGGTTACTTTTCCTGGGTCTGAAAGAATCACCATCGAGTCGGAAGTCTTCGAGGGTGTCAGGATCGACAAAGGTCACCCTTTCAATGACCTTTTAAGTGACGAAAAGGGGTGTACCTCCTTGACTTTCCTTGTTTTACCTTCGTTATTATTATTATTATTTGGGGTGACCTTAGTTAAACATCGAAAACATAAAAACATAATCACTCTTTCTATAGGTTTTCTCATTCATGTGTCAAAGACCAAAACGGAAATCTAAATTTCTGTCGTAGTGTCATGGATACCATGACAGAGGGTCCAATTCATTCTTTACTGTGTAACCCCTTACCCCGTTCGTGAGTCTGGTAGTAAAGGATTCAAAAATTTTTAGTTCGAGACATTGTGAAATGACCGATCTTCTTCCTAGGAGTCTCGAATCATGAGTCGTAGGTCGGGTCCACAACCTATGAAATATTTCTCTTCTTTTGTAAAATTTTACTAAAGATAAAATAAAATGAAAAATCTAAAGAGGTAAATAGAGTTTTATATAATCCTTACGAAACCTTGTCTTTTATTTTGGTCAATGTCCTTTTGTTTGTCAGAGTTAGACTTTGTTACCAACCTTCTTCTACTTTTACCTCTTACTTCTTTTTATTAAACCTTAAAGTACTAAAGTCCCCTTTACGTCCTGTCCTTTCTCACCACCTACAAATCCTTAGACGTCTCCACTCTCACTTTTTTCACCTTAAACTACTACCTTCCCTTTCACTGAAACCTAAGTTTTCCTATTAATTAGTGTGAACCATCAAGTCCCGAGTAAACCAATAACCAGGTACGTATGAAACAAAGTCTTTGTGGAAAAAGGAACAGTGTTGGACATTGGTAGAGAAAGAAGAGGGGTTTTGTATATCTAGGAGAAACTTCATAAATTATAAGAAATCCTTTCTTTGATGGGAGTTTTTCTCACGACAACTGAACACACTAAAAATAACCGTGACAATTAGGAATATACAAAAATAAAATGAGTTGTGTCAAACTTTTTAGATAACAGAACGATGTCAGTGTAGACGAGGATACACGTCGACGGTGTATCATACTTTAAGTACCCACCGGTGACTTCATATGGACCACCTATAGATCGAACGGACATTATTAGACCATGACGTTTTAGGATGTGAATCTGTTCCGGTTGGTACCTCGACTCGACCTTAAAGTGACTCCATGTAAGGATCCTCCTTCTAACGACACGTTACTAAATTTTCGATATGTCCTTCTTTTTGAGTAAATTACAGTTTCGACGTTTTCAATTTTCAGAATTAAAATTCTGGTTATAGAATGGATCGAATATATCGAGAAGTGTCTTCCGTAAAAAAATAGAATTATTTTTATTTCTTTTCTATAGATTTAGTTTAGTAAAACTTTTCTTTAGAGTCTCGCTCGAGTTAAAATGAGTCAAAATTGTCATACTCGTAAAGGAAAACTATTGGATTTTTATAATAGTCGTCACAGTATCAGAACTTCCTGAGAGGGAGAATCTATAATCTTTACTGTATTCTTCTACAGTAGAGTGTTTCAGTAGAAACACTCTCGAAATATTGTCTAAGAAAAGGCACATGTCTTTTCGTCACTCCTAAAGTAAGTAAGAGAGGTGTCATTTTTGGGTTGTAGGTTGTCACCTACTGAGTAGTCAACTAGGTGATTCCTTTTCTGGTGTTCAACAATACCATGCAAAAAAAAATCCTCCTCCCCTTAGAGTCTTCCGTCACGTCCTCCAACGGAGGTGCACTAAGACTTTCATAAGGTCCTAAGAAACTGGCCCCTTAAGAGTGACAGTCCCGGGTCCTTATAAACTCACAGCTCCCAACTCATAGTCCTTGAAAGGTTGTGAAAACAAGACTTACAGCATTCTTGTTTTACTTCTACACAGTCTTCACCCTAAGCTTGGGTGCGGAGGTAAGCCTCTGGTCTTCGGGGTTTCCACCCTTCGTCTTCGAACTCAGACCGCGGAATCTGGTGAGCCGGTAGGACTGTGCGACTGAGTTTGGCAACTGTCATAACATGACATCTGAGATTCCTCAACCGCATATCCCCGCAGGGTCTTCTTTTCAAGGACTGTAAACAGCCTGACCCACCCTCAACACTCAAGTCACTGTTTGTGTTTCCTTCGTCTTGTACTCGCAATTACGTCTGGACTTATTAAGAAAAACGGGACCTCTGTCCCACCATCCCATAACTCTCTGTGACAAGGAGGGGTGGGGGTGGTTGGTCTCGAGGTCCAGGTCAGGGGCCGGAAGGCGCGGGGCGGGCGGTCTTGTCCCTGGTCCTGAGTGTGTTTAAAGAAGGATACCGGAACTTGGGGTGGACACTGGAGCTGGGGTCCCAGTGTCAAAAGAAACACTAAGTTTGGAAGTAATTCGTCCAGGTCAAGCTACGACGGAGTCCTAGCCACCTTTGAAACTCACTTATTTACGAGTTGGGGAGACGAGACCTGCTCTCTCTCAGTAAGGGGAACAAGAGTTGGGAAGGCCTGAGGCTAAATTAGCGGGCTTCGGTAAGTAAGGTGGTCAGTGACAAAAGACGGGACGTCCCATCGGACACGAGAAGTCATTATTAGAACGGAATGAAAGATCTCGAGAGTCTGCGAAGGGCCTTTTATAATGGGGAGACCCCACTGGCGTTGTTAAGACTTTGTATACAAATGCAAATATACTGACTTTTTGTATAAATTCACTACCTTTTACTTTATTTGTTTCCCCTTTCTTTACGAAAACAACGTTACTAATAAAACCCTAATTTCCTCTCCTGTTTAATTTTGGAGCTTATTAAACCTCATAGTGGTTCAAAGATATTAATCCGACACTTCTAGGTTTAGATATCCTGTGAATTTAATCTCTTGATGGTGAAAATTTAAGCATTAAAAGAGTAGATAATGCGATTACGTTTATCTTTAGTCGAGAATTTTTACTACAATAACAAACATCTAAAGTGAGAAAAATAACACTATTAAAAAAGAGATATGATTATCATACGAATGTTTCATACGTTATAACTCACACATAAAATTATATATGTATACAACTTAAAAACGTAATTACAAAAGATATCGAACTCCGTATCCATATAAAGATATGTGGAAACTTCAGATAAATACATGAAAAACATCTTTACTTTTGGAGACTTTTGTCCAAATTTTATAAACCCCATGAACTTTTACCTATAATACTTTTACATTACATTCGTTCTTTAGTTTTGACTTTATACGGTATTAAGTTAAAAGAAATTAAGTGGTTAAGAACGTCCCGGGTCGTGACAGTTATAAAGTACTTGGAGACCCATTATACAAGGGATCTGTGGACAAATTATAATTACGTTTGAATAAAATTACAGAGTTTTAAAAGAAATATTCAGGTCCCTTGTAACCTATTTACTTTAGATTCCTCTATCTCCGAAGATTCACTAATCTTAATTCAGTAATTCAGTAATTTTTTTTTTGGACAGTATCTATGATAAAAGATTTTTGCCGGTATGGTTATATAGAGTACAGTACATAAAAAGAAAATTACGTTAAAACTCTGTAAGGAAGACCTCCACCCCCAGATACAAGGGAGGGGAACTTAGACCGATCCGGACACGGACGATACCTTCCCTACGATATGCTGAGAGGTTTCGATCCAACATTTTCCACTATCTTTGACAGTTGTGAAAAGAGAGTTCTGTAAACAGGGGTCTTGGGTTGGTGGTATGACACTCCTTCGGGTTTGATTCGATGTCCCTCTTTAGTGTACCTTTTATGGATTCTTGAGGTCGGGTGTCGGTCGTTGTTGACGGTATTACTCATTGGGTAAGAAGTCTACTAAAGGACGGTGACCAGAATATCAGAAGGTGAACTCAAAGGTCTTTAGTGTCTCGTCTCTGTTTGACAGGGGTGACACGAGACAGGTTTGAGACCCTCTTGGTTATTTACACATCTTGGGTTTATTTAATATCCACAATTTAATTCGGTAATTCAAAATAATACTAAACAATACATCGTTATCAATCCATATCTAGTCAGAACCAGGTGAGTCCTCTCTTCTTGGTTATTACTGTCCTTTTCGACAAATAAATAAAAAGGTCAAATTAACTCTATATAAACTGTATATGATGATATATTCTAATTCCATATGCTGTATTACTAAACTATATACATATATAACGTTTTACCAATGGTATTAATCAAGTTAATTGTAGATAGTGGAGTGTTTCAATGTTTAATAAAAAGAAACACTACTCTTGAAAATTCTAGACGAGAGAATCATTGAAATTTTATATATTATGTCATAACAATTGATGTCAACAGTTCAACTTGTAATATAGGGGTCTTTCATATAACGAATATTACTTATCCCTTTCACATTATATATCTTAACAATTGATTTCTTCCCTAACCTCTTTGTTCCTTAACTACTCATTTTTCATTTCACTTATGATTACTTATATTCTTATCGTTTAGTGATGGGAATCCTGACGATTTCGTGGAATCCTTCACGGGGGAGTGGGTACCGACTCTATTTCGTGTCTTCCTTCTCTGGAGATATGAAGTGGGATGGGGATCGATTCTAGGTCTGGAACTACCCCTTCCGAACCCGTACTAAGTGACTTCTCGTCTCGTTAAAGACACCCCAACACGGTCGTCTTGAACGAACTTTAGACGGGAGACCTTGAACGACTTCTAGTAAAAAGGTCACAAAGAACCTTTTGAAGGACCTCTCCAGAGAGTGACTCTCGAGGGGTGATCTTTTGTGAGTTCCCCCTACGGGCGGCCCCCTTCAATCACCGACAACGACCGACGACCTCGGACTTCGTCCCCTTTCGGTACGGATACATCCTCCATCCGGGACCCCTTCGTCGTCCGGTTCATTACGTACCCTTGGTCCTACGTTTAGGGGGAAGGAGGACGTTACTAAGAGGTGATAAGAGATGACTTCTCTAAACCACGGATAATTTTCTTTTGATAAATTTCCTAAGTATGGGTAAAGGTGTTTCGTCCGTTTTTCCCACTTGAACCCTGACTCTCTGTCATTTAAGTACTCCTCATCACCTATTACGTTTAAAAAAATGGATTTTTACCCTTGTTTGAGATATCGTACACTGAAACGCCGACATGTCGTCCGTCTTTGTCCTTTCTGGAACTCTTCTGACAATGACTTTTCAGGACTTCTGTCAAAGAAGGACAACGGACAGAGTAGTATAAAGTGACTCGAATATGTAAAGAAATCCACGTTCTTTTAGTCTCCACTTATGATATGGATTTATATCCTACTTTAGACACTTTTACCGTTTAGTGTCTGAAAGAGTTTCAAAGACTAGAAAGAACTCTGATGTAGGGAAAGGAGAGACTATGAGTCCACTACTCCTCCTCGAAGTCGTCTCTCCGGGAGGACCTGTCCGTTCAAATCCTAATACCTCTTAGACTTGTTTGACCGAGGAGGTCTTCCGTCCTCCGTCTGAAAAGTAAGTTCTTCAAATCCTTCAACGACTACTCATTGTCACTATTTTAACTGGAGTGTAAAGAAAGTGAGGGGAGTGAGAGTTGAAGTAATTATACGGGTAAAGGACAAAACAACACAAAGAGATATAAAAACAAATACTATGAGATACAGTATTCTGTAGTTTAACGGTTGTAGACAACCTACTATCCTTTTCGTTTTCTTAAGGTCTTTTTGTAGATGAAGACGAAGTAACCGATGTGATTTCGGAAACTGAGATACCTAGTGTTATTTGACACCTTTTAAGAATTTCTCTACCCTTATAGTCTGGTGGACTGGACGGAGGACTCTTTAGACATACGTCCAATTCTCGTTGTCAACCTTGGTCTGTACCCTGTTGTCTGACCAAGGTTTAACCCTTTCCTCGTGTAGTTCCGACATATAAAAGTGGAACGTAAAAAATTGAATATACGTATTATGTAGTCCACTTTACGACCAGATCATTTCGTGTTTGACATTAGTTCAAACGGTTCTCTTTATAGTTATTGGAGTCTATACGTCTACTGTGGTGGGAATACCGTCTTTCGCTTCTCCTAGATTGCTCGGGGAACTACTTTCAATTTCTTCTCTAACTTTTTCAACCGAATTTTGATTTGTAAGTTTTTTGATTTTATTACCGTAGACCAGGGTAGTAAAGGACCGTTTATCTACACTTTTGTTACCTTTGTCACTCTCTGAAATAAAAGAACCTGAGGTCTTAATGACATCTACCACTGACTACACTCTCAACATGGTATTTCTTTCGACTCGAGGTTTCTTAACTACGAAAACTTGACACCACAACCTCTTCTGAAAACTCTCAGGGAACCTGACGTTTCTTAATTTTGGTCAGTTAGGATTTCCTTTAGTCAGGACTTATAAGTAACCTTCCTGATTACGACTTCGACTTCGAGGTTATGAAACCGGTGGACTACACTTCTTGACTGAGGAACCTTTTCTGGGACTACGACCCTTTCTAACTTCCACCCTCCTCTTCCCCCGTTGTCTCCTACTCTACCAACCTACCGGAGTGACTGAGTTACCTGTACTCAAACTCGTTCGAAGTCCCCAAACACTACCTGTCCCTTCGGACCGCACGATGTCAGGTACCCCAACGTTTCTCAACCTGTTCTGAGTCACCGACTTGACTCCAGTATTCTTGTAATAAAACGGGTATATACTGACACCTCTCTCCCTCCATCTCACACAATGAAAAAATGGGTCACTCTGGAAATTTTCTCGTCCGAACAACCGAAAAGTATCTAAGATGTCGGAGAGGAGACTTACTACCCTCTTGACATAAGGTCTAACCCTGGTTTCGTATCTTTGACCTAAGGGGTGAAGTGGTTACTTAGAATTAAACGACTCAACAAAAATTACTCAATGAACTTAAACGACCGTTAGCTCAACGAAAACCAAAACGAAAAACAAAAAGTAATTCTCAACAAAAAATTACTTGGTCGATAGTTTAGGACTTTCATCTGTCCTTTTATTAGGAACGAAACATAGTCCTCGTGTCCCAGAGACTAGACCCTGACCTCTGGATCCTAAACACCAACTCAAAAGAAGGAGTGGTTCAGAGAAATTTAATAACGACAACGACTAGACTCACCTCAGGGATTTGTCTAACACACACGCACACACAAACACACACACACACTGGGAGTGTCCGGGAAACACACGAGTCACAGACTGAGTCACTAGTCGCACGAGTATAAATATACACACACTGACACGAGTCACACGAGGATAGACTGAGAAACTCTGGGGTACCTGATATCGGATGGTCCGAGGAGACAGGTACCCTAAAGGGTCCGTTCTTCTGATCTCACCCAACGGCAAAGGAAGAGGTGCGTCAAGGAAATGGACCCACCTTTAATTGTTTAAAAGACTATAGAAACGGTGTCGAGGAAATCTGTCTTAAAAAAATAAACCTAAAGTCGGTATGGGTCATCGGGACCTAGCTCTAAAATTTTCCATAAAGTCGGAGTTTCTGTTCCGATGTTTGTCCGTCTCGGAGAGAAGCCGAAGTCAAAGTCCCTCCAGCGAGGTAAAGGAAGAAGGACGACTGGAGTAGGAATAGGAGTTGAGAGTCAGAGGGAAGACTTTTGACTATAGCTCCTTAAACTCTGTCTAGAGAGCACAAAAGGGGGTTCCGAGATTCTTTACTTCGGACCTTTTAGTCACGCCTTGTATGACGTCTCGTCTCCCGCGCTGACATTAATTTTAGTTCACCGGGGCATGGGGACTAGGCCTTTGGAGTGTAGAATCGCCTACCCGTTCGACAAGTAAGGGGTGAGAGCAGTTGCACGTTGGAGACTGGGAGCTGACGAGACTTAAAAATCCGTTTTCAGAGTCTCAACCTAATCCCCAGGACATAAAGGAAACTGTTTTCGGTTAGCTTGTACTACAATTTTGATAGTCTCTCACTCCCTTAAACAAACTGGTGTCTAGTCTTTTAGCTTTTCCCTAACTGTCATCCCACAGTTTAAAAGGTCCTTGCTAAGTTTTATTTCGTTACATTGGGATTGCTGAAGTCATATATTAGACGAAATTCTGTTCCTCAATTTTTGATTTGACGACCCCGAGGCATCGAGTCCCCAATCTCGTGACCAGAGCATTTGGTCCCCAGCACTCAAGCTTAGAGTGACCTCGGAACCCTGCAACGAAAATCTCTTTTGTGTACTGTGTTTATTTCAACGACACTATATGCTTAAGAACTATAGACTTTAAGTCCACACCTTTTGGAGTAAACTTTACGGTGGTTATGTTAATTATGGTCATGTTCGAAAAACTACACTTCTCGGCTGGGTAACCCTTTGTGGGACCACGACCCTTTCTGACTTCCGTTTTCCTCTTCCCCGCCGTCTCCTACTTTACCAATCTATCGTAGTCACTAAGTTGCCTGGACTCAGACCCGTTTGAGGCTCTCTGTCACTTCCTGTCTCTTCGGACCGCACGACGTCAGGTACCCCAGCGTTTCTCAGCCTGTGCTGAATTACTGACTTGTTGTTGTTCGGAAAATTATTTGGTAAGTTAAACAACATTGGACCTCAGGACTGATTGAAACCACGATATTCGGATTTCTCTATAACATTAACAACTAAAATAGTATGAACGAATTACCTCAGTTTCGAAGGAACTTCTGTCCTCAGTATAGAACGAAGTATAAAATAGAGTCTCGATCTATGTTGTTATCTTTTGAGTTTTTGACTTTTTCGTTTCTCTTATTTCTGACTTTTTTTGTTCTTGTCTCACAAGTTCCCGACGTCATGTTCATCTTTTCTACATTGTACATTCATTCCCCTTGAGCTCTTCTTCTCTCTTTCATTCTCTTCTTTATAAACTCTCTTATTACTGAGCCCTAAAAGGATTTTAATTACAGTCTGTGGATTGGTGTCCAACTCCTTCGAGTCTCTTGTGGTTCTTATGTATTATTCTGATGTTGATCGATGAATTAAAAATTTGATGTCTTTTGTTTTCTATTACAGGACTTTCTTCAATCTCCCTTTTTGTAGAATGGGTATGTCTTGGTCTCTATTCTTAATATAGTCTGACGAGGAGTCTTTGGTGCGTTCCTTCTTCTGTCACTTCAATTTATAAATTGTAAAACTACCCCCCCCCCCCTTGGGTTGAGTCGTAAAACATGGGACGTTTTAATAGGAAACCTTCGTTCTTTTTATGAAAGATTCTGGTTGTTGTGAAATCTCTTAAACAACGATCTACTGGACTGAACGTTTTCGTTAGTTTGTTTGTTTTTTGTACGATTTTCCTGAAGAATTCTCCGTACCTTTTTTTATTATTTATTTCCAGTCTTTAAGTCCAGATATATCTGTTTCCTCCTCGTGACTTCTTCTTTATTCACTTCTATTTTCTTTTTGAACATAAAAAGAGTAAGAATTAACTAAATGATATATTGTCAAACAAGTTTTATTATCATAATTGATTCATAAACTAATACATGTGAATAAATATATGGTGTGTGGAGAGAGATATATATAAACGAACACATGCAGACATATATACACTGTACTTACTATCGTTACTATGTTCCATGTCCACTCTCGTTAACCCTAAGAAAACAACAATATTCCATGAGTGCGATAAGTCCTGTACTATATCACGATAATCACAATAGACTTTCATCTGAAGCTGATCAACATTTATATAACGCTTGATGACTTTTTTCATTTTCTTCACATTGACATACGATTCTGTCCTCTCTTTTATCTTAGTATATTTACGAGTTAATTTTGGAGTTTTCACATCTACTGTTTTCATCCTTCTTTCTTGTTCCCATCATTTGTTTTCGGTTATTTCTGAATCATTTATAATTAGGTCGGTGTAGTTATTAATGATACTTATAATTACCAAATTTATGTAGTTAATATATTCCCTCAATAATAGTTCTTCTGTTCTTTATTGTTCACGACCACTCCCACGCCTCTTTTCCTTTGGAAAGACGTGACATTCATCTTTACATTTAAATACGTGAGTAATACCTTTTGTAGTACCTCCGAAGATTTTTTTAATTTTTATCTTGATGGTATACTAGGTCGTTTAAGTGAAAACCCATAAATAGACCTTGAACTTCCTTTGTAGGTGAAACTACTTGATTTAGTTCAACTGGGTCTCTTTCCTTAGGTCTCTCTATTTATGAGGTTTGAAACAGAAGAGAGTAAGACAAACGAGGGAGTTAACTTTGAGTTCTACTTCAACGTCCCGTCCCTTTGGATTTAACATCAGTCACGTCCGATACGACGACACAGCAAAGTCAGCACAGGCTGAGACACACTGGGGTATCTACCGGAGGATGACCCGAAGGGGTAGGGACCCTAAGAGGTCCGTTCTTGTGACCTCACCCAACGGTAACGGAAGAGGTTACGTACTTTCACTTTTCACTTTCCCTTCAACGAGTCAGCACAGGCTGAGAATCACTGGGGTACCTGACGTCGGATGGTCCTAGGAGGCAGGTACCCTAAAAGGTCCGTTCTCATGACCTCACCCCACGGTAACGGAAGAGGACGTCCGGTATGAAGGTATCTTTTTTCTCGTCCGTCTTTAGTCTTAAAAAAAAAAAATTGCAATTGTTAGGGTTCGTGAACCGAAAGATAGATGTAAAAAGAAGTACGTGTAAAAAAATACGAATATTACAGACGTAACATAATTACTTTCAGTCAAATTATAGGTCACTGTATAACACTCAGAACATTCAAAAGTAGAGAATTCTTATCAAGGCTTCTATGACCAAGAAGAACAGATCTAGGTCTGAACCTTATGTCGTGTACTCACGATTCTACTCCAAATATATTTAGTGAATCTTGTTACAGACCGGGTTATTCGCGGTAGGTTGAACACCGACGATAACAACAATCTACTTACGGGAGATCTCCAAGTCTGTCTCGAGCTCCTGACACACCACCCTTAGATCCTCCTCTAGCACACCACTCTACCAGTAATGATTTCCCGATACAGCGAAGAGTGACGAGGAATGAAATTCCACACAAAATTTGTGTGCATTGCTAGGTCATGTTGTTGCGTCGTCTTCGGCTTTATACCTTTATCAAGAGAGGGGAGCGTGAGGAAGGACGTAGACTTACCCCTATAAACCAGTGACCAGATCGTGAGAGTTAGGACAAACAATTCAGGGCACACCTGTCCTTATCAGTCCGATAAGGTAATAAATGTGTTAAGAGGAAGAGTGACTGTCCTTAATAAGGTATTTTCGGACTTTCGGAGTATGGACCATACATACACGGTCGACGCTAATGAGATACGGTTTATGTTTGTTCGTTTGATTGTTTGTTTTAACCGGAAATATTACTCTACGGGGTCCGTCTTTTACTTCTATGACCCACCCGTTTAACCCAAACGGAGATGAGATGACCCAACATCTCCGTTTGATGGACGTTACTTGGAGCTTTCTTCCAGTTTCGCCCACCTCCTCGTCCCACCCTCACCCCTAGCCCCTGTGGTGGAACCAGAGAAAATTGTGAGCCGTGTTTCCTCGGCAAAGGCGAGACCAAAAGGGTGTCCTCTACGGCCTGGTCAGCCGACATACTGAATCTTACTCCAAACGTTCGTCCGAGCCCTTCCTAAATCCCCTTGGACCTCCGTGTCGGGCCTCTACGACCTGTCGTTCCACCTATCAAGGCGGTCTTCGCGTCGCCCACGACCCTTTGGGTGACCCGCTCCTGACCCGACCGAGACGAAGAGACCCAGGACTAGACCATCCTTCCTAGTGCCTAGTCGGTCCGCCACGCGTCACTACGTTATGGAGTCAGTTTATCGGGAACAGAAGGCGCCTTTAACAAGGGAAGAACCTCAGTTCCGCTCCCCCTTGGTCTCAGGCGGGCAGGAAAGAGAAGTCGGAAAAGAGCCCCGAAGACTTTGCTCGTAGGGACTTGTGGACCCTTTACGACTAGAAACGCCCGGGTCTCCTTCCTAGTGTTTGTGCGAACGCCCTCTCTACCTTCACAGAGCTAGTTTCACAGAGACGGTCCGGTCGGCGCCGACTCCTCCCACCCCTCTTCTCCCAGGGGTCGTCACGCCGCGCAAGGGCGAGACGAACAGAACCCCTAGGACGCGCGGTCAGCGAGTACCGAGACATCTCACGCGTGGCTCCCGATCCCCTTTCGTACGAGGTCACCGCGTTAGCCAATCGCGCGCCATGAATATGTCGTCATATACACGCCCACTACGGCTCCAACACTCAAGCTCGGAGTGGACCTCGTACAAAAGAAAGGAAATGCCAAAGTCAAAGAAAAGTGAGATTATGAAAGGTAGAGAGGAGAAATTTCTATTTTCGATTTTTCTCCGATGATGTAAAAGGTTCCACTCTTGCGTCTATAAGGGTACTAATTCCTCCTATAAACCAGCAAAAGTTTGTGTTTCTTTAGTGTTCGGCTTTCCTCCGTTTAACTCGAGTAAGTCAGTATAAGCTAAGAGGAGACAGTCCTCTAGAATTTCAGTCCAACATGTCGAAGCTTACTCAGAGGGAGTAGGAAAGGAGCGAGGATCACATTTTGGTAGGGAGTTTAGAAACCCTTGACTCGTGCCTTCTCCTGTTGGACCCAGAATGTGAGACGGTAAAGCACGTCGACAGTGTCCCCGAGTGCTTACTGGTCTTCGACGCGAGTCCGTAGAATTGCAGCTCAAGGTATTCTAGACATCACTCCAACGACTTGAAGTAGACACTTTATATTTACACAAACTCAACTCGAGGTGGCGGATGAAATGTATTTGGTCTGACCCCTTGTCTTTAAATAGAGGGGGACGTTACTTTGCATCCATCGACACATACATAAAGAAGGATTAAAGTAGTCTTTTATTTGCTGGAACAAACCTTTTTGCTGTAAGTAGACCTCCGACACAGACTTTATTTACTAGCATACAACGAGATGAACATAGGTCAGAGAGGACCTAAAGTAACAAAGTGTCCCGGGAGGAACACAAAGAATACATAGCAATATCGGATGTCAAAGTAGAGTTAAAAAAGGAGTGGATGAGTATATGTGTAAGAAACATAATATAAGTAAGGGAATTAATGTTGTAGAAAGGTTTATGACTACTAAAATTCTAAAGGAAGGGTAGGTCAGGGGAGAAAACTTAGTTCTGTATACGTAGGATGACGGATGTCCTATAAAGACAGATCTGTACGGACGTTCAGACATTGTCGTTGTGTACCCCTTTAGTAGTTTGAGTTTAGGTGAGGGAGAGGACACGTGAAATAGAGTTTCCGTCGGTAAGTCGTTTATGAACTACGGACGAAAAACCGTCTAGGTGAGATCTACGACTCTAATGACATCACCCCCCTTTTTTTTTAGTTTAGAGATAAGAGATCTTGGATTAAAGATCATGTCCCTTTATTCGTTACTTGTTGACTTGTATTTATATAAATATATATCAATCTGTTTTACCATTATTCGAATATCGTTTTTCGTTTTTATCCTATTCTCCCTAGTTCCTATGGTCCCTTATACGACCCTCACGATACATTATATTCCAACAATCTCTTCCGGACAGATTCGTCACTGTAAATTCGTCTTTGGACTTCCTTTATTCCCTCTTTCAGAACCTATATATACCACTTTCTGTCCATACCCGTCTCCGTTTTCAGTTCGATACCCTTACCTCGGTACTCGTATCAATCTCTTCTTTTTCCTTTTCCCCAGCGGGACCGTGTATCATTCAGGAGATGTATACTTAGAAGTTCAACGTCTTGAAAGTTTTTACGGTTGTACGTAAGCGAACAGGTCAGTGCACTCAATCAAGTGAACGGACCGAATGTAGCAGTGTACACACGTAGGAGATGTTCACCAACACGAAAACACATGAAATAACATGTCATGACATATCTCATGTCATAGAAAGAAGGTTCAGATCCTACAGGTCTTTGTTCACATTTTCGTAGTCACTACGCAGACCATGACGACTCTTCGTGGTCCTTAACCTCCGGGTCTTTTTCCTTCTTCTCTCTATTCTCCTTCTTCATTGACTTCTTGACTTCACTAAGTACTACTTCCTTTACCGTTCCCTTAAAAGAAATAAACTCCTCCGTGACAATCGAAAACTCGTGTCCTGGACTTAGATATTACTATGTGTTTCCTCCGTCGGCGGCAAGTCTTTCGTTATGACACCATGGCACAGTAAATGCCACTCTTTTTTTCTCGATGATGGGTCTAGTGACCTAGTAGCTCGACCCTCCCTACCCCCCGTCCTCCTCTTTCCCTGCTGTCTCCTACCTACTCTGCCGACCTGCCGTAGTGGCTGAGCTACCTGCACTCAGACTCACTTGAGGCCCTCAACCACTACCTGTCCCTCTGGACCTCTCGACGCTAAGTACCCCAGCGTTTCTCAGGCTGTTCTGACTCGCTGACTTGACTTGACTTGACTTGACTCTATCTTAACTTAAGTCGTTCCTTAGTCTTGAATACAGAAGTCACAGTCCGTACTCACTGTGACGGGGAAACGGGAGGTAGAGGATAACGACTGTCAGGAAGTCGAGATGGTAGAGGGTAGAGAGGGAGGAGGTCAGTCATCGAGAAGAGCGGACATGTGAGGTACGGTCGGGGACTTACGGTCGACAACATAACATGATGAGATGACATTCTAATTGTACAAATAAAATAAAAAACAAACAATACATAATAAACACACTTTTCATAATATTTGGATAATATCATGTTATGACATATCGACTAACACAATCAACCCATGGATCCAATTGAAACACTTACTTGACCTGAGTACCTACTTCAGGACATTACCTTCAATAAACATACAGTCCCTGAATGACTTAAAAAGTTGTCTTCTCGGAGAAATTATCAAAAACTTTGGATCACGGACTGTACTATAATGTATTATGATCAATTATGTCACTGGTTTACAACAAACTCCTTTGTTACACTTTTATTTTAACGGTCTTAGTGTTTCTTACAGAGGTCCCCAATAAGGACAAAGGACATCACTAGAGACCGGTCAGTTCCCGACCCAACAGAGACTAAGGGTACCGAACTAAACCCTTGAGACACTACTGAGACTAGTGTGGTTGAAGACACGTCGATCACCAAGTTTTGTCTTTCGTTGTTATGTCAAGAGATTACAAAGGAAATTTCGTTTTACGTAAATAAATCCTACGTGATCCGTACTCCTCAAAGTCAACCTCGTAAGTTTGAGAATCAACGCCAAACGCCGTACACTGGTTCCTAGTTCAACCCCGGGGGGTGTAACCCTCACACCTCAGAATGGGGACCTGGTGGACCCTTCAGGGAATCCAGAGAAAAGACCATTCTGTAAATATATGTCATTCTAAGTTCGTAAAATTCACATCTCAAACTACTTACAACTATTAACATAATTAAAGGATAACGAAGACATTGTTTAATCCTGTTTGGATTAACAACAACAACAAGTCAACGATTTAACACGGACTGAGAAACATTGGGTACCTGACGTCGTGTGGTCCGAAGGGACAGGAAGTGACAGAGGACCTCAAACGAGTTTGAGTACAGGTAACTCAGCCCTTACGGTAGGTCGGTAGAGTAGGAGACAGTGGGGGAAGAGAAGGACAGGAGTTAGAAAGGGTCGTAGTCCCAGAAAGGGTTACTCACCCGAGAAACGTAGTGCACCGGTTTCATGACCTCGAAGTCGAAGTCATAGTCAGGAAGACTACTTATAACTAAAGGAAATCCTAACTGAGCGAACTAGAGGAACTTCACGTTCCCTGAGGGTTCTCAGAAGAGGTCGTGGTGTTAAGTTTTAGTAGTTAAGAAACCACGAGTCAGAAGAAATACCAGATTGAGAGTGTGGGTATGGAATGATAACCTTTTTGGTACTGAAAACAAAGTAAAACAAAAGGTATAAAATTTTAGATAAACGGAACATAGACAGAGGTAGGTGGTCTTCTATTCGAAGTATTCTTATCCCTGAACTAGAAAAAGGAGGGTCGTAGAACCCAGTACGGGTCGTACCACTCTATTAATCCTTCACTTTTTCATACTCAAACTGATATGTCTGAAAAAGGTCTTTCGTTACAAAGACGAAAAATTATGCGACATATCCAAACAGTGTCGAAAAGAAGGTTCCTCGTTCCCAGAAAATTATAGTCCCGACGTCAGTGGCAAGTATCATTAAAACATCGGGTTCTTTTATTCTAGAGACCAAGGAGACGGAAACGATTTAAGTCGCACATGTAGACGTTCAAGAACCAAGTGTATGACGACTTCGGATCGAACTTCCTAAAACTCGTAATGGAACGATTCGTCACTTGATTTTACCTGTCCTTACCCATTTAAATTACGTCTACTGGTAATATAGATGTTGACACCCGTTCTTAGGGAATCTTCTTTAATTCATCGGGAGTGTCAGTTGTTCTCAGGTTTTACGTCACGGACTCACGTTAGAGTTTTTACTGTCTGAACCAAACAAAAGTTCCGTTTTGTAAGTTGTAGTGTCATTAGGTTCAGATACGGGGTTAATGATTAGTGATTACGGTTTCTTCGACTTATACTTACTAAGATACTTCCGGATGTTCTGGAAGATCTTGATTGTGGTTTTTTTCTCTACGAGAAAAGTAGTATTCTCTGACCTTACGTTTTCATCCTCCAGTTCTTTATGGACCTCATTGTCCGTTCAAACCGGAACGTCATGTTTTACTTCGTCCCGTTTCAAATCGTCTCAAAACCGTTCTCTTACGGGACCAGTATCTTTTGTGGGAGAAGGTTGTTGTGTTCTCTTCTGAGATGTGTACCTGTAGTGGTAAGTTATGGTTTTAGTCTTACTAATATAAGAGATGTCAGCTTCTACCGTTTCGAGATATATCAGTCGTTACTGTTCTAGACCTTGACTGATACCGAGTCTAGTACTTTAGGAATGACGTTTTAAGTCCGAATGTAACTTCTTTCATCCCTTTTGACGATCCGGTAAACTGGATTTAGTTTAGGGAATACAAATATATCACCTCCACTGTTAATCTAAGTTTCCTACTCTACACTACTTGTCTTACGGACTTCTTGATACCTGCGCCTTCAAACATTGTAACATGTCTTCCACCACTCGTTTTGGTAGGGTTTCTTTTTCTTTACGTTCTTTCGTTTCACCAACAGACTCCTCCGGTATGTTTATCGATTCTTTTCTTCTCATCGCTTTCCGTTTCCTCTTTCCCTTTCTATATAAGTTGACTTTCGTCTCAAAGTCTGTTATCGTTCCTCTCTATTATTTCGAAAGAATTCACTTGTTAATTTTCTTTATCTCCATTTGTTATCTGACCCTTTCTAATCTTTAGAGAAATTGTTTTAACCTTTATGGTAGTAAAGTACGTTTCTATCCGTGTTATTTCCTGTCTTTGCCGTTCCTGGACTATCTTCGTCTTCTATAATTCTTCTCCACCGTTCTTATGTGTTCTTCTTGATATGTTTTTTCCAGAATTACTAGACCTTTTGGTCCTACTACACCAGTGAGTGAGTGGATCTCGGTCTGTAGGACCCTATACGTCAGTTCACCTGGAATCCTTCGTAATGACACTTGTTTCGATTACCTTCACTACCTTAAGGTCGACTCGATAAATTTCAAGATTCTCTACTACGACAATTTCACGACGTGAGTAATACAGTCGTTTAAACCTTTTGAGTCGTCACCGGTGTCCTGACCTTTTCCAGTCAAAAGGAAGGATAGGGTTTCTTTCCGTTACGGTTTCTTATAAGTTTGATGACATGTTAACGAGAGTACAGTCTTTTAATCACCGAATCGTGTTTTAAGAACAGAACGTCAAAACATCTATTCTTCAGATTTTTCCGAGAGTGACCCAATTTTGGTTCGAGAACCGTTCAGACAAGGAAGACCTTTAAGAGAACCTGTTAAGAAAAAGAACGAAAAAGATCGAAGATCTCCACCGGGTGTAGGGAATTGAGACCTGGGGTAAGTGGAAGTTTCGGTCGTTAACGTAATGAGATTAGAGACGAAGGGAACAGTGTAGAAGAGACCAAGAGTAGAAGAATACAGAGAGAGAAGGTGAAAACAATCCTTTGTTAAATAAGTAAATATATAAAAACCAACGGGAGTCAGAAACAAGGATGGACCTCCGAAGTGACGAACACCACTCGACCCCAAGGAGAAGTAAAGACACACACCCGAAGGACAAAAACCACCGAAGAGAACAACGAAGAGAACTAGACCGAGATCCGTACACGTAAAGTCATCAACGTCGTGACAGAGTCATCAAAACCAGACGTCCGAGGTATCAGTCCACTCGGGTGTTTAAACTAATGAATCTAATTTACTCGGGTAAGAAACCTCCTATATCATTTTTTGGTTCGTTCAATATAATACATATAACTATTTGACTAAAATTTCATATAACTTTCTAAGTTTTATTGGTTGTCCTATGACTTCAATTGTTGGACCTCTTCCTTTACCGGTAGATGAGGTCATAAAAAAGGACCTTTTAAGGTACCTGTCTCCTCGGACCACCCGATGTCAGGTACCTCAGTGTTCTAAACCCGTACCGAATCGTCGATTTGGAGGTGGTGGTGGTGACTTCTTTTTCCAACCTCTAGACTGTAATAAATCGAAGTTCTAAACAATCTTTTGATGTCACTAGTTCTGTCATACCATAACCACTTTCTTATTTATTTATCTAGTTGCCTTGTCTTATTTCTTGGATCTATATCTGGATTTGGTTAGGTCAGTTGACTAGAAACTACTTCCTCGTTTCTGTTGAATTATTTTTTGAATATAAAAGTTGTTTATTAAGTCTTTTTTGATGTACGTTTTATTTTTACTTAGATCTGTATCTAGAATACAGTGTTTATAATTAAGTTCATCTACTACACGTGCGTGTGAGTCAGAGAGTAAACGCAGATTGAGAAACGTTAGGGTACCTGATATCGGGTGGTCTGAGGAGACAAGTACCCTAAAAGGTCCGTTCTTATGACCTCACCCAACGGTAAAGTTTTCGTCTAATATCCGGTCTGGATTTACATTTTATATTTTGAAAAGACCTATTGTGTCCTCTTTTGTATCGACTAGAGTCCAAACCACTATTGATAAATGGTGTGATGTGTCGAATATCCTAGAGTTAAGGTACGAGTCCCCAACTTGGACTCGGTCCCATCACTTTCGTGACTTAGGAATAGTAATCTGGTAGTCCCTTGAGGACCACTATTGAATTTTTTATATATATTAATAAATAAACTGACAGAATAAACACCGTACACCCTAGGTTAAGAGGGTGGTCCCTGACTTGGGACCGAGACACGTGACCCTCTTCCCTCAGGCTCGGTGACTTGATGGTCCCTTCAGGGACCTTTACTAAAAAATCTATGATATGGTTCTTATACTAGACACTTTCTCTTTTTTAACTTCTTAACCTCAGGTAATTTTAATTTTAAAAGACGGACACTTTCGGACACCTTTCTCTTACTGTCTGACCTCTTTTATAAATGTTTTATATATAAACTACTTCCTCAAGTACTAGACTCGGTGTCAGTAAATATGACTTTATTATTAAAAATTTATTATTCAATTTTTTTAAATTTTTAGGTCTTATCGATACCGTTAGGTTTCATTCTTTTTGTTTTGACTCCGGGACATAATAGTCTGTTATAATGAATTAAAAATTTTATTAAATAAATCAATTAGTCTCCTATAAACAAAATGTTACAACACAGTCAAGACGGATGTTATTGTACTTGGTCGATATCCATATGTATACAGGGGAGGTAGAACTTAGAGGAAGGGTGGAAGACGGGGTATAGCTTCGAGATCCGATAGTTTCTCGTGGTCCAACTCGAGGAACGTAGCATGTCGTTTAAAGGTGGCCGATAGACAAAGTATACACCATTACGTATGAAAAATTACGATGAGAGAGTTAAGAAGGGTGGGAAAGGAAGGGGGTGACACAGATGTTCAAGAGATACAGACACAGAGATAGCGACCGGATTTTAATTCAAGTAGTCGTGGTAAAAAGATCTAAGGTATATATAAGCAACTATATACTTAAACAAAAGAGAAAGACTGAAGGAAGTGAGACATATTGTCCGAGATCCAAGTAGGTGAAGTGATCTTGACCGAGTTCAAGTAAGGAAAAATACAGACTCATTATGAGGTAACATATATACATGGTGATGAACAAATAGACAAGTAAACAACTACCAATAGATCCAACAAAGATACAGGACCGATAACATTTGTTACGAAGTTCTATAATAATGAATTAAAATTCAATTTCTTTAATTCTATCACAGTAAAATCACATTTCTGTTTGCATCCAGATACCCCGTCTTATCTTTCAGATCCCTTTTTGTCTGTGTATATGTCAAGGGACAAACTACTATCCCTCTGTCACGTTAAGTCATCCCCTTTTTAACTGAAAAGTTATTTATTACGACCCAATTAACTTTATTATATAATTTCTTTTACTTAAATTATGAATAGAGTGTGATATGTATTTAAGTTTTACCTTATATTTGAATTTACAATTTTTATTTTATGAATTTGAAGATCTGTCTTTGTATCCTCTTGTCGAAGTACTGAAATCACATCCGTTTATAAAGACTTGATCCTACGTTTTATCGTGATTGACATTTCCGACTATTCAACCTGAAGTAATTTTAATTTTTCAAGTTTTATCTTTTAATCCTCTCGATTTCTACATGGTGTTTAACCCTCTTGTGTATAGACTGTCTCCTGAACATGAGTGTTGTGTATTCTCGGTTGAGTAACCTTTTCTGGGACTACGACCCTTTCTAACTTCCGTCGTCCTCTTCCACTGTTGTCTCCCGTTCTACTAACCTACCGTAGTGGTTGAGTTACCTGTACTCAAACTCGTTCGAGGCTCTCTACCACTTCCTGTCCCTTCGGACCGCCCGACGTAAGGTACGCCAACGTCTCAACCTGTGTTGACTTACTGACTTGTTCTTTACTTGATGTTCAGTAAAAAATTTTTTGACCGTTAGTTGGGTTAAAGAATTTATCCCTTCTTGTATACCCTTCTACATTTTATAGTATTAGTAGTTTTTATGTCCAGTTTGAGTGTTTCTTGATGTAAGACCGGGTTCATCGCTTTTAATTTTACTGTTATAGGTCATAACCGATCTGACACTTCGTTTGCCTTCGGAGTATCCAACGAAAGTCATCACACTTGACAATGTAAACCTTTTGTCAAAGTGTCGTGCATTATTTCAATTTGTGTGTGTATAGGACATCTGGGCGTTAAGGTGGAAATGTGGATATATAGATAGATTATTTAGTTACTAATACAAGTAGACTTTGATACGTGTTCTTTCAAGTCACGAAAAATACTATTGGTGTTTAACTCTCGGTTTACGGATAGTTGTAATCTCACCTATTCATTTAACACCATGTTGGTATTTTACTTGCAAATATTTATCCTTGTTTGACGAAAATTGACGAAATTCTTTTTTGTCTACTTAGAGTTTCTGTTATAACTCACTTTCTTCGGTCTGAATATTCTTACGTCTCAGATAAACTAAGTTATACATATTTCAAATTTTTGTTTACTCTCCCTTGTACTCCCTCGTACGTACCACTGATTCCCCACATTTGAACATCTCTAGTAGTGCGACACGGGAATTTTCATATACTGCATGAAATTATCTTATCTTTCCTTATTTTTACTGACTTTCTTGTCTTCTATAAATTCGTAGTCCGATCTTTACTAGAGTTTGCCACAACAGAACTCAAGATCCTTCGAAAGCCGAGGTTGTCCTTCGATATTTAGTGGTGTGGGGAAACCGAGAGAGGTTAAGTATATGTATTTAAAAGAAAATGGTGACAAGAAAACAAGGAGGAAAGTATGAGCCCTTTAAACCTCTACAAAGGGGTAACAGAATAAAAAAACAACAATCATGTTAACAAAAACTTACCCCTTCACATAATACAAAAATCTTTTGTCTGTTTTCCAAAAGAATGTAAAAAGACTTTACCTCCTTCATCAATTCTTTTCTGATAAATTTCTCTCATCAACTGTTCCATCATGGGTTGTACACCGGCTTTATCGAGTCAACCCTCTCGCAATCTGACTTCTAGATTTCCAGGGACCAAGTTAGGGCCCAAAGCCGTTGACAAAAGAATCGGAAAACATTTCGCTTGATACTCTATGACTTCAGTTTGATTTACAGGTAACGGAAGTTTATATGTTATATTATTCAGATATCACGAAAATATCTGACTCCTCAACGTATGTAAATGGGAATTAAAGATACCGTTTTACATTAAGACACGGATATGCGTCATTAAGAAGGTGTTGATGGTCATTAAGGAATTCCATTTCTCCCCTTCTTTTGGATTTCGTTTTGTGAATCACGAAATATAAATACATAAATAAATCTACAATAATTTCCGTAGATATTCTTAGTCCCATGCTCGTTAAAGTTAACAGGGAATAAATGTCATTAAGAAAGCCTCAAGTTTAACGATTTTGTGCGAGTAAGAAATCGCTACCGAAAGACTCACTTGTAATCCCCAGATATGTATGTAAAATCTTACATCTTCTTAGGAGTTTTCGGCCTTCCATCAACTAAAACTTTTCATGTCTCCTGAACCTTGACGGGTTCTTAATTGTCTAAAGCAAAGACACTGAAAACTCGTGGCTTCCTTTACCGTTGGGTGAGGTCATAAGAACGGACCTTTTAGGGTACCTACCTCCTCGGACCATCCGACGTCAGGTACCCCAGCGATTCTCAGCCTGTGCTGACTCGCCGAAGTTAAAGTGAAAAGTGAAAGTACGTAACCTCTTCCTTTACCGTTGGGCGAGGTCACAAGAACGGACCTCTTAGGATCCCTGCCACCTCGGACTACCCGACAGCAGATACCCCAGCGTGTCTCAGCCTGTGCTGACTTCGCTGAATCGTCGTCGTCGTCGTCGACGTCGTCGTTCGGAATGGTCCTGTTCTCGAGAACTTCTGACCTCTTCATTTTGGATCTTCTGACCGCCCTGAACTCGGAAACTGACAATTTATGAATTGGTTGGTGATCGTTGAGTGTGAAGAGGGAACGTCGTCGTAGCCGAATTTTAAGTTGTTTTTAGTAATGAACAACTAAGTAAACCGAAATTTACATGTAAGTCACTTTTAAATTGATCCCCAGCCAGTCGTCCTTTCAAGTTTTCCATCGTTTGTTTTGTTTTGTTTTGTGGTTACGTTGGGGTCCTTTACATTTCCCTGTAAAGGGCTCCGACGTCCTCTAAGGAAGTTGAAATCCACTATGTTTGATATCGGAGGAGCTCCCGGTTGCTCGAGTAGAGTGAGATAGAAGAGGTTGGAGAACGAACCTAAGAAGGTAAGCGTTTTACCTTCTACTCACTGTGTCTCTTAAGTGACATAGTGACCCACTTTTAAAATTATGGTTAAACTTTTGTAATCCAGAGATTCAACGTTTAATAAACGTTAAACACTAGGTCATCCCTATACGAAAATTTTTGTCTTCCGAGGGAAGTGGGTGCTAACTTCTAGAATAATGTCACGAAAAAGATGTTTATTTGATCCGAGTTGAAGACGTGTTTTTAAAGAGGCAACTAAAAGATCAGGTTTATACTTCTTAACTTTATCATATCTAATGAGTAATATCAGATACTTACACCAGACTCCCTCTCCCTATTTTCTTTCAATAATAAAAATTATTAAAAAATCTGATTTTGTTTTTACATTTGTAAATGAAAGTATTTCTGTCCATGAGGACGCCACCGGCCAATCGAGTCAACCAATCTCGCACCACGATTATTGCGGTTCCAGCGCCCAAGTTAGGGGCATGCCCGGTAAGGACCAAATCAAAACCTGAATACTATGGCCGTCCCACCTGGAAATGTTGGGTGCCAATAATATTAGGTTCCAGGTCTTCGAATTTGCAAAGGGAGCACCGACACTTGAAATGGACGCCACGTCTCGCTCCTATGTTCAATGTGTAAGCCTTTAGATCGGTGGATACTTCTAAGAGAAAACCAAATCAAACTCCTTAACGGGGAGTGAACCGTCACTAGAGGGGGTCGGAGAGACAAGACGGAGTTGCGTCTCTTTCTCCGTTCAGACAAGAGAAACCTTTACGGCGAGGTTGCGATGGAAAGGCGCGGAAGGAATGTGCGAGTAGAAAATTTTTTATCACCCCTCCCGTAAGGAGAACCAAGAAGACAGGTGAACTCCAGGCCAAAGGGTCGAGGGATGCATACAGGGATTCTAACTGCAAAGGCCGACCACCCCATCTATGACCCCTACTTCTCCTGGTTGACCCTGAGTCCCCACACACACGATTCAGCGGAGTCATCACAGTCTGAGACGCTGGGATACCTGAGATCGGGCGGCCGAGGAGACAGGACCCCTAACAGGTCCGTTCTTATGACCTCCGGGAGGAGGTCCCTCAGAAGGGGTGGGTCCCTACCTTGGGCGCAGAAGCTACAGAGGACACGCCCGTCAATCCAAGAAATGGTGATCGCGGTGGACCCTTCGTTTTATCTCTGCGGGTTTGTCCCTGAACTTGGGACCTGGGAGTCTAATTTTCAGACTACGAGATGGCTGACTCGATAGGCCCGAGCGTTTTTGGTGCGGGAAGGACTCCATTTTCTGGAAGGCGTAGCGCAGAGATGGTGTGAAGAACTGAGTCGTAAAGGTATCCTCTACAGAGAAAAACAGTCATCGATACGCCTCTTCCGCTACCGTGGGGTGAGGTCATGAGAACGGACCGTTTAAGGTACCTGTCTCCTTGGACCATCGGACGTCAGGTACCCCAGTGCTTCTCAGCCTGTGCTAACTCGCTGAAGTGAAAGTGAAAAGTGAAATTACATAACCTCTTCCTTTACCGTTGGGTGAGGTAATAAGAACGGACCTCTTAGGGTCCCTGACCCCTCGGACCACTCGATGGCAGATACGGCGTGTCTCAGCCTGTGCTGACTTCACTGAATCGTCGTCGTACGCTCCTTTCTCAAAACGTCCTACCAGAAGTCTCACTCCTGAGAAGGGCCACCCCCCTTTTTTTTATGACTACATCTTCTGTGACCATCCCTTTTTTTAAAAAAGGGCAAAAAGTTCAAAGCAACTACATTTTTGGAGGGAAGGTTACCAGAAAAAGTCAGTGAAAAGAGTTCAAGTTCTTCACTACTTTTCATCCTTCTTTTCGAAAGACCTACCCAGGGAACTACTAAGACTTTAGAGAAAGTCTGAGTTGCCTGTCTTTTACTTCCTAGTCAAGGTGCTTTTATGTAAGCTTCCTGAAATTTTTGAACAAAGGCATAGGAAATCTTTTCCCATGGATCTCTCTCCCTTTTTTTCTGTCGGAGTGCTCGGTCGGTCCTCAGCTTGGATCTTAGAAGACTAGGCATCAGTCTGCGCAATAGGTAACGCGGTGACCGGGAGCGACGAAACCTGATGGGAGTACAAGTATAAAAGTAGCAATAGGCGTCAAGTACGGTTGGTTTCTTTACTAACTAAAAATTTTTAGATCATTCCCCAATTTTGGTCTCTGATTTAACTGATGCCCTTTCGTACTAAAGAAAAGACTAAACCAAAGTACACTAGTGAGAATGTCTGAATTGTTTAGTGGAGTTTCTTCGGTCATAAAAACTCGCACTAGGTTCGGAGGACATCTGTCACCCATCCGACCGGAGACCTACGAGTGTCTCCGAGTCTGAAACTCTCCCTTGAGACCTTGAGATTCGACCGTCACGGGTGAGAGAAATTTTTACAGTCTTAACGGAAAGTTCGCTAAAAAGACGTACGTACGACGCACCCTGCCGTCATTTAATAAACCTTCAAACTTCTCAGTTCCTATGTGGCTTTTGCTCTTGCGACACTCGTCCTAAACTTGGACGCGCCCCTTTGGGGTAACCTAAAGCTCAGGTTGCGGAATTGGTGAGCCGGTAGTGTCGAGCCGTATTATCGAAAATAAGTACGTCGACTTTTGGTCATAGCAAAGGGGCGTTCCGACCTTCTCTTCTCCTAGTGACCAAAGACTCACAAGAGTTCTTCTGGAAGAGGTTGGTGTTCGAACGTATAAAGTGAATCGCTGTTAAAGTTGAAAAGTCCATAAATCCGTCTTTTTTTTAGAACCGTTATAAGAAATGAAGTTTAAAAGAAAGTAAGGCACCTACACTCCTTTGACAAAACAAGATGGAAGTTTTACATAAATCCATACTTTTTGAATAGTGGGAAGGTTGACGGCGTCGGGACGAGGTTCTTTCGAAGTAGAGCAAAGACAGAGGAAAACGGAAATCAGTTTTATAGGTCTTATACGCTAGACCACACTGAATTGGAGATTCCTTTTTTCAGTCAATTTAAGGGGGTTATTCAGACTTTCTTAAGTGTAGTCTTTCTATCTTAGGACAATCAGATGACCAACCTGATAACCCCCGTTTAAGACCCTGGGTCGAAGGGTAGGCCTCTCGGGTCAGAGACAGCGGGGGTACACCAGTGACTCGCGTCCGCGCCAACAATTGACTCGACTTGTGGACCTCTGTTTTTTCACAGTAAAGGGACTTACACCCAGTTCACCTTCGTACGATAAAGAACACAGTACGGGCAAGGTTTTCCTTTTGGTAGGGAGATTTCACTGAAAATCGTTTTATATAGTACTTTATGTGTGTTTGTTCGGTGGTTTGAAAAGTTGGGAAAGAATAAAGACCCTTTGGGGAGTTTGACGACCGTGCATTGACTAAAGTCCTTACGAGTTCTAGGAAGGAAAGTAGGTTCTGGCAAAGACGGACGACCGGAGGGTGAATCCCGCCTCGACCTACGGTCTACGACTCAAAATCCTCTTGTAGCTCAAACTAAGGCGACTTCTCCTCCGAGAGGCGTTGTCGGTCCCGGCCCTCAGGCGGGACCCGGACCCTCTTGACCCACACCGTCCCCCCCCCC
>SJYO01052837.1:194931-239333 GCA_006410555.1 Capra ibex
CCCCCCCGCCCAGACCGTACAAGGTGACACCAACTTATCGGATTTTAGATCGGGATGCTTCTTTGTCAGGGTCTCCTAGAAAGACCCCACCACCCTTGCCTCTCCTTCCCGCGAGGGTTTTTACGTCCATTCTCGGAAGAAAGAGGTCATGTCTATGGGCCCCTCAAAAACTCCTGTCCTTAGAGGAGAAAAGGTAGGGGGGTAGGGTTGACGAGGGGTGTTGAGAAGAAAGGCTTAGATGCGGACTACTCGAAACCTTGATGACCTACCATGATTATCCTCATTATTATTGACTTGTCAACACTCTAGCGACAGACCAAAGCTTCACTTCGTGAAAAGAGAGAGACTTCCAGTCTTCTTTCAGTGAAACGTCTTTTGGGCAACCAGGTTCCCTCTGACACAGCGGGCGCACCGCGTCCGGACCACGTCGTCTCCAGAGGGGCCAACTGGGGTCCAACCGGGGAGCCAGGAAGGTCGTCCTCCTGCGGCTCACGTCTTCCCCTTTCTTGCCCACCCCTTCCCCTTTGGGTCCGAAATCTCGTCTCCCGCAGGCCTGTCGAAAAGCAAAATTTGGGGACCCGGAGTTCTCTTCCCGTTTACACCATATACAAAACTTCAGACCATGGCGTTTTTGTTACATGTCTCTAGAAGACGCCTTTACCTTTTGCTGTGGCTCCTCTTCGGACAAAGGCGGGCCAAAGCTTGGCCCCTGGAAAGCGCACAATCCGCTTGCACTATTGGCGATGTGATGCCTTTGGTCTGGATTCCACACTTGTTCATCTCCAGTTATAAGAAAGAACAGGATCCAGAAGCTTTACAAAGGTAAAAAGAAAGAAGCAAAAAAAAAAAGAAAAAATTTAGTTATTATTTATGTTCATCTTTACGCAAATGGTTTGTATAGATGGTATTACAAGTCTTTTCGGACGAACTTGTCGGTTTTTTAACCTTACGGGAACTTCCGAAGGTTCTCTTTTACTGTGGTTAAGATTCTGAATTATCTACTTTTCTTCATACTATCAATCTCCAATCATTCCCTTAAAAACAACAACAACAACAGCCCTTGACTTGCTTTATCCTTATTAGAAACCCCACCTCCCCCACTCTTAGGTTCGTAAACTTCGTTCTGCACCTTTCTTTATTCTGATTTACCACTACATACCCGGTCTAGTTTCCGTTCTACCTACACGGAGGGTTTGTCTCCTTCCATATAAAGTTAAACTTAGACTATTCTCTCCCTCACCTCTGATTAGAAATTAAGAACCTCACATCTACAGTAGATGTATATGTAACTTCCAAATAAATAAAAAAATTCACACTAAATGTATATAATTTTACGAGATTTGAATTCACATGAATCTCGAGTCACCCCCTTTTGCACCGTTTGAGTAACTAACTTATTCGAGTCGTTTATTGTTAGACCTATTTGTATTTGTTTTGATATTGATCGGTTTAATACAAATTTAAGAACTTATTGTTTCTAATTTTTGTAGAATTTTCGTCGACCTCCCTTTACTATGATGTAGAATCCACTTTATTTCTAATTTACCTTATTCTTTATAATTAAGTTTCCTTCCATCTTTTCCTCCTTGGCTCTTGTTCATCCTATTTACCTTTTATTTATTACTACAGTTGAATTTGGGTCTATATATATTAACGAAAATTACATTTACCTTATTTATTAATTTTCCGTATTTACCCGACCGATTTATCATTTTATTTCCTTTTGTTCTCGGAAAACACAGGACGAATGTTCTTTATATGAACTTTTTATTCTGTTGTCCAACTTTTATTTCACAGCCCCTTGATACCTTTGTGGTTGGTAATCTTTGGACCAAATGTTTGTCTCCTCTGTAGTTTCATTTTTCATTCTACTTGTAAAGTATTACTATTTCACTAGTTGAGTCGTTCTTCTGTACAGTTAAGAATATACTTCGTTTTGACTCTTTTGATTTTGTTCTTGCTGTCATTCGTCTCGATACCAACCACTTAAATTTCTAGTGAAAATCATCGACTACTCTTTGAATGTCTTTTCCCCTTTATTCGTCCTTAACTCTTCTACTCGGTATCGATCATTGATGAGTTGAACTAGATCAACTGTAAATAGTGTGTCTTGTAGGTTGATGTCGTCTTAAGAGTAATAAAAGTTCACGTGTAATTTGTATTTGGTTTTGTTTTTCCCGGGAGGTTTGTTCAGAATTATTTAAATTTTCCTAAGTTTGTTAAATTTTTTTACAAAAGACTGTTATTGTCTTAATTTGAACTCCAGTTATTGTTTTACTATTGATTTTTTTAAGATTATGACCCTTTGAACTCGTCATGTGAAGATTCATTTTATATTATTCATGTTACATTTGATCTTTTATGAAACTTAACTTTCTTACTTTTACGTTGTACGTTGATTTCATCACGAATCTCCTTTTATATATCCAAATTTAGGTATATAATCTTTTACTTTTTTCCAAATTCTGACCCTTTAGAATCCCTCCTTTACTACAAAATATAAAATTCGGTCTCTATATACAGAAGACCCAACTCTTACTGAAGTCTACCGGTCAGAACTTCTGTCCCTCTTGTCCTTCTCCGACAATCTCTAACATCACTTCTTCCAGGTTTATTCTTGGTTCATCTACTTGTCTCTCTTTTTGTAGAGTGTATACAACTTACATTTAGTCCTTCTGACACTATTAAACTAACCACCCCATTCCGTCGTCCTTCTCAGTTCAAATTATTATCTAAAGGTCACCTTTATTACTAGTCAACTCAAGTACCACATACCACGGTCACCATGAGTACATTTTAGGACCACCGTTACCTTTACACTCAAACTTTAATCCGTCTCTGGAGAAAGTCTGTATCTATAAAACTTTCTAGTCGAGGTCCGTGCGTCGGTTCGTTCCCAGTCGAGGTCTCTGAGGAGATAGAGATTGTAAAAGGGAGTAGTGTTACGGAATGAAAAGGTGGAAAAGTTCCCTGTAGGGTAAACTTAAACGAGTGGTTTAAAATAGGTCACAGGTTGTACCCTTCATATATGCACCTGTACTTCTTCTTTCTTGGTGTGTCGACCGAATTCTGTTACAGTCAACATGGGAGTCTCGTGTTTTCTCCTCGACAGGTAAACTCCTAGGGTTCGGTCTCTTGTAAATTACCCCTTCCTTCAAACTTACTTCTTATTCCATCCAGTTCTTTCTTTCTCATCAAGTTGATCCCTCTTCAGGGAAATTGTTTCTGTGTTAACTCTTACAGGTACTGAACAAATGTTGACAAAATATCTTATTGTTGGAAGATAGTAAATCTGGATAATTCATGACTTGTGAAGATCTCCATGTCCTAAAGTGACTAATCTAAGTTGAGGTAAAATTCTCTAAGAAATTATACAGTCAGAAGACTGTGTAAACGTAAGGGTCTACGAGTTTTTTCCTCATTTATTAGACAATCCGACACTGTTACTCTTCGTTCTTCCATGAATCCCACGTCAGTAACGGACATCTTAAAACACGTGCAATGATTCATACCCCTTCACCTGTAAACATTTCGGATTAATAAAATTCTATATTTAACGTCTATTCGTCTTTGTAGAAACAAAAATCCTGAATTACAGAAATAGTCTTGAAAATGCATTTTTATACAGATCTTTTTTCACATTCTGAAGTAAACAAAGCTTTGAGAAAGATCCACGAAATATACGAAACAGTGATTGGTAAGAAGAAACAGTGATTGGTATAAGCAGAGAAAAGTTTTTGAAGTCACTACTGGATCTCAGGTCTTAGTGAACTTTTCATCTTTGTCGATAATGTCATGAGTTAAGTTGTAAATGTAATCCACGAAAAAAAAAAAAAAAATTCAGGAAAGAGAAAAGGGGGGATGGAAGAAATCCTACTCCGATTCTCGTCTTTACGTTTCCTTTTAACTTCCGAAGGATCTTCACCACTCATCGTTCTTTTCCAAGTTACTGTCTTCTAAATTTGATTAGTGAAGACTGGTACCCAGAGACAGAAGGATGGGATAGGTAACAAGGAATTTCTACGAACCATGATTATGAGGATGTATAATGGAACTTTAATCTTTTCGGTAATCGATAAATTATCAGATAAATTTTTATTTTGTTTTTTGAACTCACGGTTGGGATGAGGTTCACATAGACTCCAACGTTTTTGTATTAATTTCGAGAGATCATTAGTCTGTTTAGATTTCCTATAGACTTTCCCGTACATAAATTTCGACAACTTAGAGGAAGTGAACTAAGGTTATCAATCTGTTTTCCCGTTTGGAGACGATCCGATCCGATGGATAGGTGACGATTACAGTGCTAAGTCTGTTTATTAGTCTCAGGAATTTAATGAAGACTAGATACACACCCCTTACGAAGAGCCCTATAATAAACGGGAAAATAGAGACAGGAGAAGATGTTTCATGGGGAAAAAAGGGTTCGTTTCGAATTCAGGACTCATAATCCTATAAGTAGGTAACAGTTAAGTTCAATCAAAGATAAGTGAATCTCTTTTTATAAAAGATACTCTAATTTTAGCGTTTTTGGTCTCTGTCCTATTCTTAGGGTGTCCGGGGCGACCCTAAGCTTGGGTCCTAGAGGACAAATGATCTGTCCGCGAAATTGGTCGATTCGGTGCCTCGGGTAGAACCGTTTCCAAAATCAATGTGAGATAAACTTGTATTAAAGTATACAGAGAGGTGATATTGCTTAAATCTTTGACNTCGGAGGGGACCCAGTGACGAAACCGTAGAGGTAGAGGTAGAGTTACAAATAAAGGGTCCCTTGACTAGAAATTGTGTTTCGTTCGCTGACGTCAGATGGTAGATTTAGACTTATCCCGGGTCCAAGAGTTTTTGGTGAATTGGTATTGACTCATCTTGGTCTTACAGTCCATGACGATTATTATAAGACGATATGTTTGAATGTCTTAAAAGTGGTTTCTTGTTTTGTTTACTTCTGTAGATGTTCAACTAAATTTCTACGTGTTTCAATCACTTTCCACGACTTCCCGGTCTTCTTAGTAAATATACATACTATAATTTTCGTTTCAAAATCACTTTACCTTTCGTTCTTTTTTACTGTCTAAGTCGGTCGGTTTCTCATACTAAGGGTAAAGGTCCTTTTTTTTTTTTTTCACTTATGGTTCATAATATAATTCTTGAAATAAATGATCGTCACGTACAGGTTTTCTTTGATACATTATATGTATCTATGTATACGTTTGTCCAGTTAAGTCAAGTCAAGGAGTCAAGTCAGACTGAGAAACGGTGGTGTACCTCACGTCGTGGGGTCCGAAGGGACAAGTAGTGGTTGAGGACCTCGTAGGTTGGTAGAGTAGGAGACAACAGGGGAAGAGGAGGACGGAAGTTAGAAAGGGTCGTGGTCTCTTTCTAAAAAGGTCACTCAGTCTTGAAACGTAGTACACCGGTTTTATAACCTCAAGGTTGAAGTCGTAGTCAGGAAGGTTACTTATAAGTCCTGATTAAATATAATCCTAACTGATCAAACTGGAGGAACCACAGGTTCCCTGAGAGTTCTCAGAAGAGGTCGTCAAGTTTTCGTATTCAAGAGGTCATGAGTCGGAAGAAGTATCAGGTTGAGAGTATAGATGTGCTGATGACCTTTTGGTATCGAAACTGATCTGTCTGGAAACACCCGGTTCATTACAGAGACGAAAAATTGTACGACGGATCCAACCAGTATCGAAAAGAAGGTTCCTCGTTTGCAGAAAGCTAAAGTACCGACGTCAGTGGTAGACGTCACTAAGACCTCGGGGGGTTTATTTCAGAGAGTGACAAAGGTAACAAAGGGGTAGATAAACGGTACTTCACTACCCTGTCCTACGGTACTAGAATCAAAAAACTTATAACTCAAAATTCGGTTGGAAAAGTGAGAGGAGAAAGTGAAAGTAGTTCTCAAGGAAAAGTGAGAGGAGAAAGTGAAAGTAGTTCTCAAGGAGATCAAGGAGAAGTAAAAGACGGTATTCCCACCACAGTAGGCGTATATACTCCAATAACTATAAAGAGGGACGTTAGAACTAAGGTCGAACACGAAGTAGGTCGGGTCGTAAAGTGTACTACATGAGACGTATCTTCAATTTATTCATCCCACTGTTATATGTCGTAACTGTATGAGGAAAGGGATAAACCTTGGTCAGACAACAAGGTACAGACCAAGATTGAGAACGAAGAACTGGACGTATGTCTAAAGAGTCCTCCGTCCAGTCCACCAGACCATAAGTGTGGAGAACTTCTTAAAAGGCGTCAAACAACACTAGGTGTGTCAGTTTCCGAAACCGTATCAGTTATTTCGTCTTCATCTACAAAAAGACCTTAAGAGATCGAAAAAGTTGCTAGGTCGCCTACAACCGTTAAACCAGAGACCAAGGACACGGAAAAGATTTAGGTCGAACTTATAGTCCTTCAAGTCCTAAGTACATGACAACTTCGGACCGAACCTCTTAAAACTCGTAATGAAACGATCGTACACTCCACTCACGTTAACACGTTGTCAAACTTGTAAGAAACCATAACGGAAAGAAACCCTAACTTACTTTTGACTGGAAAAGGTCAGGACACCGGTGACGACTCAAAAGGTTTAAACGACCGTATAACTCACCTCGTGAAAGTGTCGTAGTAGAAAATCCTAAACTTTGTCGAGTTGACCTTAAGGTAGTGCAGGTAATCGAAACAAGTATCACTACGAAGAATTCCGGGTAAACTGGAACGTAAGGTCCTACAGACCGAGATCCACTCACTAGCGTAGTAGTTCCAGTAGACCCAGAACTTCTATAAAAAACATATCAATAAGACACATAAGAGCGGTGGAGAAGAATTATAGGAGTCGAAGACAATCCAGGTATGTTAAAGACAGGAAATAACACGAGTAGAAACGTACTTTACAAGGGAATCATAGAGATTAAAGAACTTTTCTAGAGATCAGAAAGGGTAAGATAACAAAAGGAAATAAAGAAACGTAACTATTGGCTCCTTCCGAAAGAATAGAGAGGAACGATAAAAAACCTTGAGACGTAACGGAAATCGAAGAGAAGACAAAAGTCGATAAACATTCTGGAGGAGTCTGTTGGTAAAACGGAAAAACGTAAAGAAAAAGAACCCCTACCAGAACTAGTGACGGAGGATAGGTTACAACACTTGGAGGTATCAAGAAGTCCGTGAGATAGTCTAGATTAGAGAACTTAGATAGACAGTGAAAGTGACATATTAGCATTCCCTAAACTAAATCCAGTATGGACTTACCAGATCACCAAAAGGGATGAAAGAAGTTAAATTTAGACTTAAAACGTTATTCCTCAAGAACTAGACTCGGTGTCAGTCGACGGCCAGAACAAAATCGACGGACATATCTCTCAGAGGGCCTCTTCCGTTACCCTTGGGTGAGGTCACAACAACGGACCTCTTAAGGTCCCTGCCCCATCGGACCACCCGACGGCAGAGACCCCAGCGTGTCTCAGCCTGTGCTGACTTCGCTGATTCGTCGTCGTATCTCGCAGACGTAGAAGTCGACGTTTCTTATATTAGTTAGACTAAAGTCAGGTGACCTCTTCCTTTACCGTTTGGTGAAGTCATAAGAACGGAACTCTTGGGGTACTTGTGTCCAGTCAATTGAAGATTTTTGTAATGATAGGGGTTGAATTGTCCTTGTCAGCACAACCTTTCCTCCCTTCTTCATCTTAGGTCTTTTCTCGTCTCCCGCTTATCCCTTAATCGAGGAGACGGCCGGGAAGAGACCCAACTGGAGACGGGCGTCCTAAGTGGAGCGTCAATTCGGAGAGCTTACCCCAAAGGACGGAGAAAAGTGTCAACGGGTCGGGGCCGGAGGCGGGGAGGGTAGGGGTTCCAAGAAAGCGAGGGCGACGGCGTCGGACAGGCAGCCCGCGGTGGTGCACAAACTACTGGTTGTGACGTTGTGGTTCTGAGTGTAAGGGCGCGAGCCTCGGCCTATGGACCCCGAGTGTCGACGCCTAAAGCCCACCGCCCCGGCCGTTTTGGTGGGTCTCCGGTCCGCCGCTGTCACAAGTCCAAGTACCCTAAGCTCCGAAGGCTCCCTTCGAATTCCTAGAGGTTCTCATCTCTCCTTAGACCTAGAACGCGCGGCCTCAGCTCAGGAAGCTCCGGAGACCTCCGAAGCACCAGCAAAGGCACTACGTGGACAGCGCCAGAGTCCTTCGGGACGGATTCCTGCATCCGGACTTAGAAGAACCCAGTCTTAGGCTTCAAACTCTCTCGAAATTCAAAAAGGCCTTCTTCCTGTGATAGAACTCCGTCTTACTCTTCGAAAAAGTAGGTAAAAGAGACGGTTACTCCTTTCTGCTCTTTTTCTTACCTTCGTTGAGTGAGCAGAGTGGCATTTGACGTTTTGTTACGACAAATTCACAGCAAACATTAAACTTCCCGTTCGCGCAATAGGACCGGCCAATCGAGTCAACCAATCTCGCACCACGATTATTGCGGTTCCAGCGCCCAAGCTAGGGGCATGCCCGGTTCCAACAGAAACTAAAAACAGGAATTTCTACCGTAACCTTGGAGAAACGTCTCTTCCTCCCAGACGTTCGAAGGAACGATCACCCAAGATCTTGGACGAATCCGCCTCACTTGTCTAGGGTGAGGTTTATCGTTTCGTCTTGCTATCGTCTCTGGACCGTCGATTTTCCATGTTGTCTCCCGGAAAGAAAGAAATAAAGTAAAACAAAACAAAAGGCATTCCTTTGACAAAGAACCGCTCCTTTTTTTTTTTTTTTAGTCTCCTTTTTCTCTCTCCTTTTTTTTTTAGTTACAGAGATCCCACAAACGAGAGTTATATAGAGGAAAGGAATAACCCCTTGGTTCTTTTCCTTCACTTAGTGATTTATTATGTCATTTTAACGATCTTTCTTAACGGGACGTTATTATTATGTCACGTGCACCGACTACGAGTCTCGAAAGGAATGGACCTTATCCTCAAAAGTCTAGGTACAGTGTATAAGTGATAATCACCACTCTAATTATAATTAACTTTAACTTCGTTAATTATAGGACCCCATATTTAGTTCTACGATGTTTCAACCGAAAATCTTATCCTCCCAGGAGTCTGATACCGGTAGGTGATTCTTTTACTATTTGTGGCTAAAATTCCTCGTCAAATCACTGTTACTTTTCCTTCAAGACATTCCAATTTAGTAGTCTTACGACTGAGATTTGAGACAGGAGCCAATAAACATTTTACTCTTACTAACATCATCAGTGTAGTATTTAATCAATACAAATTTATACAATTAAGTAAATTTTGTGTATTCATCAGAAGTCAGGTGTTATTACCGATTTATTCTAAAATAAATGTGGACACTATAGATTTATCTTTCAAGACTTTTTGATCTTGACTTCATAACGTATCGTTGGAATTTTTTGTCCAGGTAAAATAAGAGTGTGGTGTAAGTAAGGGTTTAAGTTACATATAAAGAAAGATGAACAGGATTCGTAGTCGAGTAAAAAAAGGTGGAGTCTGGATCAAAGAGTAAACAAGTACCTTTCGAAATAAGTAATGATAAGGGACCCAAGTACATCTCGAAAAAGTGTAACTCAAAAAAAGATCGAGTAATAATTCCAGTATACGGAAAGTAAATAGTGATCGTAATGTAAAGGTAATAAACGAGACCCTTCCTTCGAAAATTAAAAAAGAGTCCCTACCTACAAACCTACCTACCTAATAAAATTAATTTAACAAGAAATTTTTATGACGACCATAAATAAGAATAAGTAAGAATAAGAAGTTCGTGAATAAGAGAAGTAAGGGTTTCTCAGACGTCCATCTTTTTGAGAAAAGGGAAGAGAGTGGTAGATAATGACACCAGAGGTTATACATTTATATAGTTTCAGGAATGATAGTTTACAAGGTTAAACGGTAAAAGTAATTTTTACCAAAAACATGAACAATGTTTTCTCAAACGTAATGTTTTACGTAAACGTAACCAAGGTTCTTCCGTACAAGACTTTCCGTTCCAAGTATGAACTGGGACTATCTGAAAAAAGAAAACAAAGGGAAATTGTCTTCACCTGGTCATATGTATCCTGACTATAAGGGTAAACACTATTTCTTTAAGATCTTCCAGTTATGTTAGTTTTATAATTCCTTCTCATCATTAAACATACTCCCGGCCAATCGAGTCAACCAATCTCGCACCACGATTATTGCGGTTCCAGCGCCCAAGCTAGGGGCATGCCCGGTGAAAAATTCAGATTGACCTTACTGGTTGTTACACTTTCTTATCTTGGTTCAAATTGGTCAAACAGTCGTAATGCGAATCCGACGGATTAGAATGTCGACAGAAATTATAACGTCGGACTTCGTGGAACCCGTTTTGCAAGAAACGAGAATTGTGTTTCCTTTTCGTATTGGAGAGGAGAGTTAGTAATTTCACACTAATACTGATAAATCTAGACGGATGGAGACTTGGATATTGTCGATCGTCCCCTTACGAAAACGAATAACTAAATTTGGATTTAAACATTTAGTTAGTAGATATTTCCGTATGTACGTACGTACGATTCAGCGAAGTCAGCACAGACTGAGACACACTGGGGTATCTACCTTCGGGTGGCAGATCCGAGGGGACAGGGACCCTAAGAGGTCCGTTCTTGTGACCTCACCCAACGGTAAAGGAAGAGGTAACGTACTTTCACTTTTCACTTTCACTTCAGTGAGTCAGCACAGACTGAGAATCGCTGGGGTATCTGACGTCGGATGGTTCGCGGAGGTAGGTACCCTAAAAGGTCCGTTCTCATCCTCACCCCACGGTAACGGAAGAGGGATATTTCCGTATCCTAAATGTATAAGTAGAATCTGATGAGTATTTAACGGGACCTTGAATTTTACCCCCATCTCAGAGGACTCAAGAAGTTAAATACGCATAGTTACTACCTATAACCTTGTTTTAGTCAAAGAATTCTTCCTTTTTCCCACTTTACCTATGGTCCATCGTTGGTACTGGTCATCATTTCTAAAGAGTGAGATGTGGAGACGTTGGGACAACGTTACACGGAGGACATGTGATTTGGACGTCGTCATTTTAGAGGTCAAGAGTCTAAAGGAACAGTGATCCTGAAGGACACAGTGTATCGAAAACGACTCGACTACACGAACACATTCTGAGTCAAGTCAAGTCAGCACAGGGCTGAGAAACGCTGGTGTACCTGACGTCGTGCGGTCCGAAGGGACAGGTAGTGGTCGAGGACCTCAAATGAGTTTGAGTACAGGTAACTCAGCCACTACGGTAGGTCGGTAGAGTAGGAGACAGCAGGGGAAGAGAAGGACGGAAGTTAGAAAGGGTCGTAGTCCCAGAAAAGGTTCTTCAGTCAAGAAGTGTAGTCCACTGGTTTCATAACCTCAAAGTCGAAGTCGTAGTCAGGAAGGTTACTTATAAGCTCTGACTAAAGGAAATCCTACCTGACCAACCTAGAGGGACGACAGGTTCCCTGAGAGTTCTCAGAAGAGGTTGTGGTGTGAAGTTTTCGTATTTAAGAAACCGCGAGTCGAAAGAAATATGAGGTTGAGAGTGTAGGTATGTACTGATGACCTTTTTGGTTTCGAAATTGATCTGTCTGGAAACAGCTGTTTCATTACAGAGACGAAAAATTATACGACAGAGCCAACCAGTATCGAAAAGAAGGTTCCTTGTTCACAGAAAATTAAAGTACCGACATCAGTGGTAGACGTCACTAAAACCTAGGGGGGTTTTATTTCAGAGAGTGACAAAGGTAACAAAGAGGTAAATAAACGGTACTTCACTGTCCTGGTCTACGGTACTAGAATCAAAAGACTTACAACTCAAAATTCAGTTGAAAAAGTGATCGGAGAAAGTGAAAGGAGTTCTCCGAGAAAGTAAAAGACGGTCTTCCCACCACAGTAGACGTATAGATTCCAATAACTATTAAGAAGACCATTAGAACTAAGGTCGAACACGAAGTAGGTCAGGTCGTAAAGTGTGCTACATGAGACGTATCTGAAATTTATTCGTCCCACCCACTGTTATAACATATAACTGTATAAGGAAAGGGCTAAATCTTGGTCAGACAACAAGGTACATGTCAAGACAACGAAGAACTGGACGTATATCTAAAGAATCCTCCGTCCATTCCACCAGACCATAAGGATGGAGAACTTCTTAAAGGGTGTCAAACGACACTACGTGTGTCGGTTTCCGAAACCGTATCAGTTACTTCGGCTTCATCTACAGCAAGACCTTAAGAGAACGAAAAAGCTACTGGGTCGCCTACAACCGTTAAACTAGAGACCAAGGAGACGAAGAAGATTTAGGTTGAACTTGTAGACCTTCAAGTACCAAGTGTATGACAACTTCGGACCGAACCTCTTAAAACTCGTAATGAAACGATCGTACACTTTACTCACGTTAACACTCCGTCAAACGTATAAGAAATCGTAACGGAAAGAAACCCTAACCTTACTTTTGACCGGAAAAGGTCAGGACATCGGTGACGACTCAAAAGGTTTAAACGACCGTAGAACTCACCTCGTGAAAGTGTCGTAGTAGAAAGTCCTAAACTTCATCGAGTTGACCTTAAGGTAGTGGACGTGATCGAAACGAGTATTACTACGATGGATTCCGGGTGAACTGAAACGTCATATTCTGACCCTCTTTACTTACAACACTCTATTTCCGACTTATCGAGAAGACTGTATACAGTTGTATTTATTTCTCCATTTGACTCTGTTCAAGTTTAATGGTTTTTATCTCAAATAAGTTCTTATCGTTTCCTTAATGTTAAGTCCTTTAAGTACTATATATCGTTCTATCCAGATAACTCCAAAAATTCCACTAACATAAATACTAGTTCTTACGTTTCTTCCCGTTCAGGTCAGTCTAATCCCCGATGAGTAACTAATCCTCTATTCAGACAGAAGACATTTAATCCGTAAAATCCCCTTTATTCAGAGAATCGAGAATGGAGGGTTAGGAGTCTCCCACTTATACACTGTAAAGTAAAGTATAGGAGACCAAACTAAAATCGAACTTTAGGAAAGTGTGTACGTTCTAACAACGTCTATAAAACCAAATACACGTCGATGACAGATCCTAAAACACCTTGCTCTTCACCGTCGTTATTCTAAAGATGCCTTCGTAAAAGTACCGACTCACGAAGACCGTCACAGCGTATTAGATATGAACTAAGACCAGAGGTTCTTTGAGACACTTACGTATTCTTTAGGTACCATTAAAATGGAATAAACACACCTAAGATAGAAGACGTAGATTCTAGGGACTAATCAATTGTTGTAACATACCACGTCAATACCATTTAGATATGTCGCCCTTTATTTCCGGTTTCATTACGTCAATGAGGAAGTACCTGACACTAGCAAAATGAGTATAAAGACTAACTATTTATAGTATAAAGAGAAAAAAGAAAGGACACGACAAAGTCTCGGTATTATTAGAAAGGAGAAATGGGTAAGGTGACTAATACTAGGAACAAAGAGGAAAATATAAAGATAAGGACAGGTGTAAGGAACTAAAAGAAAGAAGAAGTCATGAGGTAAGATCATGGGAATGGATGGTAATGGTGATAGACTCTCTGGAAGAGTAAAGATGGAGAAAGGATGACAAGATGAGAAAGTAAGTGTACTTGAAGTATGGGTCTATAGTCTAAAGGGTTCTGTTGAAAAGACCTGGTCCGGACAACCTTCAAACAACGGTTTAGAAACTACTACTGTATTACGAAGTTCACTAGATACAGGTTCCAGAACTATTGAATACGTGGAATCTATTTTCTACGGACTCTTAAGAGTGAGGTCGGGAGGAACAATAAGTGTATACTAAAATATTATATACAATATATTATATAAATATTTTATATGTTTTGACCATTTCAAACTTGTTACCAACCTATGAACTACTAGAATAAAAACCATAATAAAAATCTACACTATTACTATAACACTAATACAAAAAGTTTTCGTTGGAGTAAGAATCTCTATGAATTCAAAGTCGGAAAACAGTCAGTACATCCTCGACCCGTTTTCCTTTCTTAGTCATTATGACTAAGAGATAAATTTTATAACTATAACATAAGTAATATCAAAAAACGTAATTAAAAATGAAATTTTTATGAAAGTTTACAATAAGAGAGATAACGTTTCGAAAAACCTTCAGATTTAAAACACGGGCTCCGTTCGCAGATTGAGTTGAATCAGACCCGACACAATTTAAATAGTCACTGTGTCCAGACTCTAAGTACGTTACACAGACTTCCTTACTCCCGACCCAATATCCAATTATCGTAACGGTACTCAACTATCTGTCCATGTAGCTTAATTACCATGATAAGAAAAAAACGTATATATGAAAACTTCAAAACGGTTTGCTAAAGAGACAGTTTGGAAGGGTTGGGTAAATCTTCCGTCCCGGATCTTGTCTCTTTTCCGTGTCCTTCGACGTCTTTATTGGTGTCTCTACGTCTTTGGAGGGTCCCAGGATCTCCCCTGGACCTTTATTCCGGTCACTTTCATTTGGTAGGACAGAGAGATAAGATGGGGTCTCCGCATTCGCAAGCGCAAGAACAAAAGGACCGTCGTCCGAAGGCGCTAGAGGCCTTGTTTGCGGGACCTAAAGCACGGGTTCGTTCTGACGGACCTGGAAGGTCCGTCTATCTCTTCCTGGTCCGAAGCGTCGGAGACTAGACTGTTTCCGTCCTGAAACCATTTACAGGTCTGTGGCTTCAGACCTGATCTCAACAAGGGGCACCGCGTACAAGAACGGGTCTTCTTCGTCAAACGTTTTTTTTTTTTTAGTCCTCTACAGTCGCCCGTTCCTACTTCCATTCATTCAAAGCCGCGAAATAGGGGCCTGGGGTTGTGTTGGGGGCGCCCAAATCCTCGACTTGGATTAGCTTCTAATTCGTCTCTGCATAGACCGCGCTCTCGTCTACCGTATCCGGACCTGCGAGGGATAGTCGTTTCAGGTAGGCCTTCGCCGGACGGAACACCTGCCATCATCCATCGCTCAGAACCAAACACCCACACCAACACTCCCCGCCTGTGTACGTCCCTCTCTAAGTCCGCGAACTCGATGACCACGACCTCTCTAGTGCACGAGATCTATTATTATGCATCACCTCTTGGCAATGGGCCTTCTGTCTTTACAACGCTGACACAGTCCGCGTGACAAACTATTAAGACCTGTAATTTATTTATACTCTACACATCACCAATCCCCCATCCCCTCCCCAATCAGTAGTCTTTTATCGTCACGTAGATGTGTCGGTCGAACGAGAGTGGAATCTTGGCGAACCGAAAATTTAAAGGGTCCATTACGGTCACACGTCGCCCACCTTTATTGGTGACCCGATGACAGGCTAGGTTCTTCACGTAGACTGAGAAACAAGAAGACCCGTCTTTGGTAAGAAGATTGTGACAGATCAGCTTCGGCACTCCGGATTGACCGTGAATTAAACACATGTCTCCAAGAGTCTTCCTTTAAATAGTCTTCCCATGACTCAGGTTGTGAACCTATTATGTTCCTTACTCATCTCGCTCAAGAGTAAAATAGGATGAATTAGACTCCGTGAGTCGTCATAAAAAAAAGATACAAATTCGTATAAAAAGAAGTTAATTTTTTTTTTGGGTTCTAGTAAAACATCAAATTTTTAGTCTCTACCAACTTCTATACCAACTTCTATATAATCGGGCGTTCAAAGTCGGTCCAACACCGTACACAGTCTTAAAGAAAAGTTCCGACTTATACGAAGGTAACGTACGGATACGGTGCAAAACATATAGGTAAATAAGTGACTACCCGCGAACCTAACGTAAGTGGAAAACCGTTAACACTTATTACGACCATAACGTATACTCACCTGTTTATAAAGGCGTTGTGGGACGAAATTCAAGAAACACTCACATATGGGTCTTCACCTTACCGACCTAGTGCATTAACATGAAAATTAAAAAACTCTTTGAAGGTATGACAAAAGGTATCGTTAACGGGGTAAAATGTCAAGGTGGTTGTTATACGTTCTTAAGGTTAAAGAGGAAGAAGAACGGTTGTGCACTATAAAAGACTCAAAAAACTATCATCGGTTATATCTACACTCCACCATGGCAACACCCAAACTAAACGTATACGGATTACTAATCACAGTAGTGCGTAGAAAAGGATACGAATAACGGTAATCATATAGAAAAAACCTCTTTACAAACAAGTTCAAGGAAAGGGTAAAAAGTTAGTTCAAAAAACATACACTAAAAAATTTTCTAACTTATTAGAGAACCTAGACAATAAAAAACATCATCACTATCTATTTTCTCTTCCATACGAGTCTTTATGTAGAAGGTAGTACAAGTCAAGAAGACCGAAAAACTTATACACACATATTTCTTCCTAAGAACAAAAGATCTACCTGCTCCACCTCTCTCTCATGTTAGGGTCCGTCGTCTTAACATTTGTTTACGTCCAGACTCTTTATCGGACGACTGGAGACGATTTCACATATCGTTGTCCTCCATTCAGACCTCTCTTTCTCGAAGTATCTAGAACATCCTCTGAATCTCCACGTAGAACATCAGATTACAGTAGGTGATCTTGAAACGTATTACCACCTTTACAGGATGTAGACACAACAGGTGGTACCATCAGTGACCGATGGACACAGACAACTTATGAACTTCACACCGATCATGACAACTCAGACAAAATGACTTACAACTAATTAAAATAATCGAGGTAAGTGTACACCTCTTGAAGACCTTTGTAAAAAATTTTCGTTCACTGAAGAGATTTTTTATTTAATACTTTCCCTCCCAGACACTGAACCGACCGTACGAGGTAGTGGGAGACGAGGAAAAGAGAAGAGAGAAGGATAGACCTTAAGTCTGTTCTGAGGACCTCCTTGTCGTCGATAAGAGTCAGATACCATTACTTTCGATGACTCGTTTCTGTTAACTCGTTTCTTCTGTCTTCCTCGGACCCTTGAAGTACCGTGAGAACTGGTCACCACGGTCGGGACCTACTAACTGGAGTCCTGGAGAACAATTTACTGTACACGATTGAGGAAAGACAAATTGGGTGACGTCATTTTAAAAGAAAACGTCACTTAGTTTAAGATTGACTACTATACCGATTACACACAATCATGGACGAAACCCGGTCACCTGAAGATTCTTAAAAATCCATGATTGAAAAAAAATTTCCTGTATATATATAAAATTTTAACTAAATAAAAAATTAACTTCCTATTAACGAAATACATGATTGTAAAAATTAGGTGTGTCATTTACTGAAATACTCTATCTACTTTCCTCGTTCGTCGTAATCACAGTGGACCTTTAAACAATCTTTACGTCCAAACCCCCGGACTGGGGTCTGGAGGAGTCCGTCTTAGGGACCCTTGTCCCGGACGTCAGACACAAAATTGTTTGGGAGGTCCACTAAGATCACAGATGACTTCAAACTGTTGAAATATCTATCCCATAAAAATGACAGGGGTAAAATGTCCATTCATCTGACTCGACTTAAATTCAGTGAACGGGTTACAGTGTGTTGATCATTCTGATTGAGGATTCAGAAACAAATATCGGTGACACACTGTAGTGTACAATTCTTAAGGACGAGATCTCATCATCGGAAGTTTTAAACTTTCGTATGGGGAAACTTTTTAATACATGGGGAACATGTAAAAATCTAGTCGTAGATTTTTAAAGTTTAGTATTCAAGTCTGTCAACATTTCTTACATTAAAGGTCATGCAACATTAAACGCCGTAAAATTTTTATAGTGAGAAGATTTACTTAGATTTATGGCATCTCTTATAAACCAATTACCTAAACCAAACCAATTAGATAATTTTTTAAAAAAAGAAATTGTAAACTGTAAAATATAGGAGAGATAACATAAACCTGAATATAAAAGTAAGGGGGTGAGGTGTTTTTATGTAACATAACATTGTACCAACAAAATAATAGATAAGACAACATGAAGAAGAGACATACTGATATAGCGAAACTCAATTGTTAAACAAAGGACGTAACAATAACGTCAAAAACAATGTCGTTTAGTGACACTCACATAATTATAGAACTATTCAATATTTGTATTTTATTTTAACTTAACGTTTGAGTAGAGAATTACTGTACCTACCCTGATCATAAAAGATTAATTAAACACATAGGCACCTACTCATCAGGACAACGTTCTGACTACAACGTTCCAAGTTGTAGTCAAAATACAGATAAATTAATAATCTCTATACTCGATTAATTCATCAATCCTTAATTTCCTCAAAACTTTATACTTACGTTAAGATTAAAAAGATTAGGGATATAGTGTACGATTTTGGTGTAATAGTAATTTCAAAAGACAATCAGATAACAACTGTTGACCCAACCTGGAAGAAAGTACAAACTTCCGTGTCAAGTCAAGTCAAGTCAGAGAGCCAGTACTGAGAAACGTTGGGGTACCTGACCTCGTCCGGTCCGAAAGGACAGGTAGTGGTTGAGGGTCTCGAACGAGTTTGAGTACAGGTAACTCAACCACTACGGTAGGTTGGTAGAGTAGGAGATAACAGGGGAAGAGGAGGACGGAAGTTAGAAAGGATTGTAGTCCCAGAAAAGGTTACTCAGTCAAGAATCGTAGTCCACCGGTTTCACAACCTCAAAGTCGAAGTCGTAGTCAGAAAGGTTACTTATAATTCCCGACTAAAGGAAATCCTAACTGACCAACCTAGAGAAACGTCAGGTTCCCTGAGAGTTCTCAGAAGACGTTGTGGTGTCAAGTTTTCGTAGTTAAGAAGACACGAGTCGAAAGAAATATCAGGTTGAGAGTGTAGGTATGTACTTATAACCCTTTTGGTAACGAAACTGATCTACCTGGAAACAACCGTTTCATTACAGAGACGAAAAATTATACGACAGATCGAACCAGTATCGAAAAGAAGGTTCCTCGTTCACAGAAAATTAAAGTACCGACGTCGGTGGTAGACGTCACTAAAACCTCGGGTTCTTTTCTTTCAGAGAGTGACAAAGGTAACAGAGGGGTAGATAAACGTAACTTCACCACCCTGGCCTACGGTACTACAAACAAAAAACTTACAACTCAAAATTCGGTTGGAAAAGTGAGAAGAGAAAGTGAAAGTCCTCCGAGAAATTAAGGAGAAGTAAAAGACGACATTCCCACGACAGTAGACGTACAGACTCCAATAACTATAAAGAGGGCCGTTAGAACTAAGGTCGAACACGAAATAGGTCGGGTCGTAAAGTGTACTACATACATGAAAGATGTACATTCAATTTATTCGTCCCACTATCATATGTCGGAACTGCATGAGGAAAGGGTTAAACCTTGGTCAGACAACAATGTACAGACCAAGATTCACAACGAAGAACTGGACATATGTCTAAAGAGTCCTCTGTCCAGTCCACCAGACCGTGAGGGTAGAGAAATTCTTAAAAGGTGTCAAACAACACTAGGTGTGTCGGTTCCTGAAACCACACTAGTTACTTCGTCTTCAACTACAAAAAGACCTTAAGAGAATGAAAAAGATACTAGGTCACCTACAACCGATAAAATAGAGATTAAGGAGACGCAAAAGATTTAGGTCGAACTTGTAGACTTTCAAGAGTTAAATCCACGATAATTACGGACCGAACCTCTTAAAACTTGTAATGAAACGATCGCACACTCTACTCACGTTAACACACCATCAAGCTTGTAAGAAACCGTAACGGAAAGAAACCCTGACCTCACTTTTGACTGGAAAAGGTCAGGACACCGGTAACAACTCAAAAGGTGTAAACGACCGTATAACTCACCTCGTGAAAGGGTCGTAGGAGAAAATCCTAAACTTTATCGAGTCGAACTTAAGGAAGTGGAGTTCTTTGATAGACTCAGACGTTTTCTTAAAACAATCAGTCAGAAATTTCTGTAAGGGAAAGAATGACCATCGTATAGAATCTCAGTAAAACAGTCTACGAAACTCATCCGAAACACAGAACCCCTTTATTCTGTTCATACGATAGCCTACCAACTTTCAATAGAGGAAAAAGAATCACCCTCTTCTCAACACTGTTTTCTTCCACCCTTTTGTGTCTCAAAAGTCCGTCCAGTCAGGATTTACTTAGGTGTATGTACAGGTTCCAGTCCTTTTACTAAGGAATACAGGTAAATAAGGGTCCCTATATGTATGAGATCAAAATTTTGATTTCCTATGATTGACTATGAAGAATTTTAATGATAACCGTCCAGAGAAGGAGATAGGTCTTCGGACCCTCCCACCCTTGAATCGGGGGGAGGTGGTGGTCACGACGTATGAAGTACAGTTTTACGTACGATGTTCATCAAATTCCTTAGTCAACCATCGATAAAAATGAAATACACAATCTACACTTTAATTATGGATATTATGTATTGTATATATTGTCCCTTGTATACGAATATAATTAGATTTTATGGTTATACTCAAAGGTCCATAGGTATCTCTACTTTGTACTCCCAGTGAGTTTCCCAGTCATCGTCCTGGGGTTCTTTCCCTGTCTTTCTTGTGTCCACCTCTCACCGGGGGTCTCCGTGGACTGTGTTAAGTTAAAAGACAATATTGTAAAGGTCGAAGTGTAAAATGTAATACATGAAATTTTTTTATTTGTTTATCTTTAGATAATCAAAAGACAACGGCGTATTGTTCAATAGTATCAAATCGTCTAATATTGTTACGGGGTCATAGATGAGTCTAAAGACATTCATTCTTCACACTCGTGATCCATCGACTCAAGAGACGATGGATCCTAAATTGCTCCGACTTTAGTATGTACCCCGACGTAAGATTCGAGAGTGCCACTACCATCGTAGGGACGTAAGAACCACAACCGACCCCCAAGAGTCGAGGGCGACCGATGGAAGTAAGACAACCGGGGGAGGTAGAAGTTTCGGTCGTTGTCTTTAAGAGTGAAGCTTAGGGAGTTAAGGAGAGTGTGAATGTTAGAGACTGAAGTCTTCCTCAGGTCAGGGAAAACTCCCGAGTGGATTCATCCAGTCCGAGTGAGGACTAATAGAAGGAAAAAATTTCAGTTACCACGATACATCGTATGGGATTAGTATAAGTGTCATACTCCCCAACACGTCCTGAACATGTAGTCTCCCTCCCGTAGACACAATGGTGACTTAAGACGGATGGAGTTCTTTGTTGTTGTCTCCAACCTAAACTCATCTTTAACGGTCGTCGGGGGTGACTGACCTCCTTAAATTAGTTGAGTCTATGTTATCCAAGTCTGGAAGAGACATCGTCTCTACCCTTACCGTACCACTAAAGTCTAGAGTAAACTCAGAGAACACTTCCTTTCATATATTAAATTGAAGACATCCCTACCTTGAACCTGTAACCACAGTAGTCGTAATATCGGATTTGATGAAACGTTTGGTTGGTGATCCTCTAACGACACAAAAGAAAAGTCTTTCAAAGTTATATTCATTTTAGAAACAAGGGACCTTAGAGTAAAGTCTTTTTTGTTTGAAAAGTGAGTGAGAAAGAGATGGGGTAGGCTCCCTTTCTTTGTTCTTATAGGTGAAAGTAATTCCTGCTCAGAACGGAGAGGTACCTTTGAACCACAAAGAGTTTGGTCGAATAAGTCTACTCAAGAGTCCTCCTCGAAGGAAGGAGAAGGGTCCTGCTGGTCCTCGTTTGTGTTACGATTACTGAGATTGAATTTTGGGCTCCTTCGAGTACTTTTACTGGGCGACTCGACAGATTGAGGTAACCCCAATCTCTTGATACTTTACGTCTTAGATTCACAAACTAGAGTTTTGTATTCGTTAAATTGATAGTCCTGTTAAAAATAGACTAAATACCAAAAGAAAATTTCTACCGATATTTCCTTCTCACACTCAAAGAAAATTCCTCCTTCCTTTGATTGGACGTCTCACCGTTTCTATTATACCCATAAATCTCACCGTTTCTCGGGAAGAATTAAACGGTCGGGAATTATATAATAGAAAAGTAAGAAGTTGACAGAAGGTACTTCATCCCTAATAATAGGGGTAAATTGTGTACTTCTTGAACTCCGAGTCTCTCAACCACCCTTTCGGTCTTAATCTCATATACTAACAACTCAAAATTTCAGGTACGAGAAAGTTTAGTAGAACTTCTACGGTCTGAAGACCAGGAGACCTAAAATTTCTCTTAAATTATACGACCTTAAAGTTAGTAACCTCTATTATACCCATAAGTTATTACCACGACCCCAGTGACCATTAGGAGACCTTTACTTTATCTCAACCTGACTATGGAGTGTATAATTCTGTCTTTTTTTATTTTATATAGCCTCTAGATTCAAATTTTTCTTCATTCCCTGTAAGATCTTTTTTACTCAATAAAACAATGAGAACAACTCGAACGTATCCCCTTTCCGTATAGGTTCAATCTGTATTTTGGTTTTCTTTTCTGACTATTGGAGTGGGAGTATCAGGTTTCAGACGTTACAGGTTTTAACGATGTTTCACGTTTACTCGACGAACAATGTATAGTTTTGTACTGAATTAACTGAGTAAATTTCTTGAAAGATGTTTAGTTTTCTCTTTCTGGGTCGTTAGTACTTCTTTTTACTCATGTCCTATAATTTTTTGTCAAGTGTCTTTTCCTTCATGTGTACCGAGAATTTGTATCTTCTACAAATTATTGTGGTGGTGTCCTCTTCACATTTATTTTTGACGTGATCCTCTGGTATAAAATGTAAAGTTTGACCTTTTTGTTTTATCTTGTTTTGTGAACATAAGACGAACACTCCTTAGTTGATGCGAAAGGTCTCACTCAACCCTCCCTGTCGGGTCCGTCTCAATTCGAAAGACTCATCCTGCTAAACCTTTGTCACTCTTAGGGAGGGGAGTGAAGGGGCCTCCGATGTCTATTGAAAAAAAAAAAAAAATGATAACGGACTTCTCGTTTACCCACCCCACCCCCCACGTTCAAAGGTAAAGAGAACCTTGAGTCTCGACTTCATAAATTTAGAGAAATCCGTCTAACAACTAAACCAGCCAAAAGGATTTAACCGTTAGATTATCTTGACACGTCCTTTTATTAAGTGCATGAATTATGATGGATGACTTCGTTAAAGAAAGCCAAACTTCTGTTCATCACAAAAGTGTTTTCCTGTCATTTTGTCTACACATTAGATAGTTCAAACAAAGATTTCCGGTCAGGTCCTTTCTAAATCCTCTTGTTTTAAAGTAGATGGCTCTCACCCCAAGCTTGGGTGCGCCCGTGATCGGGTAACCTAGAATTCAGGTTGCGGAATTGGTGAGCCGGTAGGGCCAACGGCTCATGGGTCGAAGACGTTAATAAAAAATTTTAATCTTGGTTACATAACAGGACACGTAAATTCTTTTGTGACTTAATAAAGACCGAAACACCTTAACGTAGTTTTATACTCCTTCTAATACTGACTCTTTTGTGTCGTTCGAGAGACACGAAAACTTTGACGATAAAGGACAGGCGAGAGAGTCTAGTGGAGTTTAGGTCTATTTAAGAACAGAAAGGAGTTCCAACAACAACAACAACAATCACCGATCCAGCACAGGCTGAGAAAATGATGGGGTACATGACATAGGGAGGTCCGAAAGGACAGGTACCCTAAAGGTCCGTTCTTATGTCCTTATGTCCCAACGATAAAGGAAGCGGTCCCTTAGAAAGGCAGGGTCCCTAGCTTGGCCCCAGAGGACTTAACCTCTTAAGCGTAAGTAATGTGGACTGGGTGGTCCCTTCGGGTTCATTTTCTTTTTTCCTGCTGCTTTCTTAATGTTGCGAGCATTCGAGCGATTGCCAGATGATGAGTAATCATCAGTAACATCCAAGAGCACTACCTCTAGCTTTTAAGGGTTCACCTCCACGGCCCCTAACTTGGGCCCCGGAGCACGTACGATTCGTGCGCGAGATGGTGACTCGATGTGGGGGCAATCATCGAAATCAGGCTTTTCCTTATTTGTTCACCCTCCTCCTCCGGGATCTCATCGTCTTTAATGGCGTGATTGCGGTTCATGTTTCGAAGAGTCCATGGAGATGGCTTCCGTGACAGGGTTACAAAGGAATTCTCTAATCGCCAAACGGACGACTTAAGTTGGGGGATGGCATGCTGTTTTCTGACCCCGGGTTTTCTGTGATATAACTTTGCTCGAGTGAAACCCTAATGTAAACCTTTAGTGATCACCTGGGTCTCCGTCAAGTTAAAGCACTGAAACTAAAATTACCGTTTTACGAAAGTGACTGTCGGGTTATACAGGTATTTTCTTTGTGTGACCCGATCCATATCCGACACCAACAACGAGTTAGGGATTCAGCACAGGCTGAGAAACGGTGAGGGAGGTACGAAGGAACAGGAAGAGATGGAAGGCCTCAGACGAGTTTAAGAACGGGTGATTACGATGTATTGGTTGAGTAGAAAACGACGGGGGAATGAGAAGACGGGAATTAGAAAGCGTCGTAGTCCCAAAAAAAAAAAAAGAAGGTTGCTCAGTCGAAAAGCGTAGTCCTCCGGTTCCATAATTCTCGAAGTCGAAGTCGTAATCAGGAAGGTTACTTATAAGTCCGAACTAAAGGTAATCCTAACTGACCAAACTAGAAGAACGACAGGCTCCCCGAGAGTTCCCAGAAGAGGTCGTGGCGTCAAACTTTTGGAATTAAGAAACCGAGAGTCAAAAGAAATAACATGTTAAGAGTGTAGGTATGTGCTGATGACCTCTTTGGTTTCGAAACTGACATGCCTGGAAACAGCCGTTTCAACACAGAGACGAGAAATTATCCGATATAAACAGTATTGAAAGGAAGGCTCCTCGTTCGTAGGAAATTAAAGCACCGGCGTCAGTGGCAGGTGTCACTAAAATGTCGGGTTCTTTTATTTTAGACAGTGACGAAGGTAATAAAGGGAATATAAATAGGACTTCACTACCCTGGTCTACGGTACTAGTATCAAAAGAATTACAACTCAAAGTTCGGTCAAAAACATGAAAAGAGAGGTCCACCAGACCATGAGGGTAGAGAAATTCTTAAAAGGAACCAATAAACACTAGGTGTGTCAGTTTCCGCAAACGTATCAGTTACTTCGTCTTCGTTTATAAAAAACCCCCTTACGATACTAGGTTATTTACAACCGTTAAACTAGAGACAAGGAGACGGACAAACTTTGGGTCGAACATGTAGACCTTCAAGAGTCAAGTCCATGACGACCGATGTCTGACCTTCTGATCTTGAAGTTCACGAAGGTCTTTTCTGTCGCGAAGACTGTTACCCCTGAGGTTAGAGACGTGAGTTTTCATAGGGGGCCTTCTGAATAATGTTTACGTCTAAGGTCTTGGGGAGAACGTTACTAGGAAATTATTTGTCCCATCTAAGGTTATTAGAATTAAAATGGTTTCTGAGGGTCCATTAGGATTGTAGTTGACAGAATTTACCGTTGTCAGTACATCCTCACGACTTTTAACAGTACCCCCTTAAATTCTTAGGTACTTTCTTCGAGGGTTTATCCTTTAAACAAATAGACCTCCTCTGTCTCGACTTTACTTTAGGACTTCGTGTTCAACCTTATCTTACTTAATTATAGCTTGTGGATTACACACTTACAGAGAGTCCATTGGTTCTCTTTGGGGTGTAACTTTCCCAGCACAGTCAACATGGTCTATTCGTTTCCCCCAGCTTCCTGTTGACAAGTTCAAAGACCCCGTCAGGTTAAAAATGAACACCGAGTCGACCATTTCTTAGGCAGACATTACACCCTCTGTAACCAAGCTATAGACCCAACCTTTCTAGGGGACCTCTTCCTTGCCGATAGGTGAGGTCCTAAACCCGGACCTCTTAAGGTCAGTCACTCCAGCGTTTCCGACTCTCTGAATTTGAAAGAAAAGTTAGAAATGAACCTGACAAGCTTGACGGAGCCAGGTGTTGGTCTAGAAAGAAAAACTATTTAAGCACCTTTTCTTTACGGGGGGAGTTCAGGAAACCGACAAGTTAAGACTAAAACTTAGAGACCAGTCTAGTTCAAAGGTAAGGATCTTCTCTAAGGACAGGTTTACATGAAGCATCAATTTAGAGCTGGTTTGGCGACTTTACTTTTTGTTGTGCAACACTACCAAAAGTCGTGACCCCGAAGCACCGAATCAACCAATTTCGCGGACAGATCATTTGTCCTCTAGGACCCAAGCTTAGGGTCGCTCCGGAAAGAGAAGAACCGAAGTATTCCATTTTGGGAATTTTCGTTTAAGGTACCGGAGTCTGGAAGTCGGAAGTTTCCGACGTCCCCTACTATAAAATTTCTGTTCGTTTCTTCGTCCTCAATCTTTTAATTACCCAACAAAAGACCAACTCATAATTCCATTGTAAAACTCATTGTCAGCAAAAAGTCTACACAGTAAACGTTTAGAAACAGAAACAGAACAGAAGTAAAAACAATTTTACAGAAAGTGTCTCGTTCACAATTTTAAAATTACTTTAAGTGGAAATTAAGAAAGTCATCTATTTGTCAAAAGGATCGTGGTAATCAACTTTTCTGACATTAAAGAGGTGACTGACCAGAACGTGAGAACAGTTTTCGGTTGACTAGTATATGCGTTCTTAAATGAACACCCCAGAGATAAGATAAAGTAACCAGATATAAGGACCCATATACAGTCCTGGTGTACCTAAACCATTCGACACTCTAATTCTTCACTCTCCCGAGGTTTAAATAAGAGGAAAAAGTTCTAGAAAAACCGATAAACCCCCAACGTGTTCTCAGTTACAATTAAAATCCTACCTAAAAAAAAAATTAGAGTTTTTTTAACCCTAAAACTATCCCTAAGATAACTTTGACGTCTAGTGAAACCCGAAATAACTGTAATATTGGTATAATCAGAATGTCAAGTACTTATGTCTATAGAAAAGTAAGTGACTATGGAAGAAATTATGGAAAAAAAAAGGAGAAAGATTTCAAAAGACCAAAAGTCACATTTGGCGAAGGAGGTGGAATTCAAGTAAGGATTTGCAAAGTAAGAACAAATACATTCACATTTTCCTTGATAAAGTATTAAACAAAACCTAACAAGTAACATTCACTTATTTGTACGTTGACTAAAAACATACAACTTAAAACATAGAAAGTCAAAACGACTTAAGAAGATAATCGAGATTACACACACACACACACACACACACACACACACACACACATTAGGAGTCGTGAAAGATACATACTGTAATATAGAAAGAGAACTGATGAATAGGACCGATCTTGACTATAATGATACGACTCATCTACATCATTTTCACTTGTAGATACAGAACAAGGTCCATAATCTCTTTTTCGAATGTGAAAAAGTGGTAACTTCTACGACACTGAAAAACTATTTACTGAAAACAGTACTTCTATTTTATCAAAGGACGGTAAGGATCAAATAACTAAAAAAAATAGTACTTTCTTATAACAGTTTACGAAAAAGACGTAGATAACTCTACTAGGACAAGAAAAAAAGAAGTAAGACAATTATACAATTTGGAGTGAATGTAAGATCCTTACATAGAAGAAACCATTACCACATATTATACAACAACATAAGTCAAACGATTGTAAAACAACTCCTAAAAACGTAGATACAAGTAGTCCCTATAATTAGACGTCAAAAGAAAAGAAGATTACCGAAACTATAATTCCCTTACGTCAGAAGTATCTTACTCAATACAAGGGAAAAAAGTTAAAAAACCTTCTCAAACTCTCCTTAACACAATTAAGAAGAAATTTACAAACCATCTTAGGTGGTCACTTTTACAGATCCAACCTGAAAAGAAACAACATTAAAAAAAACTAATGACGAAGTTATATGAATTGTTAGTATCCATACAGTTTTATAGACAAAGAAGTACAAAGCCAAAACCATTTAACACACAAAGACCCTTAAACAGGTAAAGTAAATCCAATAGGTTATACGTCAGTATGTTAAAAAGTATCACAACCGAACATTATAAAAATAAACACGTTTTAGACATCATTATAGGGGTGAATGTAAAGATTAAAGTCATTAAATTTATAGAAGAAATACAAAAAGAAACATTTAGATCGATTTGTAAACAGTTAAAATAACTTGAAAAGTTTCTCGGTTTAAAACCAAAGTAACTATTAAAAAGATAACAAAGGACGGACGGGAAAGACTAACGGTCAGAATGGACTCACGGATGGGATCCCTAAATGTTGAACGTATCGGTCAGGGGTGTTGTCCGTGAGGGGTCAAAGAAGTTATTTATTGAGGTGAAGGGTTGTACTTTTACAAAAGAACTACTAAGATGTGTTTAACTGGTGGAGACCCATTGGTCGCCCGCATAGTTGTTATAAGGGTCTTGAAAGATCATTGATGGGTGAGACGGATGAGGGTCCCTTGGTGATAAGACTGAGGATTGTTTCGTTTTCGCAGAACGGATGTTACATTACATTTGTTAACCGCAGTATCTTATGTAAGAGAAAACGCGGAAAGGAAACCAGTCATCCAGACACTTCAAGTAAGAATATCCAATACCTGATAAAAAAGAACAACGCAATATCAAAAAGTGCGATTGTCTGGATCCGTTAACGTCTACTCGTGAACCTTTCAAAGATAAGAGAACTGATTTCTAGCGACATATAAAACCATTTATCCCCTGCCCCCTCGGACCACCCGACGGCAGATACCCCAGCGTGTCTCAGCCTGTCAAGACTTCGCTGAATCGTCGTCGTCGGGTCTAATATCTGTACGAAAGTAGATAGGACCGGTTTTTTTGGGGTTGGGATACGTCAGAACAAAGGCATCACATCACCAATAGTGCAAGCGGATTGTGCGCTTTCCAGGGGCCAAGCTTTGGCCCGCCTTTGTAACCCAAAACGAACTCCAAAGGTTAACTGGTGTACCATAGAAACAAATAGAAATTTGTGTCCTGGGAAGAAGGCATCGTGCTTGTTCTCGTTTCATGGTTCGGTGTTTAAGCGTGGCTGTTGACTCTTGGCGGTCCCCTCACAAAAGTAAGTCTAAGAGAGAACTCCAAATGTCTCTTCAACAAGGAATTGGTTATGGGATGGACAAGACCCTGGCCCTTTTGTTCATAAATTACTTCTATGTCTTTGAGGATTTCCCTGTCTTCCTTCTACCACTTTTCTCGTTCTCCTTTGAACGCCTTCAATAAACCGTCTGTCTCGTGTCCTACTTTCCGCAGTCTCCAAAGATAGGTCCGGAAACCAGACCCTCTAGGTCGTAAGCGACTCCTGCTCTCTTTTGACAGACATCTGTGCCGGAGTTTCCCTATACTTCGGGAAAAAGTACTTCGGTTCCCGTCTCCGGACTCTCCCATTTGGTCTACGGGCCCTTCGACTTTTACCGTGAATCAATCAGTTATATACCTTTACGACGAAGATCAAAGGAGTCCCTTGAAAGAACTCCTGCCCTTTGTCTCGCTCGATCAATTATAGGAAAGAGGAGTTCAGACTTAAGTACGGAAGGAGCCAATAGGCATTCTTTCCTAAACCCCCGAAACGAGCAGAACAAAGCTTCAAGGAGGTGACTCGAGTCTCGTCGAGGACTTCCTTTCTACAGCCTAAAAACCGTCTAAACCTTTCGTGTTGTACCTCCCTTCATGACTCCAGTAAATTAAGAACCCCTTTAACTAGAGTCCGATTCCTTTCCCTCTCTTTTATACATAAGACTGTTTCACCGACTAGAAATTATACCATTCCTTCTCCTCTTCGTCACAGGATCGACTTCGTCTCACCGCGTCGCCTTCGCACGACCCGGGTATTGGGTCTCCAGCTACCTAGCTTTGGTAGGAGACGATTCATAAAAACACTGTAGAGGTTATGTACCGGAGTCTCTCACATAAACTAAAGGACTTCAAGTAAATCCCGAATCGCAAAAGGAGAAAAGAGGTGTTTACTGACGTGTTAAAGAAAGAGCAAGCTTTCTATTCTCTGTTCAGAATTGAAATCTCATCTCCTTCTTAACTGTTTAAAGTACAAATAAAGGTTGTTTAAATGGAAAACACAAGGTCTCTGATATGTGACTCCATCCTATATTAAAAAATAAAAGAACGTGTAAAGGAACGTGAGTTTCTTTTTTGTAACAATAAAACGGACTCTATAACCAACGATCTTTGGATATAACGGAAAAATGAACTCAACCCCCCAAGTCCAAGGAAAGTGAGAACAAGTAAGAATCCGTACTAAATATTGCAAGTTCAATTATCTTTGTATGACACTTGAAAAGAGACTTCGTTAAATCCAATGTTATTAACTCTTCTGTGGAAAGTATGTGATAGGGACAAGTATGAATGTATTTTACCAAAGTACGATTACAATGCTCTTTTTCTTCGTTTTTGGAACGTACACTTTACTATCTTTTGTCATCTGATGTAAATTTTAAAAAAACACGTAGTCTTAAGGTACCTCTTTGATCTTCTTTTTATCAAAATGACTATATAAACGTTTTCTTTAACTCTCTTTTACAGATTAAATTTATTAAATTTTACTCACTGATATATACTGTTCTTTTATATTTAAGAAGATTCGTCACTCTTAAGTGTCTCTTTTTATAGTTTGCTTTTTACACAACCTAGACAAAGTAAGGAAATGAAGAGACTACTTATACAAGAATAAACCGTTTTGGTTGGTAAAAGTTAAATAAAACGAACGTAGAAGGGGATTTTCGTAAAAATTGACTTTTACAGGTCCGTGTCCTCTAAACAACTTAGTTGACTCTGTATATCTGAGTCTCCTCTTCATGGTACGTTGACCTTTTTTCTATACCTCACTAAATGTCCTCTATAACAATGAATACACTCCCCCACATGTCTGTTTCTAATATTATACGATAGAAAAAAGTTCTTCCTTTCCCTCAGTCCTTTTGTATACGTAAAAGGGAAAACTTGTCTTTTGTCGTTTCTATCTGATCACTTTGACCGTTAGATTTTCACATCATTATCACGACCCCATGTACTTCATAACCCAACAGTTTTTTGAAGTAATTCTACACTACCTTTTTGGTCTTGCTTTTAAAACCGGTTGGGTTTTGTCCCGACCACCCTCTTTATCCCTTCCTTGTTCTTTATCACCTTCACTTTTTTTTTTATACTCTCAGTGTCTGACAGGGACTTCACACCTAGTATCTTTAGTTTTCTACAAGGAGTCTCTAACTTGGGAACCGAAATAAACACATTTGATACGAAAGTCAAGTCAGTGAGTCAGCACGGGTTGATAAACGCTGGGGTACTTGACGTCGTGAGGTCCGGAGGGACAGGTAATGGTCGAGGACCTCAAGTGAGTTTGAGTACAGGTAACTCAGCCACTACGGTAAGTTAGTAGAGTAGGAGACAACAGAGGAAGAGGAGGACGGAAGTTAGAAAGGTCGTAGTCCCAGAAAAGGTTACTCAGTCAACAAGTCCACCGGTTTCATAACCTCAAAGTCGAAGTCGTAGTCAGGAAGGTTCCTTATAAGTTCTGACTAAAGGAAATCCTACCTGATCAACCTAGCGGAACGACAAGTTCCCTGAGAGTTCTCAGAAGAGGTTGTGGTGTGAAGTTTTCGTATTTAAGAAACCACGAGTCGAAAGAAATATCAGGTTGAGAGTATAGATACGTACTGATGACCTTTTTGGTTTCGAAACTGATCTACCTGGAAGCAGCCGTTTCATTACAGAGACGAAAAATTATACGACAGATCCAACCAGTATCGAAAAGAAGGTTCCTCATCCTCAGAAAATTAAAGTACCGACGTCAGTGGTAGATGTCACTAAAACCTCGGGGTTTTTATTTCAAACAGTCACAAAGGTGACAAAGGGGTCGATCAGAGGTACTTCACTACCCTGTCCTACGGTAGGTACTAGAATCAAAAAACTTACAACAAATTTCAGTTGAAAAAGTGAGAGAACAAAATGAAAGTAGTTCTACGGAAAACAAGAAAAAACGAAAGAAGGTATTCCCACCACAGTAGACGTATAGACTCCAATAACTATAAAGAGAGTCGTTAGAACTAAGGTCGTACACGAAGTAGGTCAGGTCGTAAAGTGTACTACGTGAGACGTATATTCAATTTATTCATCCCACTGTTATATGTCGTAACTGTATGAGGAAAGGGATAAACTTTGGTCAGACAACAAGGTACAGGTCAAGATTAACAACGAAGAACTGGACATATATCTAAAGAGTCTCACGTCCAGTCCACCAGACCCTAAGGGTAGAGAACTTAAAAGGTGTCAAACAACACTAGGTGTGTCAGCTTCCGAAACCGTGTCAGTCATTTCGTCTTCATCTACAAAAAGACCTTAAGAGAACGAGAAAGTTACTAGGTTGTCTACAACCGTTAAACTAGAGACCAAGGAGACGGAAAAGATTTAGGTAGAACTTGTAGACCTTTAAGTGGTAAGTACATGACAACTTCGGACCGAACCTCTTAAAACTCGTAAGGAAATGGTCGCACACTCTACTCACGTTAACACGTTATCAAACTCGTGAGAAACCACAACGGGAAGAAACCCTAACCTTACTTCTGACTGGAAAAGGTCAGGACACCGGTGACGACTCAAAACGTCTAAACGACCGTATAACTCACGTCGTGAAAGTGTCGTAGGAGAAAATCCTAAACTTTATCGAGTTGACTTTAAGGTAGTGGAGGTAATCGACACAAACATTACTACGAAGGATTCCGGGTGAGCTGAAGTGTAAGGTCCTCCAGACGGAGATCCACTCACTTGTGTGATAGTATAAATAGACCCAACACTTCTAGAAAAAACATATCAAGACACATAAGAACGGTGGAGAAGAGTTATAGAAGACGAAGACAATACAGGAATGGTAAAGACAGGAAATAACACGAGTAGAAACGTACCTTTCAAGAGAACCATAGAGATTAAAAGAACTTCTCTAGAGATCAGAAAGGGTAAGATAACAAAAGGAGATAAAGAAACGTAACTAGTGACTTCTTCCGAAAGAATAGAGAGGAACCATAAGAAACCTCGAAACGTAAGTTTACCCATATAAAAAGGAAAAGAGGAAACGGAAAGTGAAGAGAAGGAAAGTGTCGACAAACATTCCGGAGGAGTCTGTTGGTAAAACGTAAAAACGTAAAGAAGAAGAACCCCTACCAGAGGCTAGTGACGGAGGACATGTTACAGTACTTGGAGGCAGGTATCAAGAAGTCCGTGAGATAGTCTAGATTAGGGAACTTAAATAAAAAGTGAAGGTGACATATTAGTATTCCCTAAACTAAATCCAGTATAGACTTACCAGATCACCAATAGGGATGAAAGAAGTTAAATTTATACTTATGCCGTTATTCCTCAAGTACTAGACTCTGTGTCAGTCGAGGGTTAAAACAAACACGACTGACATATCTCGAAGAGTTAGAAACCGACGTATTTTCTATTAGTTAGACTAAAACCATAATTGGTAGACCAATACAGGTACACATCAGTAGAGAACACAACAAACTTTTACCACAAACGATACTGGTCACGTAAGAGAACCATTTTGAGACAATCGGAAACGGGACGAAGTAAAACATGAGGTTCCAGTTTAAATGGAGAATGAGGTCCATAGAGAACTAAAGGATGAAAACGTAAGGTCAGGTGATACTACTTTTCCTGTAGAAAAAAACCCACAATCAAGATCTTCCAGAACATCCAGAAGTATCTTGACAAGTTGAAGTCGAAGAAGTCGTAATGACCAGCTCCGTATCTTAACATAATGACACTATAAATTACCAAACGGAACCTTTACTTGTCTCTAGTAAGACAGCAAAAACTCTAACGTAGGTTCATGACGTAAAATCTGAGAAAGTAACTGATCCTACCGATGAGGCAAAGAAGGTTCCCTAAGAACGGGTGTCCTCATCTATTAGAATTACCAGTAGACTCAATTTAAGTGGGTAAGGTCAGGTGAAATCAAGTGACCAAGGATTTTACAGCTACAATTGAGAACGGAAGAGGACAAACTGGTGAAGGTTAAACGGAACTAAGTACCTGGATCGTAAGGTCCAAGGATACGTTATAACGAGAAACGTCGTAGTCTGAAATGAGGGTAGTGGTCAGTGTAGGTGTTGACCCACAACAAAAACGAAACCGAGGCAGAGAAGTAAGAAATACATCAATCAAGAGGTGACTAGAGGTCATAGTATAACCCGTGGATGGTTGGATCCCTCAAGTAGAAAGTCACAGGACATAAAAACGGAAAAGTATGATAAGTACCCCAAGAGTTCCGTTCTTATGACTTCACCAAACGGTAACGGAAGAGGTCACCTGGTACAAAACAGTCTTGAGAGGTGACACTGGACAGGTAGAAACCACCGGGATGTGTCGTACCGAGTATCAAAGTGACTTTCTCTCTTTTATACGAAATAGTGTAGAATCTATAGAGTTTGTTTACGACTTTGAAAAACTGAATATTAAAAATAAAAGACCTAGAGAAGTTTCGGACGTCGCAAGTGGTTCCTTTTCTGTCACAAATTACCGTGGTCGTGGAAATGATATTCACTCTATTGATTTATCTCTAGATTTCCTGACTTTGGATTGAGAACTCTAAAGACATGAGGTCTTATAGACCAAATATACATACGAATAAGTTACACAAGAGTTGAAAATGGTCTTCGAACTTTAATGTTTTACTATGTAATAAACTTAGAAGTTGGAGGGGAAGAAATAGAAGAATAAAGGGAAGTAGACTTTTACAGTTTACGGGATCCTCTTCTTACGAAATACCCGTCATTTTACATAATTTTATTTTAGATTAGTCTTCTAGGATCGTAACAGTATTCATATGTATTTCTCTTTATTTAAATATTTTATCTATTTATTATATCTGTAATTATTCATTGTTTTAACAATAAAGTTAAGTCATCCATCCGTTTCTATTAAAATTTTATTTGACACTACTGTATTGATTGAAGTGGATACCGTCTTTTGTCTCTACTTATAAATAGAAGTTGTTCATTATTTAGTGTAAAATCTAACTAATCACTAAATTTATGTTTTATATTTTATTATTTCGTACATCAACGTTAATTATTCTTTGAGTCTTCTTTTTTTATAAATGAACCTTTGACATCGTATTCTTTACAAACTTGTTGATTCCGAATCATTTTTATACGAAACCACTTTAGGACGTTTTTTTCTTTCACTAGAATTTACCGTTTAAGTGTATTCTTTCTTTAGGTGAACTTTTACTCTTTATTTACCCAGATTCTTAATCTCCTACCACTCCCACGGCGAAACCAAATAGTAAAGCAACAAAATTGACTCCTGTAATAGGAATTCGATAGAAGTAAAGAATCTCAGAAATACTTAACAGTATTATAAGACTATGAGAGTTAACGGAAGGTCACCAGAAGATTTAACAAAGAAGTATTCAAATTTAGCAGGATTTCTTATATTAACGGTTGTAAAAGTGTTACATTAACAATTTTAAACTTGTAATTTTATCAGGTCAGGTAGTGACTTAAAATAGGTAACCATGGGTTCTCGTTAAACTATATACGACGACGACGACAACGATTCAGCGAAGTCAACACAGCCTGAGACACGCTGGGGTACCTGACGTCGGGTGGTCCGAGGGGGCAGGGACCTAAGACGTCCGTTCTCGTGACCTCACCCAACGGTAAAGGAAAAGGTTAGGTACTTTCACTTTTCACTTTCAATTCAGCGAGTCATTCACAGGCTAATGACTGTGAATGGTCCGAGGAGGCAGGTACCCTAAAAGGTCCGTTCTCATGACCTCGCCCAACGATAACGGAAGAGACACTATATTCGATCGTAGGAAATTTTTATATGTTCAGTTTGTCACAGGTACTTAAGAAAAAGAGAAAGTTTCCATAAAGATAAAATATTGATGGTACTTTAAAATAGGGAGTATAACGTAAAAAGATACGAATTTGCGACAATGACTAATAACATAATGAGACTTTGTCTTTTTATATGATTTTCTGCTTATATTAAAATTGATAGAGACCACACACAAAACATAAAGTTCCCAGAGGGGGGTGGGGGTCAAACTCAACAAAAGTTCAAATTATCATCGTTCACTGGTTATTTTACATTTCTACATTAAAAACTCTTCGTAAATCATATGGTCTTCTTTTAAACATAAACTTGAATTATTTCTCCCTGTCGTGAAAAAAGGATCGGGAACACAGACGCCCACTTTCGAAGGTCCCCAACGTTACTCTTCTGAAGGTATCTTTATTCACAATAGTCTTTAAATGTCTCTCTCTACACTTTAGTCTATTTTTGTCTAGAAGACATCCAGGGTGGCTCTAAACTTGAGCCTAGCGACCTAAGTCTCAGGTCTCACGATTGGTAATGTGGTACCCCGGACCGGACACACTGATGGAAGATTTAAGAAACTACTATATTAAGAAGGAGGGATTCTTGGAACTACACCAAAAGATTTCACATCTTTATGTAAAACGTAAAGGAGGAGATCCTAATTCAATACTTGAGAATGGACAGTGTACGGACATTGATAGAAGATTCGGTCTGAGATGACCTTTTGTAACGGAGGGATTACAATCCTTAGCAGGAGAGGTGGGTGGGTAAGGGTGCCTCACGAGCCAAAATACTATTGGCAAAACATGACAATGAAGTGGGTTCCCAGTGTCAACAGGATGCTCTACCCCTAGTAATAGCGATAAAATGTCTACTTATTGGACTTCGTCTGGACCACAGAAAGTGGGAAGAGAGAGTCTAAGATGATGAAGTGCCTTTTAGCAGAAAAGGATCCCACCATTCGACTTCGAGGTTGTGAAACCGGTGGACTACGCTTCTTGACTGAGCAACCTTTTCTGGGACTACGACCTTTCTAGCTTCCATCTTCCTCTTCCCCTGCTGTCTCCTACTCTACCAACCTAACGTAGTGCCTGAGCTACCCGTGCACAAACTCGTTCGAGGCCCTCAACCACTACCTGTCCCTTCCGACCGCACGACGTCAGGTACCTCACCGTTTCTCAGCCTGTGCGGAATCGTTCACTTGACTTGACTAGATGGAGAAAGCGATTGCGCAATACCTTTCTAAATAGTCTCAGCGTCTACTCTATGACTGTAAATTCCTTTTACCTTAATTTGTACGAACCTTCTACGCTCACCTCATTCTGGGGACGTCGGGTCCCTCGTGTTCCGCCTCGACCCCTCCACTCTCCTTTTCCCTTCCTTTCCGGGAGCTCTTAGAAGGATCCTGACTCAGGTCGGGGTGCCAGGATGAAAGTGGTTGTCTTTTATACGTCTCTGAGGGTTTACCTGTGTCTCTTCTAAGAAGACGACGGCGTTGACAAAGGGCGTGTGTGTAGCCGCAGGTGTGAACCACTTTTGGACGTTCTGTTAGTCAAAACACTACCCAGAACCACTTATAAGACTCAACGTGGGATTAGGTCATTGAGGAGCCCGACCGAAAAGCGCCCGTTTCTATGGGTCGTGTTCAAATCGTCACTCATGGGTCGCTAAAGAAATCGCCATGTCCTCTCAGATCGAAACGAGGTTCGTCAAAGGACCTTAAGCTGCGGGCAGCCTACTCTGACTGGATCGACTTTATGAAAGTACTAAACGTCTAACCCTAACGCAAGGTCCTAAAGTCTAAAATTTGACCTCCGCCCAAAGCCCCAGGCACGCGGAGATCGCGTAAATCTGGTACTTCGCGTTGAGGGTGATGGACGCACCCCTTTTTTTTATTTTTAGCGGTCTTTGTTCTCCGGTCCAAAGAACGTCCTAAGGAAATGTCTTCCTAAAAAAAGTCCCACCGAAAATGACCTGTTTTAGACATTTAACCAAGAAAAGACCTTACGACCCAACCCTCAAAAGGAGATCTTGTCCACTTCTTACCGGTTCCCGACAAGGAACAAACGTATCTCATCCATCTTCTGGGAGTTCTCTCTCCCATTACTAGGTGGTAACCTCTAGGATTTGACAGTTTTGGACCGCCCATGTTCTTTTTACAGGAATGTTTCCTCTGCGAAAATTTGGACTCGCCCCTCTTGGGTCCATCTAAAGAGAAAGTAGCCGTATTGAATCAGTCGTTGCCTATGTGGTCGGGCTACTGCAAAAGGTACGGAGTCTCTTATCAGGGTTACCGGAACTGAGATACACCAACGACTATACAATCGTTTTCACGTGACGCACTCCTTCTCCGGAACTGGACACGTCGTCGCCACGGGGCACAGTGTCTCTTTTCCGGACATGAAGGGTCCCGGTGTAGGATGTCGAAAGGGTCTGAGTGTGGGAGTCCGCTTGACACTACTCCTGTCGTTCACTTCGGGAACCTCGTTCCTTACTTATTTCACGTTACAAGTCTCCGATCTCAGAGGAAGGACGTGGGGGTCTTTCCCTTTTTCTTGCGGAGGTCTAATTTAGGAGTGAAAGACACGTCGTAAGTTTTTACAAGTTGACCTACTGTTTACACATTAATCGTGAAAAGTCTCCGATTACCGTCCGTGACCGGAGAGGAATCGGTTATCTATTGGTTTTCATCCGTGTAGGTCTGAAATCCTACTGTCCCGTTCGTTCATCAGTTTTCTCTGAAAGAAAAGTTTAAGCCTAAGTTTTAAGCCACGAGGATAATGTATAGGAAGGAGTTGAGGTTTAACTCGATGACGACACCGGAGTAATTCTGTTGCAGTACCAACTGTAAGTGGTCCCTTCAAAGACGAGGTCAGGACCCGTTTCAGACCAAGAATCTCAAATGACATCTGAACACTAGTAACTTCCTTTTCTCACTCTTACTTAAACCCTTTTTCGTCTCGTCTTACAAAACCTTGGTTTGTACCTGTGTTCGATGGGACCCAAGACCCTACTAGTTTAGTCTAATCCACTTTGAAATACGTGAGTCGTTCAAAAAGAAAAGAGAAATAAATTAATTAAAAAAACAAACAAAGAAAACCTGTGTATAGGATACCCTAGAGTCAAGGGGTTGGTCCCTATCAGACCTTAAGATTGGTGATCCGACGGTCCCTTGAGACGTGAGTTATAAAAATTTGGGGATTGTCCTCGGTCTCTAACACCCTAACTCTTCACTTTCCACTTGTTTCGGTGTCCTGACCAGAGAGGGGATCCTATAGGAGCCAGATCTTCGTCAATTTTGCACTCCACCATCCTCTTCCCCTGTAAACCCACGACTCCTTTCTGTCTACCTCGAGCGCTCGGATCTATTCCCTCGGTTACTTCCGGACCCATTCTTCCCGAATTTCCAGATTCAATTATAAACTCCTTACTTGTCTCTTAGTCTTGCCCTCCGTTTTAACTCACGTTTTTGCAAAACGACCATCATTTATGTCTTTCCTTTTCTTTTACCATCTTTACTAACATAGTACCGAACACTGATCTTCTATAAAACCTCCCTACTCACACTGTCCTTGCCACTGTTTGCTCCAACCTCCACACCCGTCCAATCCAATACAAAGTTGTCAGTACTTTTACACCCCTCGACGGGAGTCGTTCCACCTTTCTTGAGCAGGACATGACCTTAAGAGTTTCCATTATCGTTCCCGACGAGTGAGTACCCAACGATGGGTGTCAAACTTCTTGTCAGGGTGTCCTAGTTGAAACACGTCTCCATAAGGATCGTATTCAGATTCATTCTTAACTTCCCTAAACGTCAATACTACCCTTCTCCACCGGACTTTCACAATTCCCGGGCCTGACGATCAGGTAGATAGCACGAGACGAGGCACCCGAGTCTACGGAGGAAACTCGCGGGAGACACTTCTCGGGTCGGCGCTCTCTCTTGTCTTGGCGGGGATTAGCGGAAGATTAGTGTTTAAATAGTGCAGAGTCAAATCTGAGGGAAAAGGTCAAAATTCCACTTCACCGGTAAGAAGATTTTTGTTTCAAGAGAACGGACGAGTGTGTCTAAAGAAAGATCCTTATTTCGACAGAGTCGCCTCTCTCCCGCGGAGGCGTAGGCCTGGACCCGTCTGGACCCGTGCCCAATATCCTGGCCGCCGAAGAGGACCACCATGACCTAAGACTTGTGTCGAAGCGAGTCGTCGGCCACCCGAGGCTGAAGGGTAGTCTCTTCTGAGACAATGATAACGAGCAATTATAACTGCGCACCACCCAACCTAATGTTCCCTTTTCCGACCCAATTCCCTGCTCTAACGTCTTCGTTTTTGCTTGCGCCTTTGTTGGTCCTTCCAGGGTGGCTCTAAACTTGAGCCTAGCGACCTAAGTTTCAGGTCTCACGATTGGTAATGTGGTACCCCGGGTACTCCTTTCCGAAACTTTTTCATAGAGAACACCGTTTATAAGTAGAAACTCCGTGATCTACGGGTAATGGTTTTAAGTTTGTTGCACTGGGGGGGTTGGGGGGGGTTTTGACATGGAAGACCTCGCCATTAAAACTTTTACACACCCACAAAACCAACAGGATTACCGAATCACCGTGTTGACCAAAAGTCCAATCCCGGTCTACGACCTTCAGGTCATTACGAGTCCTATAAGGATATGGTTCTTAATAGGAATCTTGTCGTACTGAAAACATTTTGTAAAAGTAGACCTAAAAGTTCCTAGAAAAGATTCCCACTTCAGTGACGAAGGTGGAAACATGGGAGAGTAAATTAGTAGAAGAGTATATGTTGACCGTCACGACACACCCTGGAACAATCCTAATACTGAAAATAAGACTCTATCCTACAGTGTTGAAGACCAATCCACAGGACCCCGTGAGGAGAAACCTTACATACTCTGCAGACTGGTAAGACTTCGGTGGTGTGTCAATCCCTCGGTCTAATGTATCTTCACGAGTCCGACCCTTAAGGGACCAGTAGGTCACCCTGAGACGTGAAGGTAACTACACGTTGGTCTAACCTAGGGGCCAGTCCCTTTTTCTAGGGTGTCCAGCTCACCGGTTTTTTTTTTTTTTTTTTTTTCAGGAGACTTACAATCAGGATCGGGTGTCGGTCACAGCTAACGGTCTGTTCGTTCACTTCTACGAAAATCTACTAAGATCGGGAGTCGTCAACAGGACATTTAGTGTTCAGTTACTAGAAGACGGATTTCGGGGTCTGTAAAATCTCGACTATCGGTAACGTCGACACGAGACTGGTGTCTGAGGTACTTCTAATTATTTTACGAAACACGGTAGTTCAAACCCGAGAAATCGTACGTCCTTGTCATTGGACTTGTCTAGATCTTTGTCCTTAAAAGAACTGGATTAGAGAATCAAAACGGGTTACTCTCACAAGGGTTATAAAACGGTGGTTTTCATTACACTTGTAGTCACAGAAGGATACCCGGTTAAACAAACAGTATATAAAAGTTTTGATTACAAACAAGTGTTTTAACCGTCCGAACACACCCCAGAACACCCTCACCCTACTAATTTCTATTCTTTTGAGGGGAGAAATCTATTGGTAGATTCACAATACAGGAAAGTAATATAATTCGACATTTTTCTGTAACCAACCGTACAGTAACTGAGTCACATGTAAGATCCGAGACCCGAACCATGACCCCATACCGACTCTTATTCTGAGGAAACCATCTTGGGTGCAGAAGTCCTTACCAAAATATTGTTAAAATAAATAAATAAAAAAAAGACCTACATCTAGAATTGTCTCTACCTCACTAGAAGAGAACGAAACGTCCCGTAAAAAAAAGTCGTCGATAGATCTTTTGAACGTCCAACAACTCCGAGATACGTCTTTAATTCAACTTGTTTCTCTTTTTTTACTCTTCAGTTTTGAAGAGTAGGGTACCTAGGGAGACGAGGTCGGTGTTGTCGGAAACCGTCAAGGGTTTTGTGTGATTCGTCCCCGGACCAAACCCATGAACAAGGAAAACGGACCTTGTCTAAGGGTGTTCATCACTGAGTGGTGAAATACGGTTACTGAGGAGACACTCCGGAATAGGTGTACGGAATGAATTTTAGTGGAAAGGGTTTCAGGAGAAAGGAAAGAAATAGAAATAGGTGTAGTGGAAATTCCTCGACTATATAATTCTTAAAATAATTAAATAATTAATAGACCGACATTTTTCACTGGATTACACAACAGTCTAAGGGAAAGAGGACAGGTTATACTTTAGGACAGGTTATACTTTGATGACAGACAAGAGTCGATTATTTTTACACCCTCACAGTGAACTAAACATTCTCTGTCCAGGTACTTCAGGTTTTTAATCTGTAATAACGTCTCAGGAATTTATATCTAGTTACGTCAAACGTTAAGACTAAGGGACCAACGTTTCCATTCTTACAACATAAACTGTAGAGAAAAATTGACCAATTCTTTTCCTGATGATCAAGGGATTACCTAATCACCATGAAAAAGACAGAGATAGTACGAGTCTTTTTGTTTCTTTGTAGATACTGACTATCTATGAAATTGTTTATTACACTGTCAGACGAAGTAAATTTACTGGTATGTTACAATTTGACCGTAGATCTTAGTGCTGATAAAGTCTTAGAATAAACTATTTGAGAAGTACCAAGTGTGGATCTCCAAAATATGACTTCAGTATAGCAACAAAACTCTTCACACGAGTACTATGTCTTACTTCGGGAACCACATTGTAAATCTGACGAACGAGTTGGGAAACGTGGCGAGGGAAAACGGGTGAGGACATCTGCAATCAGGGTGGTTGTAAGGGTCACGGAACTTACACTGTGGATGCAAGAATGAAGTAGACGGGTCTTACGACAAAACATGTGGTGAGGGGAGACGACCATTGATAATGAATAAGAAACGAGGAACCCAAAAGGTGTATGTAGAGATGACTTCGTAAATAATAGAATAATAAAGTAAACAAACAAATACCTGTTACACGTGTATACTGATTTTTAAGTTTCACGCATTTTTGTAGTGTTAGTTTTTTCTAAAAGATAGGTAGGGACGAAAATCCGATAGGTCGTAAGAAAGATGTTTTTACTGGTTATAATCGTTAAACACATCATCAGAGGACCTCTATAAAATCTAAGTATGTTTGGATACATATGTTTTTAGATGACGTGTAATAGGACATAGAACGAAAACCGTGAACTGTCATTTAGTACCTCTAGTAGTGGATAGTTATGAATTCCTTCGGTATATCACCAATGTTTATGACAAAGACTTCGGTCTGATGTAAGCTTATCGTCAATTATACGTACAGACGGAGGAATCGCGTCATCCGTCGCGCAGTCAGAGTATTAGACTTCCAGGACTCAAGCTCGGAGTCTCCCCCGTCAAGAAAAATTCCGCCGAACCCTCTGCGCTCCGAGCGAGGGACCCTTCCTTTACCGTTGAGTGAGGTCGTAAGAACGGACCTTTAAAAGTACATGTCCCTCGGACCACCTGGTGTCAGATGTCCCAGCGATTCTCACCCCGTGCTGACAATGATCGACATGTAAATGTCCATTCAAATAATAGTAGAGACCTGGACATAAAATATTAGACATTTTGCTTATATTTGTCATTAATTTGAGTTTTATAACAATATTTCTTATTCACTAAATTACATATGTTCCTGTAAAACCCTAAAGGAGATACAGAGTCGTCCATTTCTTAGGCGGACGTTACGTCCTCTGTGTCCTCTGGCACCCAAACTAGGAACCCACCCCTTCTAGGGAACTCTTCCTTTACCGTTGGATAAGGTCATAAGAACGGACTTTTCAGGGTACCTGTCTCCTTAGACCACCCGACGTCAAGTTTCCCAGCGTCTCAGCCAGCGTCGTTTCGTGTGTCCCTTTCAAAATCCTGTAATAGACCGTGTGTGATTCGTCATTTATAACGATGATTATAATACGTTTTCTCGGAAGTCTAAACAAAAATGGACGTCCATCTTACTATATGACATTACAAGATGAAATAACAAGTGGTAAGTCTAATGAAGATCAGAAACCATGATGTTTGACCCGACGAACCTTTTGAGACATTGTACAGTAAAAAGTGTAAAAGTTTTTACCATTTAAGGATCTCTACTCCAACGACCCTCATCCCTATACACACAAAAATTTATACGACCTATGACGGGTGAAAAGGATATACTTGCAAGAGAGTCAAAAGTTCCGGTGGTCGTCACTGTCTCTTAATTCAAGTTCTTGTCGGAATAAGCCTTAAAAGGTAAGGATAGGGTCGTATGTCACTGATAGGACGCACTTATCATTTACGACTTATTATAAATAATCAATTGACCTACTTTCCTACCAAATCCTTTATGTCGACCCAAAACCACCGTCGTTCTTGTGAATTTTAGGGAAACCGTAATTTAGGGTAAATTTACAAATTTTAGAACAAACGAGAATAAGTGACTTCTAATAATCTCCTGTCTTCTCTTTATCAATAGAAAATGACTAGTGAAACTCGTCAAAATGATAATGTCTCTAAAGAAAATCTTGGACCTTTCGCACCATTTTCTTTTTTCGTTATAACTTTCAAACAATTATGCCATTTCGTTGTCCCACGCACTCACGCCCCACACCCCCCCGCCGCCCCC
>SJYO01052837.1:840228-1068679 GCA_006410555.1 Capra ibex
GAAAACTCACCTGAGCACGCCGCAGGGTCGTCCCCTTACATGACCCTTTACAGACTACGACTGGTCTTGGACCAATCTCTACGTTAGTCTTCCCTATCTAAACTTAACTAAAAGAGTATGGACGTAAAACGTCTATTATCGGTAGATCTAGTCTTACTATTCAAGTGTTTTAACTCCGGAGAGTATTTCGTTTACTTATTTTTAAAAGAGGATATACGAGGGGAACTTCTTATGATGACAAAACTATTCTGTTACACACTCACGAAACTATCACTGGTTAAAGACTTACCATTTAGACAATCTTAACCGATATTTTAGACCACACCACGATGGTGTCTCCCAATAGACCAAACCAAACTCGGAGTAGTTCTTCTTCGTTGAGACTACCGTCCATTCCTAGGACTAGAACCAAAGCCACCTTTGGAGCACTACTTAAAACGACTACAAGAAAATCGTTCCCCAGTCATAGGTATAGTGGACACGAAACTACCGAAGAAATGTTCACAGTGTAACCACAGTCGGAACTTCTTCTTTCCCCACTCCCGTTGTCCCTGTTAAGCACTCTCGTCCTGACTTTTTACGGGGGAATACTCACGTCTTGTATACTTTTGTTACTTCTTCCCCATGACACTAAAGGCTCATCTTCTTTTACTACTCTATTAAAACACAGCAACCGTACCATTACCATAATAGTCAGACACAAGGTTACGACAACCGTATCTCGGTCAGTTACTCTATGTGACAAAACGGTCACTGTTCCTCTAGGGAGTCTATTCAGTTGGTAGGTATCACTTTGACATACTACTTACGTCCCTTCCACATCGATTTTACCTCGTCTAGTGAAGGTTTATGTCCCACTCTTATTCTTCGTTCTTTACCATGAGTCAAAACCACTCGATATACTAACTGTATCGGTACTCGTTACGTACCGTCGATGTGTCTCGGACATTGGGTCCGCGGACAGATCTGGAGCCCCTAAAAGCCTCTATGCAACGTGTAAAGATGAACCTCGTCTTACGCTTATACAGTCTAATTCCGTCCACTTTGTCTGTGTTACTTTTGTAATTATTTTGTGTCTTTTCAGTGTTGATATGTCGTCTAACATGGGTTTCGTTTGCACTACATACATATGCTAATTTATTGATGATAAATAAAAATTTTACATCTCAAAGTTTTTGATAATATTGTTTACTAGACATTTTTACAACTTTAGGTAACCATGGAACACAAAAAGATTAAAACTATCTTTGTACCCTTTAGGAAATAATCAACGTAACTTAACTAATAGGTAAATTTCTTACTTTAGGACGGAAAAAAAAGGACCACCAAAAAAGACCCCTTACGGTAAATAATACGTTCGTCTTAAATTATATTAGGGATAGTTTAGTGAGTAATTATAAAAAGTGTCTTGATCTTGTTTATTAAGGTTTTAAATATACCTTAGTGATTTCTGGGTCTTAACGGTTTCGTCAGGATTCCTTTCTCTCTTTTCGATCTCCGCATTGGGAGGGTCTGAAGACTGTTATGATGTTTTGATCTCATTAGTTTTATTACATTACGATCGTGTTTTTTGTCTGTGTACCTAGTTACCTTGTCTTATTTCTCGGGTCTTTATTTGGATGTGGATACTAGTTTGAAGCTGTTCTCCGTTCTTATATGTTTCATCTTTTGTCAGAAGTTCACCATGATCCTTTCAACCTGTCAGTATACATGTAGTTATTTCAATCTTGTGTGGGAGTATGGTGTATGTTTTTATTTGAGTTTTACCGAATTTCTGTTTATATTTTGTACTGTAGTATTTTGATCTTCTCTCGGATCTGTTAAATAAGAGACTGTATTTAGTATCGTGAAAAAGGAATCCAGTCAGGGACTTCAGTCATCTTTACTTTCGTTTTTATTTGTCTAATCCGGATTAGTTTGAATTGTTTGAAAACGTGTCGTTTATCTTTGTATATTCGAAAACGTGTCGTTTGTTATTTGTTTTACTTTTCTGTTGGGTATCTGATCCTCTTTTATAAACGTTTACTGCACTGACTGTTCGGTGTTTAAACCGAATTAAAGGTTTTATATGTTTATCGAGTATGTTGAGTCATTGTCTTTTTATTGAGTTGACTATTTACCCGTTTTCTGGATTTATCTGTAAAGAGTTTTTTTCTGTATGTTTCCAGGTTTTCCGTATACACTTTTCTACGAGTTACAACGATTAATAATGTCTCTACGTTCAATTTCGATGTTACTCCATAGTGAAGTGTGGTGAGTCTTACCGACAGTAGTTTTTCAGGTGTTTACCCAGAAACGACCCCGTGTCCCTTATTCTTAGGTGAACGGTTATGTCCTCTGTACCCAAACTAGGGACCAGACCATTCACGGAGTCTCGTTGATTGGGGAATGTGGTGTTGATCACTCGGACACGAGAGTTCGGGTGTCCGGTGTTGATGACTTCGTGGGCGTACGGATCTCAGATACCAGACGTCGTTCTCTTCGGGTGTGTAACGATGATCTCTTTCGGACACACGTCGTTGCTTCCGGGTCGTATTAGTTTTTATTTTTTAAAATTTCTGACGTTTATTGTTTAGAATCTCTACTACACCCCACTGCCCTTGGGAAGATGTGACAACTACCCTTACATTTAACCACGTCGGTGATACCTCGGACCCGAAGGGTCCACCGAGTCATCATTTCTTAGACGGACGGTTACATCTTCAGTACCCGTCTAAAAGGACTTAACCCTTTTAGGGGACCTCCTCCTTTACCGTTGGGTAAGGTTATAAGGACGGACCTTTTAAGGTACCTGTCTCCTCGGACCACCCGATGTCAGGTACCCCAGTGTTTCTCAGTCTATATTGACTCATGTGTAATACCTCTTGTCATACCTCCAAGGAATTTTCGATTTTTATGTTAGGTCGTTAGGGTGAGGATCCGTATATAGTTCACTTTTTGGGATTAAGTTTTACTGTGTACATGGAGTCACAAGTATCGTCGTGATAAATGTCATCGGTTCGGTACCTTCGTTGGATTTACAGTCAACTTACCTACCTATTTCTTCGACACAATGTATATATGTTACTTTATGATGAGTCGGTATTTTTTCTTACTTCATTAAGGTAACCGTCGTTGTACCTATCTTGATCTCTAGTAGTATGATCCACTTCATCCAGTCTCTTTGTGTTTTAGTGAATACACCTTAGATTTTATCCTATGTGTACTTGAATGTTTTGTCTGAGTAACTACGTCTTTTGAATGTCAATGGTTTCCCCTCTCTCACCTTCTCCCTTTTTAATCCTCAAACCCTAATCGTCTATACGTCATGATGTATATTTTGTCCACTTGTTGTTACAGGATGACATATATCGTGTCCCTTGATATAAGTTAGAGTTTTATTTACTATGACCTTGTATTTTTAATGGTGTCCTACCGTGACTTAGGTATCGACTTTTAGTTCTGTCTAGGGTACTCCAGTCCTTCTAGATTTATTTTGTCCACAGTCTCCGACTACTGGACTCGTAACCATATGGGTGAAGGTTAACACACATCCGTCCCTACAACTTCCTCACGAGACATTTCCCTTTTGACCTCAACTTCGTCACAGAAACTCATGACTTCACTTTTCACACAGGATGACACTGACACCTTTAACCGTCGTCTTCGGTCTCAGTTCTTTTGTCATTTATGCCTCATTTAGTCCCATTGTTATCTTAGTAGTACTCTTCTTTCCGTTCCCATCGCTCGCCATTTCAACTGTATTTCGGATACCACTTTTGATGATTCCTCGAATTTACTCAGGTCCTAAGTTCAGTAGTCTCGTCCATTGGTTTCCTCTTTATGAACTTCCCCCCCCCCCCCCCCCCCCCNACTTCCCCCCCCCCCCTCGCCCCTCCACTTACTACACTTGACACTGAGAAATCACCACTTCAAATCATAACTACTAAATCTGTCTAGAGTGAGTAAAAACACACTGTATGTAACGTAAGGTAAGAGTGGGATTGGACATGGAAGGGTTAGGACCGACCTACCGTTCATCAGACTGAACTTAAGAAAGTTGTCCGTACTTTAATGGGTGTACGACTCCACGTTCACATTCCGTACGTATTGTCATTGTCTAAGTGAATGAGGTGTGAGTCTACGAGTTTACAATAAAAGAAATTAGACAATAAGGAACACTTTATGTAGTGATTCTACCTAACCGAAGACGAAAGTCACCGTACAGACCATAGATACACTTTCACAATCGGTGAGTCGACACAGGTTAAGAAACGTTGGGGTACCTGACATCGGACGGTCCGAGGAGACAGGTACCTTAAAGGGTCCGTTCTTATGACCATAGATGCTTATGGGAACGGTAGAGAACACACTGGTGAAGGTTAAACGGAACTAAGTACCTGGACTGTAAGGTTCAAGGATACGTTACAACGAGAAATGTCGTAGCCTAGAACGAAGATAGTGGTCAGGAAACTGACACACCTAGTGTTATTTGACACCTTTTAAGACTTTCTCTACCCTTATGTTCTGGTAGATTGGACGGAGAACTCTTTAGACATACGTCCAGTCCTTCGTTGTCAATCTTGACCTGTACCTTGTTGTCTGACCAAGGTTTATCCTTTTCCTCATGCAGTTCCGACATATAACAGTGGGACGAATAAATTGAATATACGTCTCATGTAGTACTCTTTGCGACCTGACCTTCTTTGTGTTCGACCTTAGTTCTAACGGTCCTCTTTATAGTTAGTGGAGTCTATACGTCTACTGTGGTGGGAATACCGTCTTTCACTTCTCCTCGATTTTTCGGAGAACTACTTTCACTTTCTCTCGCTTTTTCAACCGAATTTGGAGTTGTAAGTCTTTTGTTTCTAGTACCGTAGACCAGGGTAGTGAAGTACCCTTTATCTACCCCTTTATCATCTTTGACAGTCTGAAATAAAAAAACCCGAGGTTTTAGTGACGTCTGCCACTAATGTCGGTACTTTAATTTTCTGCGAATGAGGAACCTTCTTTTCAATACTGGTTGGATCTAACATATAAGTTTTCGTCTCTGTAATGAAACGGTTGATTCCAGGCAGATCAGTTCCGATACCAAAAAGGACACCAGTACATACCTACACTCTCAACCTGACACTTCTTCCGACTCGTGACTTCTTAACTACGAAAACTTGACACCACAACCTCTTCTGAGAACTCTCAGGGAACCTGACGTTCCTCTAGGTTGTCCAGGTAAGACTTCCTCTAGTCGGGACCCTAAAGAAACCTTCCTTACTACGATTTCGACTTTGAGGTCATGAAACCGGTGGAGTACGCTTCTCAACTGAGTAACCTTTTCTGAGACTACGACCCTCCCTAACCCCCGTCCTCCTCTTCCCCTGCTGGCTCCTACTCTACCGACTTACCGTAGTGTCTGAGCAACCTGCACTTAGACTCATTTGAGACCCTCTACCACTACCTGTCCCTCCGGACCACACGACGCTAAGTACCCCAGCGTCTCAGCCTGTGCTGACTCGCTGACTTGACTTGACTGTTTATGGGTGAATGTTCTCATAATTATCTTACGCCCAAAACTAATTTACTATTCTCTGAAGGGTTCGTCAGGTTACCAATTCTGACAAAGGTTACGTCCCCCGTACCCAAGTTAGGGTGACACGGTGTACGGGTCATTTATTTCTTTGTACTATTTACTGATCATGTCTATCACCAACGATTACACCCGTCCTTTACAAATGTCTTATTTGAGAATAAAGTGAAAGATAGAACTAGAAATCTCGGGAGACAGGCAGGAGATGAACCGTCAATAGTTTCCAACATAAATAATAGAGGGGGAAGGTTTGCACAAGAAGAGTTCCCGAGGTATTAATTTATGTGTTTACTGAAGTCATGGGTGGGTCCCTGGTATCTACAGTAGACACTAAGGAAGGATGGTGGGTGGAGAACTAGAGAGCTCAGACAGACATCGAGAGATGGACCGAAGGGACTGATAGTAAATCTAGTGTCAAGACACTATAGTTCCCGAAGGGTCCACCACGTCAGTATTTCTTAAACGGATGGTTACGTCCTCTGTGTCCAAGCTAGGGACCCAGGCCTTCTAGGGGACCTCCCACTTTACCGTTTGGTGAGGTCATAAGAAGGGACCCTTTAGGGTGTCTGTCTCCTCTAACCGTCCGATATTAGGCACCCAAGTGTCTCAGACTGTGCTGACTCCCTGACTCGTGTGTGGACGTGTGTATGTGTGTGTGTCACTACATCGGACCGACGGACTTGTACACGCGTGTGCGCGTGTGTGTGTCTGTGACGCTACACCGGACTGACGGGTGGTGTCGGAGGGAGGTGGTGGTGGAACGGGGGGTGGGTTCGGGAAGAGACTTGGTGTATGTGTCACTCTCAAGATTTCTCGTTTAGTCGTGGTCGATACGTCCTCCATCTCTGTCACACTCATTATAAATATTTCGTCGTATTTACACCGTGACCTTTCAGAAACGAAACCCGTATAATGGGAGAGACTCGGACCGGATGTGAGAATGGTACTGGGAGTTTCACCGAGGTGTCAATTCTTCTTAGTCACTAGGTTCCCTATACCACTCCCTGAGATCAGGATTCTGATTCTGTCTTGACCGGGTCCGATCGATATGTGTGGTCATGGACGAGTCCTTCACTACCTCTTTATTCGATCTTCCTTGGATCAAGGGATTCACGACCTTGTCTTGGGACCGTCAGCGGAAGGAGGTTTCAAATGTGCACTCCTGGATTTGAATATAGAATCACTTCAGTAACGAGGACCCCCCTCTCTGCCAACCCAGAGACAATGGGGATATAGAGGGTCTCTACCGGTGTCAGTCCGGGCTCCTTTAGGACCATCTTCACGACAAACGTCTGAAGGACGACACTCCCTGAGAAGGGATCGTCCGATCTAAGGACTAAGATATCCTTCGACAAAAAAAGGTGAAACTGAGTCCATCGGGAAAAAACAAGGTCTCCCTTGACCGTACTGGTGTTGACCCTGAAGAGAACGAAGAGGTCTACCAGGTCTATTAAATCACCGTCTAAGTGAGATGGACTTCAGACCCTAAGTCGTCTTGAGGGTAAGTCATAGAATACGAGGTCTCCATCACGTCAAAAAAATTACTGTGTATATAATGTGTGTGTGTACATGTACATATGTGTGTGTAATTATACCTAATGAATTATGTATAATTAATATTCCAATTATATATCTGATATTTCTTAAAGATGTGTAGTTATTCCTTTTCAATCCCTTAAGGGACTGTCAGGGTCCCAATCCTGAGGTACGAGAGTGACGACTCCCAGGTCCAAACTAGGGACCAGTCCCTTGTCTCTGGAAGGTGTTAGGTGTACCATGTTGGAACCTTTTTTTTTTAATTTTTCGGGTTTTCCTCCGACCTGTTTCCTATACTTAGTTTTTGAGTGTTTCCTTCTTTACGTTTACTGGTTATTTGTATATTTTTCTCCGTATTAAGGTAATTATAAACCTCTAATTTTTATTTTTGTTCTGTGGTAATGTGTGGATTGTCTAACCGTTCATAAATTTTCAAATTGTTTTATAACCGTCCCTATACCTTTCATTTAACCGTGTCGGTTAGACCTACGTGAATTTATAGTTTTTAAATTTACGTATTTACTACACTATACAATTAAAGTAGTAGGGTGACAGGAACTCTTGATCTTCAGAATTGTACTCTCCTTTCACACCATCCGTCCGAGATTCTACAGGAGGTCACTGGTGTCAAAGGTCATAAGTTTTGGAATGTATTAGGGGTGTTGGAGATTTATCGAACGAAGATTGGTTATCTTACCCGAAGGGATCACCGAGTCTACCATTTCTTGGACGAACGTTATACCCTCTGAACCCAAGCTAGGGACCCAACCCTTCTAGGGGACCTCTTCCCGTACCATTGGGTGAGGTCCCAAGAACGGACCTCCTTAGGGGTTCCTGTCTCCTCGGACCGCCCGATGTCAGATACCCCAGTGTTTCTCCGTCTGTGCCGACTCGTTGATTCGGTGTTTGGTTATTTATGTCATTACAACTCCCCTACAGTGAAGACACGTATCCACTGGTTTTTGTGACACTAAAGACAAAGAATCGACTACGAGTGGGACCCCTAAAACTACTTCGTTCGTTAGTACTAAATTTGTTTTGTTTTTGTATTAGATATCTGAAGTTCTCTTATCAACGTTTACTACACTGGTTATTCCCTACTAAAGGTTTTATTTGTCGAGTACGTTGAGTTTTTGTTGTACTGTTTGGGGTTTGTTGGGTCATTTTTTTACCTGTCTTCTAGATTTATCTGTAAAGAGGTTTCTGTATGTCTACCCGTTTTCCGTGTACTTCACAAGTAGTAGCGATTAATAATCTCTTTGTGTTCACTATGTTACTCCATAGTGGAGTGTGGTCAGTCTTACCGGTGGTAGTTTTTTAGATGTTTGTTATTTACGACCTCTCCCACACCTCTTTTCCCTTGGAAAGGTGTGACAACAACCCTTACATTTAACCATATCGGTGATACTTCTTGTCATACTTCTAACGAATTCTTTGATTTTGATCTCGATGGTATACTAGGACGTTAGGGTGAGGACCCGTATTTAGACCTCTTTTTATGCCAAACTTTCCTATGTACGTGGGGTTGCAAGTGACTTCACGATAAATGTTATCGGTCCCGTACCTTTTGGACTTACAGGTAATTATCTACTTTCCTATTCGTTCTAGACGAATGGTAACGTGGTGGACCCTTCGGGGTCGTTTATTCTACGTTATCCTTTTTTCTTTACTTCCCTTGAGATTAACTTTCTCTGTTCTGGATAGTCGGTTTGTGTAGACCATCTATAGTACCCCCAGGACTAAATTCGTTTGTAAATTTCTGTACGGGAAGTACAGAAAGGTGAACCCGTCTCTCTCCACTTCATTGAGTGGATGTCGGTGTGGTCACCTGTCCTTGGTTGGTGTCGTGTCGTCGCGGGACGGTGGTTCTTCGTTCGCCCAGAGAGGAAGAGGGTGGGAAGTCGAAAGGGACGAGGAGAAGGGTAGGTCGAGACCGACGGACGTCTCCAGGACGTGGACCGACGGGAGTGAGGGACACAGAGGGCAGGATAGGGTAGTAGTAATTATATTGGACTGGAGGTCCTCAGGTAGGTATATATAATTGTATTTCTTGACCTTATATATGTGAATGACCCATACATTACTATATTCCATTAGTGAGCGACCCAGAGGACGGGGTGGTAATCGTAGTGGACTGGAGGTCCTTAGGTAGGTAAAGAAGGAGAACACGTGGTGGTCCCATAGACGTGGTGGGGGTGAGCGTAACGAAAGTTCTGTCTCGATCAGTGTGTTTTATGAACTGTGGACGAATTCACCAAAGTGGATGCAAAAGACAAATTCCCTCTGGTTGAAAGACCCCCGACCCCACCCAACACAACGAGCCAGCGATACGACACTGACTAAGCAAAACTGGGGTACTTGACGTCGTGTGGTCCGAAGGGACAGAAAGTGATAGAGAGACTCAAACGAATTTGAGCACGCGTAACTCAATCACTACGGTAGGTTGGTAGAGTAGGACAACGGGGGAAGAGGAGGACGGGAGTTAGAAAGGGTCGACACCCCCCAACCCCCCTCCTGTTTCAAAGACCTACGTTTTTAGGGTACCTACCTCCTCGGACCATCCGACGTCAGGTACCCCAGCGATTCTCAGCCTGTGCTGACTCGTCGAAGTGAAAGTGAAAAGTGAAAGTACGTAACCTCTTCCTTTACCGTTGGGTGAGGTCACAAGAACGAACCTCTTAGGGTCCCTACCCCCTCGGACCACCCGACGGCAGACACCCCAGCGTGCCTCAGCCTGTGCTGACTCCGCTGAATCGTCGTCGTCGTCACCCTTTCTCGTGGTCTGTCAGTCAGTCAGAGCTTCTGAAACGAGTTGAAGTGGACGAACCCTCTACTGTTAGTGAAGTACAGTGGTTCGACTCAAATGAGTTGTCACTTACACTTACCGTTTATCGTACAGAAGGAGAACATCCCCCTACCACTCCTCGTGGACACTTTGGGGTCCCCTTTTGAAAAATCAGATGTGGTATTCCGAAGACGTGGTCGGGTAGGGGAAGGACTCAGTGGGAGGGTCCGTCGTGGTTGAGGGAGTGGACGAGGTTTAGAATCGTGTTTACGAAGGAAGAGTCACTTCAGAAGGGACTGGTGGGTTCTATTACTTTGGGGTGAAATAGGACGAGGTAAAAGAAGACAAAGGTTTTGTGAAATAATGTGACAGTAAATAAATAATACACGACACAAATCAGCAATCAGCACAGGCTGAGAAACACTGGAGTATCTGACAACGGGTGGTCCGAGGAGATAGGTACCGTAAAAGGTCCGTTCTTATGACCTCACCCAACGGTAGAGGAAGAGGTCCCCTTGAAGACCTGGGTCCCTAACTTAACTACAGAGAAGACAGAGGACGTGACCGTCTGCCTAGGAAATGGTGACACGGTGGACCCTTCGGAGTAAATAATATGAATGACAAATAACAAAAAGAGTTCGTCCCATGGGAGTACACAGGGTTCAGGGGTGTTGTCACGGGTGACCGGATTTCACCACGAGTCGTCTACGACGACTGACCGACTCACGAGACGAGTGACGGACTTGAAGGGAAGAAAAGATCTACGAGGAGACGAGTGTCCGTGACTTTTAGGAAGTACAGTGACAGAATTCCGACTTACGGCCTCACACAATAGTCGCTGATCTTGTGAAACCTAATCTGACTACTTTCTCTTTGACCTTTTTTTTTTTCATTGTAAGGGGTTAAGAGGGAAACCAAAGGAATCCAGCGTCCGGACGGGATAGTCCGGGAAAGGAGGGTAGAGAGGAGAGGAGGGGACTCGAGAAGAGGAAATACGGAACCCGGAGAGAAAATACCAACGAAAGCAGAAACACTCGAAAAGAACCGGAAAGACCCTTCCACTCTGTCCTTTCCCGACAGACTCGGGACCACGACCTTAGACTCTCCCGGGTTTGATTTCCAGACACACCTTCCACGGACACCAAACATCATCGTGGGATCGATTCCTGTACGGCGACTCAGGAACAGGAACACAGGACTCTACGACGTCCCCCGCCCCCGTCACTCCTGACGTCCAGACGTGACACGAACATTTTGTACCCGTCAAGGAAAGGACAGTGGGACCCTCAAGTACACTTTCCCTGTCTCCTCCGTATCGCCTTCGAGACCCTGTCTCCGAAAAAGGATTTCGTTTGCAAATGTCCTTGATGAATCTGAAGGGTTCACTACTTAGACGGACACGTCACGTCTCTTACGACGGACCAAAGGGTCGGGGGAGTCGGTGGACGGGTAACGTGAAGTACCCGTAGAGTGAGGAGACTCCCACCCCGACCGTCACCCCTCGTGTCCCCATCCCCGTTGTACGTCTGTATCCCCAAAGTCACCCTCCTACTCTTCCTTTACTTAAACGGACTGTGGAGATCGACATCTTCCTGGTAGTCCTGACCGACCCCAGGACTATAAGTTTACACGAGGTACTTGGTCGTCGTGACCAAGTACCAAAGTTGGTGACCAACTTGGTGACCCTCACACAACTTTTACGTCTAAACACCCGAGGTGGTAATGGAAAACTTAATCTTAGATAAAATTGTTCTAAGGTCTACTAAACATCTATGAGATTTTAAGTTATTCGTGACAAGACCCCTGAAGGGACCACCAGGTCCAAGTTCGGAGGTACGAAGATGACAGCCCCCGTACTTCAAGATAGGGACCAGTCCCTTAATTCTAGGACGTACGGGACTTCATTCCGATTTTTCTTTTTTCGGGATAAAATTTATCAGACGTAAATCGATTACAAGACAAAGGTTTACTTTGTCAGTTCCTTAAAATCAAAAACAACAACAATACCAGGGGTTCGATATTCCTTTTGGTTTATATATATGTGTATATATGTGTGTATATATATAAATGTATATATATATGTGTGTGTGGATATATATAAATGTATATATATATGTGTGTATATATCCGAAGAAATTGAAAAATTTTTGTTTGAAACTTCTGTACGAATCGTGTCATATAAAAATTCAACTTGAATATCAAGGAAAGAAAACTCTAAGACTAATTGTAAAACTACCACCTCTTTTCATATTACTCTAACAGTCATCTCCGTAAATTGTAAGGTAAATCAAGTTTGTCCTATGAATTTTAAGGTGGATGTAAGTAATCTACCATAATAAAGAATCCATTTAGTGTCACATGTAAATAAATCAATATAAAAGTCACGAAATGTTCAGACATAATTAGAGTACATAGGATACTCTTCCCATGAGAATGGGGGATAATTTAAATATCTATCCCTCTGACATCGTATCCCTGTAAATTAATTTGACGGGTTCCAGTGTCTCGAATGTCTACCTCTTCGTCCATGACACAAATTGGGACTGTCATTTGCCGAACTTGGACGACCAGAGGGGTCAATTCGCATTCGACGGACTCCGGTCTCCGAGGTAAAGAAATATTAGAATTACTACGACGAGACGACGACGAATGTCACCGGAAGGTGTACCAATTTGAAGATTTCGGACACTGTCTTTTCCGATACTTATTTTGTCCGTGTAACGTTTCCCAAATAATAATGACCGGAGTAGTGTACCGTGCACCCTAGAATCAAGGGACTGGTCCTTAGATCGGACACGGAGGACGTAATCGTCACATCTCAGAATTAGTGACCCGGTGGTCCCTTCAAGGTGTTTCCAGGATTTCATAGTAGACTAAGTAATAAATATTGTTTTTACCCTTGGAATTTATATCATTACTGGACGTGACTCTTAGACCTCAAGTTATAGTTTTACCCTGTACCTAAAGATTTGGTAGTTTAGATATGTGGGTGTGATCCCCATTACGACGAATCATTTACTCAAACGGTTGGTAAGACTACTTTTATAATTTCTCTTATAGGTAATGTAAGGACCCCTCTATCAAGTGTTACTATTACTAAAAGATACCCTTATCCTTGTTAAGAATGAGGGGGTTTGGAATAACGCAAATTTTACAATGAAAATGTTTTTTTTTTTTTTTTGAGTGGACACTTATAGGAAACTCATATATGTGTTTACGATCAGTAAATCTCAACTAGTTATAATTCATAATGAGTTATTACCGGGGATGTATGGTTAAATAAGGGTCCATTCTAAACCAACGAAATTCCCTTTAACAATCTTTACTTGGTTCCCTATCCCTTCTTCCTTCGACGGTTCGTTCACGGGTGTACGAGTGTGGGTGTCAGTAGGTGAGTCCTCTGTCGTCGTGTACCAGACGTTTTTTTAGTACGTAAGGTTTCGTTTATTTAAAGTATTCTCATTTTATTCGGTAAACTTATAGAATGAAAGGACTCCTAGTGGAGTGACTTCCCGGGACCACCAGGTATCCCAATCAAATCAGGTCAAACTGTTGTCATACCTAAGATTTTACGGATTACTCCAACGTTACTACTGACTTTCGGAAGGGTGTGAGTAGTGTGAGTATGCCAGAGAGAGGTCACACCGAAGAGACTACAAAATATTCCTCGCAAGCGGATGATTTCGAAAATGACGTGACTGACGTGACTATCCCAAAGAGTGGTCACACCTAAGCCTCTACGACCTTTTCTGACCGTAAGACCGACTTCCGAAAGGGTGTGAGTAATGTCACTATCGCGAAGAGAGGTCACACATAGGAGACTACGACTTGTTCCATGCTCGAGTCCGCCTTCCAAAAGGGTGTGAGAAGTGTAAGTATACCAAAAAGGGGACACACCTAGGAAGACACAGATTACTCCGGTAACGACCGTGATTTCCGAAAGGGCGTCAGAAATGTAACTATCCCAAAGAGAGGTCACACCGAGGCGACTACAAGTTAGTCCGGGCTGAAGACCGACTTCCAGAAAGGTGTAAGAAGTGTAAGTATACCGAAGAGGGGTCACACCTAAGAGACCACGACTTACTCTTGACTTGAGACTCATTTCGAAAAGGGTGTGAGCAACGTGAACACTGTAGAGAGAGGTCACCCGACAGGCGAGACAAAAAGACGGGACGAGAGTACAAATGTGTAAAGAGATATAAATCTTAGATTTCCTTATAGAGAAACCTCAGACGATAAGAGTTTTACAGGTTAAAGAAAATTCTGAAGGACAAAACTACAGTTCAGGACCAAAAATTCATGTCAAAGTGGTAGATCTTATTATTTATCTAGTTACAGTAAAAAAAGGAAATACTTTCTCATATTGGTATCCTACCCTTTCTCCTTCTAAGTACAGTTTATATGTGTTAAATCCTAGGTTTTGACCGTCACATTACATTGTTGGATTTAACTCTATACCTCTGTTTCATTCCCCATTGGTCGTGGACGACTTTACCGACCTCCAGTGGGTCTGTTCCACTCTGAAGGTCTCTTCTACATGTGTTCGTCCGTGACACTTCCCGAATGATGTTTCGTCCACGACGAGATTTACAAAAAATATATAATTGAATAATTTAGAAGTTTACTGAGAGACTGAGACATGAGACTAATAAAGGTAAAATGTCTACGTATTTGACTTCCGTGTCCTTCCAATGGACTGGACAAGTTACAGTGTATCGAAGATTCATCGTCACGAATTTAAGGTTGACTTTGTTAAACCAGGGTCTCAGGTGTCAGAGTTGATAATGGGATATAATCTGGTGGTCTCTAGGAGACTTACCTGGATTTTTGCAGGAATGGAACAAGAAGTTTAAACACCTCGGGTTTTCTAAGTGTAAACTCGACGCAGTGGTACCTGACTTCGACCTTTCGACAACTAAGAACGAACCGGAAGTTTACGTGACGTAGGGGACTCTCGTAAAGCCGTTCAGGTACAAGTGTTAGACCCCGGATTTCCGTCCCTCCATATAAACCTAAGTATTCTCCTACTGATGACCTTGGACCTGAGTGTGAGTCACTCTCTCTAGTATACCTTGACATACTCTGTAAAATACGTTAACGTGTCACCTTTCGGGTCTCAAATTAAGGTGTGGGTTTTCGTCTTCCCCCTCTTGTTCTCACCGGGTCACTCCACACTACCAAATTTTATACAAGCATTCGAGAAGTTGTAATAAAGGTGATTTTCCACCTCGGACTAAAGAGAGGGGAACTCACTCTCAACATGAATTTTACCGAGTAAAGATGACTTATCTTACATACCGTCTTCGGTGACATATATTAAAGACTCTGATTCAGTATTTTTACACTCCTAAGTAGGAATAGGAGAGAAGGAGATAAAGACAGAGAGAGAGTCTCTTCGGTTGACTGTACAACACTCCTGTGAGTTACTCGGGATTCCTCTTTGGATCATTTCTGGAGACGGTTTTTGGTCACTCCTTGGTTCCGGGGGATGGTTGTTGGTACCCTCACTCAGTAGAACTTTCACCTAGGTGGTCGACGTCATCCAGAAGTCCCCTGATATTAGAACCAACTGTAGAAGTGACGTTGGAGTACTCTCTAGGAGGATTCACCGAGGGTTTTGGACTGAGTCTTTGACCTCCATTATAAACACAAAAAAATTCGGTAATTTCGAATCCCCTAATGAACATGGGTCGTTGTCTCTTGATTATGTACACCGATGTTGGTTGGTTGGACCCAGTGGTTTGAAGTGGGAAGTAAAGTATAAGATACAGGTCTTCCGGTAGAAGGAGGAGAGTGGACCAAGAGACCAAGTGACTCAAGAGCGAGGTCCAGAAGTTGACGTCGGTGACGGAGGAGGGGTGAGAGCCCTACCACGAACGTATGGGTCCGGACCTCGAGGAGTCCGTCCTACCAGTCCTTGACGAGCTCCTGGTCCTCGAGGTCCTAAACGAGGAACCATACACACAGACCGGAGTCGGTGACTACTGTCTCAAGGGCTTCGGCCGAGTCACGAAGAGCCCCTGGTCCTTAGAGAACCATTGTTTTCACAGATTTTTCAACCGTCCTCCGAAGGACCGGTCTTTTCAACAAGAGAGCTTCCATCCAAAGAACCAGGGTCTATCCCAGAAGGAAGTGGAAGTGTTAGAATTTAGGGAGGACAAGGGGACGACTTCGGTAAGACCCTAATTAAATCTTCCCGAGTTAGGTCGGACCCCACCTTCACATTGACTAAATTCTAGGAGACTAAATTAGAAGAAGTCTTCCTGCGTGGACTACTCTTTTTAATACAGAATTACTTTATTTATTACTCTTTTTTTGTCATATTCTTATTATAGTATGATAGTAAGTACAATTATTTTCCATATGTATACATACAAATCTTTGACTTTAAAAGTTTTTCCGTATACCGTCTTCTGTAATGACTGGGGTAAAGAAGTGGGGAGGGACATCTGTACCTGAAACGACACACGAGGACGACACTAAGACCCAGGTTGTGTACTGGACTGAACCGGTCACATTATGATTGTTCACACTGTCTTCGATCACACTAACGAGAACGTACCGGCACGGAAGATATTGACGATTCTCCTATATGACCGAAAGTCTACCTCGTCTACTCCGGTAGGATCCAGTGGATTGTCGGTCTAATGGAGGGGAGGAGGGAGGGGCGGGGTTGTACACTCACTGAGGTCGACTCTAGACGTCTCGAGTGTCGACTGACGTCTACATGTTCTTTCGTGACGGATCTAGTGGTTTACGGTGTCTGAGTACATGATTTATTTACAAATAACAACAAAGAACTCAGTAAACTTTATTTCATGAATAAGGTTTTTTTATTTGTTTCCCTGAAGGGACCACCAGGTTCCCAATTGTTAGACGGAACATCACGTCCCCTACACCCAAGTTAGGGACCAGTCCCTTGATTCTAGGACGTACGACGTCTCGTTGACTCGGGTGTACGGTGTTAATCTTCAGACGTATGACGTTGTTTTCTCTTCTAGGGTTCACGGCGTTGATTCGGGGTTCCGTCGGTTTAATTAATTTAAATTTTTTCTTTTCTTTGTTCTCCGAAATTGGTTTACAGATATCTCGTTGCTCATCCTTTTTGTATTAAGACTGTTTCGCACTTCGTTACTTTGTTACACCGAATCCTCGTTCATGTAAACTTAACCCGGACTTTATTGATTGTCTTTAATCAGTCCGTCTCTTTTCCACGACCGTCCTCTAAGTTATAGTGTCCGGTTCGTTTGTTGTCTGAGAATGGGATTGGGTAAATTGTACGTAGTCTCCTATTTCTTGTCTTACGTGTGTCGACTTCTCATTGTCACTAATACTCTTATGACTCTGAAGTGAGACTTACGTTGTCCTCTAATTACAATTGACGAGAAAGTATGTATATTATATATTTATATATACGAATAAATTGAATATACGTCTCATGTAGTACTCTTTGCGACCTGACCTTCTTTGTGTTCGACCTTAGTTCTAACGGTCCTCTTTATAGTTAGTGGAGTCTATACGTCTACTGTGGTGGGAATACCGTCTTTCACTTCTCCTCGATTTTTCGGAGAACTACTTTCACTTTCTCCTCTCACTTTTTCAACCGAATTTCGAGTTGTAAGTCTTTTGTTTCTAGTACCGTAGATCAGGGTAGTGAAGTACCGTTTATCTCCCCCTTTGTCACCTTTATCACAGTCTGAAATAAAAAACCCCGAGGTTTTAGTGACGTCTACCACTAACGTCGGTACTTTAATTTTCTGCGAATGAGGAACCTTCTTTTCAATACTGGTTGGATCTATCATATAAGTTTTCGTCTCTGTAATAAAACAGTTGATTCCAGGTAGATCAGTTCCGATACCAAAAAGGACACCAGTACATACCTACACTCTCAACCTGACACTTCTTCCGACTCGCGGTTTCTTAACTACGAAAACTTGACACCACAACCTCTTCTGAGAACGCTCAGGGAACCTGAAGTTCCTCTAGGTTGGGCAGGTAAGACTTCCTCTAGTCGGGACCCTAAAGAAACCTTCCTTACTACGATTTCGACTTTGAGGTCATGAAACCGGTGGAGTACGCTTCTCGACTGAGTAACCTTTTCTGAGACTACGACCCTCCCTAACCTCCGTCCTCTTCTTCCTCTGCTGTCTCCTACTCTACCGACCTACCGTAGTACCTGAGCTACCTGCACTCAGACTCACTTGAGGCCCTCAACCACTACCTGTCCCTCCGGACCGTACGACACTAAGTACCCCAGCGACTCTCAGCCTGTGCTGACTCGCTGACTTGACTTGACTTGACTATGTCTAATATTATATTTTATAATTCTATGATGTTGTAATTATATGTCCTTGAAGTCTTCTTTTCTTACATCACTTACTGATTCTTTATTATCAACTACTCTTTTTTAATTCTTAAAAGGTCTTTACTTCCGGACTGGAGAGTCTAGTTCTCACGTGTGGATCTGTATTATCTCACTTTCACTTCAGATAACTCCTATTTCTCTGTTAGAATTATCGATGGTCTCCTTTTCTTATTTCTCTGTTAGAATTATCGATGGTTTCCTTTTCTCTAATGGATACTTCCTTTGTGTCGTTTCACGAGTGATTGTCTAAGATCTTCCGTTAGCCTTACCTCTTTACTGAATATAAATGGGACTCGATTTATATTCATTGATCTCGTTTTACTTCAGTAAATGTTGGGTTTTTGTGAAGGACGCTCTCATTCATTTCCTATATCTCAAGTCGTTTCTTTCCACTTGAGTCTTTCTTCCATACTTTATCTCCTTTGTTGTATTCGAGTTCTTGACTGTTTTATACCACTATTTACATTTACTAATACCCTCCTTTAGAGAACATTAAATAAGTGAGTGTGCATTTTACTACATGTATTTTCCAATAAATGACGTCGTGACAAACACTCTGTTTCCAACCTTTGTTAGGTTTACCGGTGGTTCTACCCTGATCCATTTACTTAATATCATTAGGTATATTATTAGGTATTGATGACGATACGTCAAAAAATTTTACTCCTTCGAGAAATACATGTCTATACTTTCCTACCCGTTCTAGGTAAATCACTTTTTTCGTCTCATCTCTCGGTGGTACTTTTAATAATTGTTTTCCCTTTTCCCTTCTTTTTTATATATGTATATATATAAACCTACGGACTCGTTGTAATGAACAGGGACCCTTACCCTTTAGTCACCAACCCTCGTCCATACTACACCTTAAAAAGTTACCTATCGGGAATAATGTAAAAAATGTACTCTTACAAAAAGATGTGGTGCCCCTCCTTATATTTTGATTTTAAGAAGTATTATTGTTCTACACCATCTACCAGTCAAGTCATTTTCCTCACATAATTACGGAACCACAGTCCTCTTATCTTTATGACTTGTTATCTGAAGTAAAATTTTTAAGATTTTCATTTATGTGTAGAATATTAAATTCCCATTTAGTTGTTCCGTAACCTCGTTTACCTTGAGAGTATATAACTATACTATCAAATTGCCCATGTTGGTGAAACCTTTTAAGAAATCTTGATAGAGAATTTCGAACTCTTATTTTTACAAGACGTTGACACCATAGTTCATCGGGTCTCGACTAGATAAATTAGTTGTTAAGTAAAGTCTCTCGTGTAAAAACATTCAGGTAGTTAATCACTGTTGGGTATCGAAAGCTTTTAGTCAATCAGCCCTTACTGAACAATTTTATTTGTCGAGACTCACGGTTGATTACTTGTTGTCAAACAGGGTACTTTGGTACGGAGGTGTCTACAGTCGGGTGACTTGGGGTACAAAGAGTTTTGGGAATACATTCTCGTCGTTGGAGAAGACATGGATCACTCCTGACATGGATCCAGGATCACTCTCCTAGAGAAGTCGACAGAAAAGTAAAGTCTATGACTCACTACCAGAGTTGTAAAAAACTGTTCTACTTACAGACACATGGGGGACTATGTCATTAAGGTGACGACCTAAATACGGGGTTTCTTTGTTCACGAATACGAGTGATTTTCGATTTTTATGTCCTTACAAGTCTCGTTAAAATAAGTTTTATCAAGGTTTGGTCTTTATTGGGTTGACAGGGAGTTGGGAGTTGAACGTCTTATTTATTTCTCACCTTGACACCATCCGTCTTAAGATTCTAACGGGATACTAGAGGTAGTACAATAGGACAGGGACTTCTAACAATCAAATGTACTACTTTCCATAATAATTCTCCATTAATCCAAATCGTTAGTCAACTGGAATCCTCCAGAGATCCGCCCGGATTGGGTGATGTATTGAGGAAATTATCGTAAAAAAAAAAAAAAATTCGTCTTCTCCTTCAGTCTCTCAACTCCGTACTCTTCCTAATCTATGTGTGGTGACTGAACGACTACCTCCCTCGGTGGACATTTCCTTACGTCCGTCGGAGGTCTTCGACTCTGGACAGGGGGTCCCCGTCGGTCGTTCCTTTCCCTCTGGAATCAGGATGGTACCTGAAGTCAGGATGTTGATTTTCTTTGACTTAAGACATTGACCAAATTCTGAGAACATAAAATTTTGTGTCAGTTATTTAAACCACGGTAAAAGCGATTGATGAGTTTCAAAAGGATAAACTAAGGAAGACGACATGACGAAGTACCGAGACAAGGTCCCTCTTCCTCAGGGACACAACGACCTTGAAAGTGAGATTACCCCTTATAATTTTTTTTATTGTCGTTTTTGTTGTTTTCATTCCTCCGTCTATTTTATTATTCGTCAACAGTATTCATGACACTTCTTTTGGTTGGTCGTAGTTCAATAGTTTATTTACATCCTGGATAATTCTATCCTACTACTCTCCACTCCATCGATTACTCGGGATTCTTGTCATTCCTGACTCGAGACGTCTCATCTCCACCCAACATCCCTCTCTTGTCAAGTCTAGGGGGCTGTCCTGTATCTTCAAATAAAAAACAAGATTTACGTGTCCTTTCGGTGACTTCCACATATCCTCCCATTTACTGTTCCGGTCCAAATACAAAATTCTTCGAGACGATGACCTATCATTCGCTCGACTCCCTTACTTCTACCTCCGTTCTCACCTTCTTCTTTTCCGTTCGTGACTTTCTCACCTTCACCTCCGATCACGTGACCTAGGTTTTCTGTCGGTGAATCCATATTACAGTTATATAAGTAGTTTAATTGAAACTTTTTTGTGTTGACTTTCCGTTTTCTCGAATTGAAAACAAACTTTTTTCTCGAAGTTAGAAACCCGTCTATAAATACTCGACACGATTCTCGACCCATATGTGTCCTCAAATATTGAGTACCCCTATTTTAATATTATGTCACTTTCGGTATTAGAACTTCTACACATGTTTCTTCATCCCGTTAAGTAGGATTTAAGTTTTAGGTCAAAGATACATAATGTGCAATAAGTGTTTCCCTTGAGTGAAGTTTTTATAAGTGATTCACGGATGCAAAGTCCGTCGTTCATATACTATTTTCTCGCTATGTTAATGTCTAGACTTCACAGGAGTAGAAGGAATTAACTTGATTTTTTTGGTGCTCCACCGTCTTTGTCCCATTTTGTCACAAATAAAAAGAAAAAAGACTGTGGTGTGAACACGGTGGGTCCCTAGAATCAAGGAAGTGGACCAAAGATTGGACAGGACACGTGACGTTCGCGGTCCAGGATTGGTGACCTGACGGTCCCTTAAGGACTCGAAGAAATAATCGAAGTCGTATAATCGTTAATGATCCTCTATTACTTTTATTATTTGATGGACGCAACATTTTATTTAAGGTTTCCTTTTGACTAGTGTTACCGTTTCTTTTTTCCTTATTGAATTTATGGTACTCCTTTGACCGTGTAAGCCTTTACCTCTATAAGATCCTTTCCTGACTTTATAGGAAGTTGGTCCGTTATCCCACCCCTCTTTCCTCCCCTTCCTAATAACAATAACAAATTAACGATTCAGCACTGGCTCTGAAAACTCTGGGGGTACCCGGTGTCAGGCGGTCCGAGGAGACAGATACGCTAAATAAAGGGTCCGTTCTTATGACTTCACCCAGCGGTAAGGGAAAAGCTGGGTCTTCACCTTGGGCGTAGAGGATATAATCGTCCGTCAAAGAAAGGGTGACTCGGTAGTCCCTTCGGGTTCCCTTCCTATCCTGACAAAATTTAATTCTCTGAATTGATGAACGTTGTTTGCCAGAAATTAACCTGGGATCAACCACATTTGGTTAACGTTTTTTGTGAACATCCTGTTGCTCCCATTTAAGCTTATACGTCATCCACAGTCCATTATAATCCCCTACGCGAATGCAAATCAACTCACACAACTAAAACCCCAATACTAAACACATACATTTTACAGGAATTCAAAGTCTCTACGTGTATGCTTTCCCACTGTTCAGTGCTACGAACATTAAATAAAACTTTATAAATTTCTTTTTTGTCTACGTTATTTATGACAAATTACAATTGTGAACAATTTATTTTTGCTACCCATATATATTCAACCCGAAAACTGTCCGTCGCTTTCGTTCAAGGCCTTCGGGGAGAAAGTGGAGGAGTGGAGCCCAGACCAGTGTTTCGAGGCGGAGGTGTTCCCCCAGAAGAGGGTGCTGGGCCCGCCGCCGTCCCCGCCCTGGAGGAAGGCTCCGCACACAGGTCCACTAGAGCTCTCCGGCCGCCCCCGGTGCGGGCGCGTCTGCAGGAGAGGAGTGGATGAGGGTCCGTGGCTAGAATTAGAAGGACCCCGCCCGCTCAGCCTTGCTTCACGGACTCTGAGTGGAAGCCCTAGCGCCCTCGAGGTCCAGGCGGCGCGTCCGTCGCAGTGAGTCTTTTGGATGTTTCCGGCCTTCATGCAGTACCAGAGCTCGAGGCGGCGGCTCGTCGGGAAAGGGACGATCCTCGTAAGAACATGAGAGATCCTCGAAGCCTCCAATTACGTGAACCACTGCTGAAGTAGTGTTTCGAGCCTCGGTCTTTAGGTCGGGATTCTCCCCTTTGGAGGCGGGGAGCTCCAAAGACACGACTCACCAAGGCCCGTAGATCTTCAGTTACAAGCATCGTTGCGTTTTACAATCCCGACCTTCCCTGAAGTAACAAGGAGGTTAAGACCAACAATGGTAGGTAAGGAAGGACTCCGAGAGGGGATTGACACCAGGGAAATTGTGGTGTTTCCTCTCTACCATCGGCACCAACCCAAAAGGCAAACAAAAATTGAGAGTTTGAGACAAAAGACCTTAGCGTCAGATCTTCCTCTCTGTGTCCGTGTATTTGGTCACATGTCGACCAAACATTTTACTTTCTTTTTACTTCATTTACATGCAGCTAATCCTATCAGGGACCTGGGATCAAACCGGTGGAGTACGCTTCTCAACTGAGTAACCTTTTCTGGGACTACGACCCTCCCTAACTCCTGTCCTCCTCTTCCCCTGCTGTCTCCTACTCTACTGACCTACCGTAGTGGCTGAGCTACCTGTACTCAAACCCACTTGAGACCCTCAACAACTACCTGCCCCTCCGGCCCGCACGACGCTAAGTACCCCAGCGTTTCTCAGGCTGTGCTGATTCACTGACCTGACTTGACCTGGTATCATTTACGACTTCCCTATCATATACAATTGAACTAAAAAAAAAAATTAGGTAAGTAAATTGTCTAAGAGAAACTTTCGTAAGAACACAGTTTCCAAGGGAGATTCCTGACCTGTATTATTATTACTTGTGTCCAGAACTGGGTATACTTTGAATTTTCTCTTTATATCTGTGACCGTCTAGATTATATATATTAAACTCACTTTGTATCCGTACTTTCACCTTTTAATGTATAATGTTTAAAACTTCAGAATTTTTGTAGCGTTTGTACTTTCAGTCTTTTTTTTAAAATAATTAACGGACTGTGTATTATTAAAAATTGATTTTAAAACTGAAATATAATAACCTGACAGAAAATTACAATTAAAACGTTAAATTAAAAAGATCTTTCTTACTTTTCTATACATCAGATAGGAGATCGTATCGACTAACTAATAACATTTACCAACCATAGACCCATTGGGAGATAGCTCAAGAAAGTCAATACTCGATGTTCTACAATCCTACACAATTCAAAAAACATACCCCTGATTAGACTTTTAGAGAATCTAGTTACTGTGATAGATCTAACAAAACTACAGGAGTAACACAGTCATAATAAATAAATAAATAAAAACCGCCGTGGTTCCCGTCGTACGTCCTAGAATCAAGGAGGTGGTCCCCAGTTTAGACATAGGGGACACCTCAGAATTGGTGACCTGGAGGTTCCTTCATGGTCACAGTCATAAAATTCAGTTTTCAAGTTCTTTATGATTAGAGAAAGGTACCACGAGTCACTAAGTGTAGTGAAGTAATTAATGTAATGATTTATTAGGTTCTGGGTTACCTAAATAAGTTTTAAATCGAAAGGAGAATGACAAAAACACATTAGACTTTAAACAAAACAATATTAAACGAAGAAATATAGTCTTATTTTTAGACATAACTTATAGACAAAAAGAGTAATGTAAGAAAATTTAAATTAAAAAGAGACAAGACATTATTTAATAGAAATAAAGTCTTGTATACTGAACAAGGAATTCAGTATAGTTTTAAATAAAGACAGTACTAGAATAAAGGAGTTATGTCCAAACTTAATGTGTCTCCGTACGTAAATACTTTTGTGTTTGAGCTATTACTTCTATTATGTAAGATCCTAAGAAGACCACCAGGTCACCAATTCTTAGGTGGACGGTCACGTCTCCTGTGTCCAAGGGCACTCTAGAGTGTACGGCGTCCCGCTGATTCGGACACGTGGTGTTGATGACTCGGGTGTGAGGTCTCAGACCTACGGTTTTGATGACTCGGAGACACGACGTTGATAACTTCGGTCACACGAATCTCGGACACGAGGTGTTGTTCTCTTCGGTGGAGTTACTCTTCGGGTACGTGGTGTTGCTTCTCATGGGGAGCGAGTGGTATTAATCTCTTTCGGTCTCACGTCGTTATTTCTAGATCATGTCGGTTTTTATTTATTTATTTTTTAAAATTTGAAGATGTTCGAACTATTTGAGAATAGTTAGTAGTATTAAACAAGTTAATAGAACCTGAAAGATAAATTTGTTAACTCGTATAAGGAATTTTGTCAATACGTAACATTTTTTCTCGTCTCTTACAACATGTAGTAGATCAATATGTTTCCCAATTCAGAGTTGGACGACGTCAACGGGTTGTTGTGAACCCTTTTTGTCTTACTTCGCAAGACCCGAAACCTATTTCCTCGGGGATCTACTAATTCTACCTTTAGATTCCTTCTTAAAGTTACTGGGATCTAAGAACGTAGAAGGGTAAGTATCTTTCGTGTTTTTAGTAATTGAACTCTATAAACAAAAAACACTAATCGTCACTAGAAAATGTGCTAACACAATAGTGAGTGGATCTCGGTCTGTAGGACCTTACGTTTCAGTTCACCCGGAATCCTTCGTAATGATGTTTGGATCTCCTCCACTATATAAGATCGACTCGATAAAGTTTAGGATTTTCTACTGAAACAATTTTACGAAGTGAGTTATACGATCACTTTTGTCGTCACCGGTGTCCTGACTTTTTCCAGTCAAAAGTAAGGTCAGGGTTTCTTCCCGTCACGGTTTCTTACAAGTTTGATGGTATGTTAACGTAAGTAAAGTGTACGATCGTTCCATTACGAGTTTTAGGAAGTTCGATCCGTAGTTGTCATGTACTTGCCTCTTGAAGGTCTATAAATTCGACCTAAATCTTTTCCGTCTCCTTGGTCTCTAGTTTAACGGTTGTAGGCAACCTCGTGTCTTTTCCGTTCTCTTAAGGTCTTTTGTTCATGAAGAAGAAGTGACTCATGTGATTACGACAACTGACACACCTAGTGTTGGTTGACGTCTTTTAAGAAGTTCTCTACTCTTATGGTCTGGTGTAATTGATAAAGGACTCTTTGGACACACGTCCCGTTCTTCGTTGTCAATCTTGGTCTGTACCTGGTTACCTGACCAAGTTTTAACCCTTTCCTCATGCAGTTCCGACATGTAACAGTGGGACGAATAAATTGAAAACACACACCACACACACCCTTTCGGAAATCGGTCTCGTCGGTGGAGGAACCTGTAGTGTTTAGGTGTGGTCCCTCTTCGGTATGGACACGTTTTACACGTCGTTTCGGAAATACACCTTACACTGTAGTCACATAGGTATCCCTAATTTTTGGAAATCTTAGGACTGGGACCTGTCTGGATCCTCTCAGTCCCTTCCTTCCTTTCGGTCACCCTTTACAACTCCGAGGACACAGAATACTTACATTACTCACACTCTCTTCAAAGTGATCCTTATCTTCGGAATAATTCGTAGTTTTGTAGGTGTACTCACTCTTTGGGATAGTCACACTATGTACACCTTTTCCGAAGTGCACTTAAAGTAAGGAATAAGTGGTAGTTTCTTCGGTATAATCCTTTTTATAAGATAGAGGTACTGGGTACAGAATATACGGTCTCAATCACAAGTAAGGAGTAAATTGACTCCGGTGGTATCTCAGGAACGACTGATCTTTTAACACTTGAACCGAAATAAATAGTGGTGTGTAATAGTCTACAAACAATCTTTTATCTCAGACCAACTCTACTTAATAGAAGATATAGGATCCACTAACTTTTTGTTGTTGTGTTTGAACAAACTACCTCCGGTACCCTCTCAAAAGAACTTCTCCAGACTGGACTTTACCAAGCAAGAGTGGATAACTTGAATTTTCCTGAGGGTCTAACTGATTAATTAGTAGGAGTCGGTGTGAAATACTGTTCATCTTCCGACATTAGACCTGTAACAACGAGATAAATAGAACGAATATTACTTTGGAGGTAACAAACAGTCTAAGTACTTTAGAATATGTGTGTGTGTATGTGGGAAGGTGTGTGTGTGTATATGGTATGGTCACTCTACGGAAGTGTCGAGACTTTTAGACTACAGGAGATCTCAAGACTCCTTAAACAGTGGTTTTGACACGAACACGGATTAACACTCCACGATCTAAGACTCAGCTAGATCACGTACAAAACGGTTCGTGTCTCCTAACTGTCTCATCCCTATTCCCACCCCAATGAACACTGTCTTAGTTTCCCTTATGTTTAAAGGAATGGTCTGATCCTTAAGATAATACTTACGGAATTTATCGAAGAAAAAGTAATTTAGTTACACTTAATACTAAGTGTAACATTAGTATGTATCACTAATAATTAGTATGTATTAACGTATACCTTAATGTAAAAATAATTACAAAGGGACTGTAATTAAGACGATGAGAACTTCTTTTTTTTTTACAGGGATACGTCCGTTACACTTTTAGTCAATAATTCAGTCCTATTTTATTATCTAAGAGATTTCGATTCGTAGAACCAAGAATAGAAAGTCAAGAGAACCCGGACTGGTTCCCGAGAGATTTCGGAGAAGATAGGACGAATGTTTGGAAGAGGGAGAGAGGTCGACATTGTGTCTGATATAGTTTTGAATGTCAATGATTCAAGTTTGAAGAGACCCAGTCACCCAAGTATGGTCCATAAATTTTGTTCATACTGAATACCAAAGTTTTGAGGTGTAATCACAACTAACAGAACCAGAAGAATATATAACTTAGGGTTTGGTCGACACACCATGGTGGAGGAGGTCATAAGTACTATTATTGAAATTGGTAATTCAATTGAAGAGTCCAATGGATGAAAGGAAACTTGTATGAAACATTTGGTACAATAAAAAAGAAGTACTGTCAGTTTTAACGTCAGAATACTTAAGTTCACTGAAAAAAAAATCAGTCGTAATACTTTCTTTATAAATAATACATATAAAGTTTACCTTGACGAAAATGTTTTCACAAAGTTCTACTGATGAAAGGACGTTTGAAACAATCACGTCGGGAAGAGGAATAATGTCTTTATACGAAAACGAAAACTTAGACGAGTGTGAAGAGTCAACCAAAGACCGTAGTCGTTGTTAAAGAATAAATGTTATAATGAGTTCCTGAGTCCTTAAGTCCATAACGTTCCAAAAGACGGTGGAAAGTGTTACCTACCGAAATGGTAACACTATGTAAGAATGAACGAATAGGTTTTCAAAAACGTCTAGACAGGTTCAGGGACAAAAATACGGTCCAAAGTTCGGAACCATAAAGTTTCAAAAGTTCCCTGTTTTAAAATTCTTTATGATTACATTTACTAAAAATGTTATTATTTGTTATATCAATAAAACTTAAGAATTTGACTATTTTTAGATAAAATACTAAAAGTTTGAAGTACTTGTATGAACATAATCAGATACAAGAGGTCTGTTTGTATTGGTTATCCTACATATATATTACTCTAAATAATAATTTTTTTACTGAGTGTACTAATACCTCCGACTCTTCTACACGTTGACCGTTCGACCTCTGGGTTCTTTCGACTACCACTCTAAGGTCAGGTTTTCGGTCGTCCAAACTCTTAGTTCTTCTTGGTTACGAAGTTCAAACTTCCGTCCTTTTCTGTTTAGACTTCCGTCAAATTACGGTAGTCCGTCCTCCTCAAGGGAGAATGAGGTATGTCCTAGTCTGAAAGAACAAGATAAGTCCAGAAGTGGACTAACCTCCTGCTGGTAGGTGTAATCCTTCTTTTTAGACGAAATACGTCAATTGGTTAAGTTTGTGATTAGAGTAGGGGTTTGTGAAAGTGTCTGTGTGGTTCTTTTTACAAACTGGTTTATAGACCCATAGGACACCGAGTCAGTTCACGTGTGTTTTAATAGGTAGTGTTATGACATCAATGCCCGTAATCGATTCATAATTTTGACAATTGGTACGAAGGGGGAAAACTAGAGATCAAGAATGTTCATTGTCATTCTTGGATCCTTTATTACAAACCTCGGAGGAATGGGACGAATGTCCAGTCCTGTTTCTTCCCGACCATACTCCGACTCTGTGTCTTCTATTACTGACCAAGTGATGATATAAGTCTCGTGGATCGTCCGAAGGACTCCTTACTTACTAAGGTTTCTAACCAACTAAGATGAACGAGAAAGTATAGTTGTATTTTAGGGTGACCGTGGATGACGATCTCTGGCTTCACAAGTGTATGGATAAAAGTGTTGATTACCAAAAAGACAACATGGATATAGTGTAACCGACTCTATGTCCTATATTTTTCTGAAGGGACTCTAAGTTGTCACATACGATGGACGACTACTTATAAATCCTCAATTCATGGATTTCCATCCTAACGTAGGTCGACGTATTACGGAAGTAATAATTCCCCGAAGGGACCACCACGTCTCCAATTTGACAGACGGACGTTACACCCTCTGGACCCAAGCTAGGGAGACAACCCTTATAGGGGACCTCTTCCTTTACCGTTGGGTGAGGTCATAAGAACGGACCTCTTAGAGTACCTGTCTCCTCGGACCACCCGATGTCAGGTGCCCAGCGTTTCTCAGCCTGTGCTGACTCGCTGAAGTGAAGTGAGTGAATCAATAATTTACAAATAAAGAACCCCGACTCATCTAATGAATTTCAGTCACGTTTAGATACGAACGACTACACCCCGACTAGAAAGACACGGAGGACCAGCGAAGGGTTGAGTCAAAGAAATCCCTTTTTTCCTAGGGGTTACGAAGTCGGTGGAAACGTCCTATCTCAGGAAGTATAATGAGGAATTCGAAGGTCAGTTCGTCTGTTATGAGAAGACCACCAACCACAAACATTGGTAACTTCACGAATATAATTTAAAGAAAGAAGTGTAAAAACAAAAATTTTTTCGTACGGATTTAAGTCGACTATCTTAAATTTGAATGTTACTTCTTTTTCTTCAATTTCATTGAAATCCTCACTCCTATTAACCCTCCACTACACCCCCCGTACTTTATCACTTACTGTGTCACGGAGGTAATAAACTCCTCCGTTAAATGAGAAGCCATTTTACAGACAAGTACTAAAACGGGTATCGGTTGACTTAACGAATTAACGACGGTAATCCATTCAAGAAAAATATACGAGTCATGTTCAGGAGACAGTCTACTTCACTTCACTTTCAACGAGTCAGTACAGACTGAGAAACGGGATATGTCAGGTACCCTAAGAGGTCCGGTATTATCACCTCACCCATGGGAAAGGGAAGAGGTCCCCTAGAAGGGTTGGGTCCCTAGTTTGGGTCCAGAGGACGTAACGGCCGTCTAAGAAATGGTCGACTCGGTGTTCCCTTCTATATACTATATTTAATATAGTCTATATACCATATTTTTATAAAAGGGTAAAGAAATCAAACAGAAAATTAGGAGAACTCAGACAGTGTCTCGTTTTCAAAATTTAGAGCTACTTCTGGTTTAATAATTAAAAAGGAAATTATTTAGTACGAAAACTGCAGTTAAGAGTAGTAGAAACGGATTGGGATCCAGGACTACTAAAGGAGAATGCACAAGGAACTTCGAAATACCAAAATACAAAATCGAGGTACCAGATAAAAGTCGAAAAACATTTATATTCCACATACCAAGTTCGACTCAACAAAAATACAAAAACCGATACCGACAGGTTAACGTAGTCGTGGAAAAAGACTTTTCCGATAGGGAGGAGGTGCCTTGACAGAGACATGTAAACACTTTTTAGTCAACCCGTAAAAAGACACCTGGATGAATACCCAAGAGGTTGGACTACGTGACTTGATATACAGACGTCATAGTGTGAGAACTAGTGATAACATCCGGAATTATAGTCCGTCTCACTAACGAGGGTAAAATGTGAAGATGTTTTACATCAAAAAGATCCAGGAAACGGAAAGACATATTTAAAATCTTGTTCGAATAGAAGGTTTTTTTAAAACGAACTTAAAACTTTATTAAATATAACCTGGACATTTAGTTACTCCCTCTTAACCATACAAATGATACGTACAGAAGATTAGGTACTTGTGGCGTAAACAGAGGTAAATAAATCTAGAAACTAAACGTTGTCGAAAAACAGTAAAAGGGTCAGGTCTACGTCTAGGACATGTAAAGACAATCTAAATATGGGTTCGTAAATTAAAAGGATCCTCGTTGATGTTTACCGTAACGTAAAATGTGAATTTAAAGGTTAACAGATAATAATCGTATATCTCTATCCTAACTAAAAACGTGTAACTAAAACATAGAAAGTTGGGACAACTTAAACGAATGATCAGGATTTCAAAAAACATCCAAGGAACCCTAGAAGATACACGTGTTAATGTAATGGATATTTATACGTTAAAAAAGTTAAGTACAGTAACCAGAATCACGTGAAGGTGATTCATGAAGGTTATATACAATTCATTCTTACTACCCTCACTTGTATGAATGGAACTAGGGTCAGAATGTCCCTTTCGTAACATAAACTTTAATCAACATCCACAAACGTCTAGAAAAAATACTTCAACCTCTTCAATGGAAGATAAAGATCCCACGACTTTCAAAGATAATACTTACTCTTAACCTAAAACAGTTTACAAATTCTGACTTTGTCGAAATGTACAACCTTAGTTATAACTAATACCATATATTGAGAAATATTTATGGAACTAAAGTAAACGATTATAAAGTAACGTAGATTCAAGTACTCTCTATGACCAAAGGCCCCCTCCACCAAAGGTAAGTAACAAAGTAATACCATAGTCTCATTATAGTCGTTGTACTGTTCTCAACCCTTTATGTTGTAAAAGATAAAAAACTTTCTTTGACATTTTAACGACTAGTAGGAAGGAGGTCACAAACCATCTTAAGAGATCACTTCGGGAGATCCGGACTTCTGACCTCTTGAAATTTAATACTTAAGTTAAAAAAATTACCGGTTTCCTAATAAGTCTAATAGATACAGAACCAACCCAAAACCAATGAATATAAAAACTTCTTAACCCGGTAAAAAACTTCTTAACAAGATCAATAGTCTCAATATTTACGTTTCAACAAGTCAGACGGGAGTACTTCGAAAATTATTTATTACGTTCTAGACGTCACTATAGGGTACAAGTAAGGACAATGATCACTAAACATAGAAGAGAAAATTAGAACAACCGAAATAATTTTCAAATATAAAATAACCTTTTTAAAAAACTTCTCTGTCGAATATAAAACGACTAAAAAGAGAACAAAAGGATAAGAGTTAAAGTAATTAAAGACGATAATAACAATAATAAAAGAAGAAAGATGACGGAACCAAAATAAAACGAGAACTAGAAATCAAATAACTTCGTCCTTGAGGTTAATAACTAAAGTCTGATAAGGTAAAAAGATTATATTTGTAAATCACGATATTAAAAGGAAGAGTAAATCACGATATTAAAAGGAAGAGTTGTAAAGAAATCGACACAGAGTGTAGAACAGTATCCAACATGAATAAAGGGAAGTTAGATACATAAAATTTTAAGGAAACTCTCAAGGAAGGACTGGTCCTGTAATAAATCTTTATAAAAGGAATCAAAGGTTTACAAACCTCTAAAAAGACAACAGAATGACAATAAAGAATCAAACCATGGTAACACCAGTCTTTTATATGAGACGTACTAAAGTTAATGTATTTGTCGTAAAAAGGGTGTTTTTTCGTGGTTCGGGTGTATCAAAATGTAGTCTTAAGTCGAAAGTTTTTGTTCTATTAAAGTTACGAAATGTTTACCATGATCTTGTAATTTTTGTTTGTTTTTTCTTGTTTTTGAATTTCAGAAAAAATACTACATCATTTTAATTTTAAGTACTGTAACATGTCCTCTGTCCCTAGTTCTGGTAGGGGAACCTTTTCTTTACGTTTTTTCGTTTTACCGACAGACCCCTCCGGAATGTTTATCGACACTTTTCTCTTCGTTTTTCGTTTCCTCTTTTCCTTTCTATATTCGTAGACTTACGTCTCAAGGTTTCTTATCGTTCTTCTCTATTCTTTCGGAAGAAGTCGTTAATTACGTTTCTTTATCTCCTTTTGTTGTCTTACCCTTTCTGATCTCTAGAGAAGTCCTTTTAGTCTCTATGGCTCCCTTGTAAAGTACGTTTCTACCCGAGTTATTTCCTGTCTTTACCATACCTAGATTGTCTTCGTCTTCTATAATTCTTTTCCACCGTTCTTATGTGTCTTCTTGACATGTTTTTTCTAGAAGTACTGGACCTATTAGTGCTGTCACACTAGTGAGTAGATCTCGGTCTGTAGGACCTTAAACTTCAGTTCACCCGGAATCTTTCGTAGTGATGTTTGTTTCGATCATCTTCACTACCTTAAGATCACCTCGATAAAGTTTAGGACTTTCTACTACGACACTTTCACGACGTGAGTTATACGGTCGTTTAAACCTTTTGAGTCGTCACCGGTGTCCTGACCTTTTCCAGTCAAAAATAAGGTTAGGGTTCCTTTCCGTTACGGTTTCTTACGAGTTTAATGGCGTGTTAACGTGAGTAGAGTGTACGATCATTTCATTACGAGTTTTAAGAGGTTCGGTCCGAAGTCGTTATGCACTTGGCACTTGAAGGACTACAAGTTCGACCAAAATCTTTTCCGTCTCCTTNTTCTCTTAAGGTCTTTTTGTAGATAAAGACGAAATAACTGATACGGTTTCGGAAACTGACACACCTAGTGTTATTTGACACCTTTTAAGACTCTCTCTACTCTTATGGTCTGGTGGACTGGACGGAGAACTCTTTAGACATACGTCCAGTCCTTCGTTATCAATCTTGACCTGTACCTTGTTGTCTGACCAAGGTTTATCCTTTTCCTCTTACAGTTCCGACATATAACAGTGGGACGAATAAATGGAATATACGTCTCATGTGTAGTACTCTTTGCGACCTGACCTTCTTTGTGTTCGACCTTAGTTCTAACGGCCCTCTTTGTAGTTAGTGGAGTCTATACGTCTACTGTGGTGGGAATACCGTCTTTCACTTCTCCTTGATTTTCCGGAGAACTAATTTCACTTTCTCCTCTCACTTTTTCAACCGAATTTCGAGTTGTAAGTTTTTTGCTTCTAGTACCGTAGACCAGGGTAGTGAAGTACACTTTATCTACCTCTTTCTCACCTTTGTCACAGTCTGAAATAAAAAAACCCGCTGAGACTACGACTCTCCCTGACCCCCGCCCTCCTCTTCCCCTGACGTCTCCTACTCTACCGACCTACCGTAGTGACTGAGCTACCTACACTCAGACTCACTTGAGGCCCTCTACCACTACCTGTCCCTCCGGACCACACGACGCTAAGAAGCCCAGCGTTTCTCAGTCTGTGTTGACTCGCTGACTTGACTTGACTTTTAATTTTGGATCGACACTTATATCTTTTTTTACTGTCTAGATTTTTTACTGTCGAAAAATATACTTGTAACTCATTTTTATGTGATTTTCATAATCGTTCATCTTAGGTAATTGTGTAATTCTTTTGTGGTGCTGATTCACTTTAAATAAGGTCCTTACGTTCCAACCGAGTTATAATCCTTTAGGAAAGTACATTATGCTCCTCTATTATTTTAATTCCCCTTTTACATCAAAGATATCACGACTTTTTCAGAAATTATAGATGAGTCTTTTAAGTCCGTAACCGTCGTTTATATTTGATTGACACTTTACTAAAAACGGTAGAAAACTTTAGACACCAAGGATACAAATTACTGGATGATATTTTAGGTATTCGAAGTAAGAGTATCCAACCCGATATGACGGTTTAACGACTTCTTATCGAAACTATCTAAGAAAGGAGAAAATCGGACATCCAAAATCTTGACTTTCATTACAATGAAGTTTTATAATCGGAGGTCCTATGATATAACACAATAGATATTCTCTTTTATTGGACAATAGACAGTTTCGATATACACTTTATAGTAAAAGATAGAATTTTTTTTTTCGACCCTTTATATATGAGACACTAGTTGTGGAGATACCGGAACACAATCTTGTGTCTCCGTCACGGTTTAAAATTTTTCATGATTGTTAAGTTACTACACCAAGGAAAGTAATACAAATGACTTTGAAATCAGTAAAACAGGACCCCATGAGTATGTTCGGATAAATCGGGTATTTTTAATTAAATGTTGTTTGTTTGTTATAATAGATGTGAACTTACTTAAATTCTACACTCTAATCTCACCCGTACCCTTTTATTGTACAGGGGTTGTCAGTAGAACCTCTATCATCGTGTTCAGGTCCCTACGTCCATTTGTAGAAGTAAAGTTTTGAGGACTAGCAAGTACAAATATCTGAGGAAAACCTTCGTTTTTCTTGAAGACTGAAAAGGAAAAGAACTGAACTCTTTAAGTGACTTACAAGAAACACCGATGTTACCCGTTAATTCTATAGGTAAGGGGTATGTAGAACGGGTAAATGTAATTAATATACTTAAAAGGTTATAGTACCTCTGAGATAACAACTCCAAACTATAGAAAGGTATGTTGAAGGATGTTAGAAGAGTAAATATTCTCGGAGAGATTATACCTGAGGGACTATAAAAGATTCTAGGTTGGAGACTTCTGAAAAGGTTTGGGTACTGTGAGTCAAAAAGAAATCACACTAGAAGAGGGGTTACGACTTGTTACGATACTAAGGTACCTTTTGTAAAGGTGTAAGTAGTGTAAATCATTTAGACAGAGGGTACATCTTAGATATCACGTCAGTCGAGACTGAAGACCGACTTCAGGAAGGAAGAACGAAGGAAGTGTATTACAAGATCCAAAGGTACTACTTACTTCCGGAGGAATGTCAGTAGTATACATACGTCAAAGAACGAAAACATCTAAAAGATTACAGTCTATACCGAAAGGGTGTAAGAAATATGTCTGTCGTAAAGGGATCACTATCTAAAGGATCACTCTTTCCTCCCTGGGTGACATTTGTTTTCGGAAATGTTTGTACAACAAGAGTTCGTAAAAGAAACCATATACGAGGGATTACGACTCATTACTGAGTGGTCACTGATTTCGAAAATGATTGAATGACGTGACCACCACATTAAGACGTCTGAGGGGGGTGTACTGTCGTAGAAGTCCAAAAAAACACACAACCTCTGTTCAGGAATAAAAGTAAGAGTCATTGAGGTAGATTTTTTTACGTGTCTGTTAAGTTTACAGTCAACAGAGAAGACGACTCTGGTACTCTAATTACTACTCTTTGTCACTATTTCTATTTTGGGTCAAAATGGATTTCAGGTACGAAAAAGTCAAAGGGATTTGACAGTTGAGTTAAAACTTTTTATGGGTGCTTCCGTATACTCCAAGGTCAAACTCTTCGCTCTCCATCCGTCTTTCTTTGACCTTCTCGTACCTCTTAAAAGAGTGTTTTACACTGTTTCTTAGTCCTTCCATATTAGTTTTTTCAATTCTTCTCTAGTCAAACTTAGGTGTGTACTTTTTTTCTCTTATAGTACTTTGGTTCTCTTTAAATTAAACGATTCCCCATTAATATTCATGGTAAATATGGTTTACTTTACATAGCTCCGGTGATGAGGTTTGTTTGTTTTACAAGGTATTTACAAACAATTCACCTAGGTGTTTGTTACCGTATATTATTTTTAATTGAACTTCGTTGTCCATTTAATCAAAGTTTTTAGGTATGATAAAACTACACTCCTTTATTCATTTGACCTTTTTAATGTCACCCCTTTTATTGAAAAAGTCCATTATAAGTTCTAATTTTCTATTCTTCTTTTTGTAAAACTTCGATTTCTTCAACTTTTTCAGTTGTGTTGTTTTGTGTTTGTGGAGGTGTTTATACTTATTGTCGAAGATGGATTTCTTGACCCGTTACTCCTTTACCCATCCACGTGCCAAGGGTCCCTTTTCTATGTTATCAAGATTTTTCGACGGAAAGTTCCTACAGAAGAAAGAGTCGTCTAAACGAAAGAGTAGACGAAAAGTATTCCGTTATGACACTCTCATTTTGAGTCGTAAAATTCTCCGACCTGGAATATGAAGACTAAGGTCCCATGATAGAACGGTTTTCGCATAGAACAAGATAGGAAGATGGACCTGGGATTTTGGTTACCCTACTTCTCTACCAGAACCTTTTAACTTATACTTCTATCAGGGAGTCATTTTCATGAGTATATTGTGGTGGTTGTTATTTTTGGGTTATATATCTCTCTTCCAAGGTCTCCACATGTACTTATAGGTCCCCTTAATTTCGAGTACTTCCACTATACCCCAATACCGAGGTTTATGTAGACTACCTAAGACTTCAAGCCAAAACGACGAAAGATACAATAAGGAAAGTGATGAGTTCGGTATTTAGTAGGAGGGTTGGGAAGGGCGGAATTCCAAACAGGTAGCTCGACAGAGAAATTGAAGTGGTCGTATAGACTACGGAGAAGAGGTGTAAGACCTAATATAATAGGAGGATCCAGACGTCAAGAGGTCCGTCTCCAGTCCTGGATGAAATCGTGGGCGAGGAGTCAGACATAGAGACGAGAGACGTAGACACCCGTCTCGAGGGGTAGAAGACTGTCTGGACACTCCAAGTTCATAGATAAAGGACCATCGTTGTTGAATTTTAAACTTCTTTCTAAAACGACATGGTCAGACTAAGAACCTGTCCGTGTTGGGACCGGGAGATGGTAGTCAGTGATCATCTCTATAAAAGACGTTCTCCTGACGGTAAGACCCTATTCGCTTGAGTCTTCTTCTAAGTGAGGTCGAACACCAAGTGTAACTAAAAAGTCTTCATAAAGGAATATCGATCAGAAGAAGGACTCCGTATTTTGTTGTGTTAATTGTCTTTGAGACTTAAAATGAATCGAGAATGGAGTTTTAAGTGAATGGACCATTACGTGACTTTCTTTTTTTCTTGAGACAGTCTTTCGATTTTTTTCATACTCACCCTTACTGACGTTTAATAATAGGTCGTGATAGACGATTTTGAGAATGAAGGATTTACAAATTCAATTCGAACGCCCTTTCTGGTACTGGGAGAAGGGAAACCAAGGGGAGAAGACTCTTAGAGTTTGTCATTTGGTAGTCTCTAGTCTTTTATTACCAATAACTTTTAACTGACATTTAAATTGAGTAGATTCTAAAATATTAAGGTAGACTGTGTACTTACTATAACTCCGTGTCTCCCTAATTCGATAAACGATTTTCAACGTGTTGGTCATTCACCTGAGGATTAAACAAGGATAAATAAGATCCCTCTCAGTACTCACCCTAGTAGAGTTTTCTTACGTTGAAAGGAAAATGGTTTGACTCCAAGTTCTGAAAGGAGAAAGAGTTGTAGGGGTTATAGGATAATGTTACGTTCTGAACCTTTGGTAGAAATTGAAGGGGACGTATAGTTAGTAGTGTGACTTGAAGTCGTCTCAGGGGTTTCCCGGTCTATATGTGTCCCAGTTTCGGCCTCAGATCCTTGGTCACTGGTGACTGGGGATGTTGTGTTTCCGTTTTCTCGAACGTCAAGATTCGGAAGTCGTTAGTTGTCGACGGAGTGGGAAGCCAGAAGAGACCCTTGGACCTCCAAGAGAGGATACCAACGGACCGTCGTAGGGGCGGGGACGACTCGTCGCGTCCAAACCCGTCGACCCAACCCATTGAGGTTACCCGACTCGAGACTCCGACCCCGAGCTGTCAGATGGCCCTTTCCAAGTGGAAGGGCGATGTCTTGGAGCTTTCTCGTCGATGGTTCTGTTTTTCACTTTGGGGACCGACGATCAATATCGACTATTGATTGTTCCCTTCCATCTTTGTTTTCTATCCTTTTAGAAAGGGTCCGTCAAATCCGTTACAAATAGAGGACGGCAGGTGACAAGTAGTCTCAGGTTCTATTCTTTTTCATCTCGTCTCTCCCTCGAAAGTAGAGTCGTCGTTGTTACGTCGTCAGGACCCTTTAGACATCGCACCAATGTCCATTAGAGACCGGACCCCGACCTCGAAGATCAGTCAGTCAGTCAAGTCAGCGAGTCAGCACAGGCTGAGAAACGCTGGGGTACCTGACGTCGTGTGGTCCGGAGGGACAGGTAGTGGTTGAGGGCCTCTAATGAGTTTGAGTACAGGTAACTCAACCACTACAGTAGGTTGGTAGAGTAGGAGACAGGAGGGGAAGAGGAGAGTGGAAGTTCTCCTCTCCTCTCCTCTCTCCTCGAAGATCTCCGGTACGTAAACTCTCTTGGGTCCCGTTATTTGTTTCGTTTGCAGATATTTCGAGAACTTAGAGTTCGCCCTTAGTTCTAACGGTTCTCTTGATAGTTGTTGGAGTCTATACGTCTACTATGGTGAGATTACCGTTTTTCGTTTCTCTTTGATTTCTCGGAGACTACTTCCGTTATCTCCTCTCACTTTTTCGTCCGAATTTTGAATTGTAAGTTTTTTGATTCTAACACTGTAGACCAGAGTAGTAAAGTATCGTTTATCTATCCCCTTTTCACCTTTGCCACTGTCTAAAAATAAAAGATCCCAAGGTTTTAGTGAAGTCTGCCACTGACGTCGGTGTTTTAATTTTCTGCGAACAAGGAACCTTCCTTTCAATACTGTTTGGATCTGTCTCATAATTTTTTCGTCTCTGTAGTAGTGAAGTGGCTGTTTCCCGGTAACTCAGTTTCGATATCAAAAAGGTAATCAGTACATGCCTCAACTTTCAACCTGATATTTCTTCCGACTTGCGGTTTCTTAACTACGAAAGTTTAATACCACGACCTCTTCTGAGAACTCTCAGGGAACCCGTCGTTCCTCTAGATTGATCAGTTAGGATTTCCTTTAGTTGGGACTTATAAGTAATCTTCCAGATTACGACTTCGAGGTTATGAACCCGGTGGACTACGTTTCTTGGTTGAGGAACCCTTTCTTGGATTACGACCCTTTCTAACTCCCGTTCTCCTCTTCCCCTACCGTCTTCTACTACTCTACCAACCTACCGTTTCGGTTGAGTTACCTACTCAAATTCGTTTGATACCCTCTATTACTTCCTGTTTCCTTCGGACCTTACGACATAAAGTACGTCAGCGTCTCAGTCTGTGCTGAATCGTTGACTTGTTGTTTAGTTCATGAATCCACGCTTCGTGACAAGATTCGTGAAATATATTTTGAGTAAATAGGTATATTGATAATAGGATATTGAGGGGTCCGTCTCCTTCCATGAAATCGTTATAAAATGTAATACTCCTTTGACTCCGGGTTGCAGTGAGTCGATTAAACCGATGTCGTTCGACATCTCAAGGATTTAACGGGGGAAGAAATAGCCCTTATTTTACCATTCTGTGTATGAAAATTTATAAAGTGAATTCAACCGACTCGACTCCGTGATCCAGTATATTTCACGTCTGTCCTTATTACTTCTAGACGTATTTAGTCTCCATTGTTTACCGGAGGAGAATCCTTAGGAACCCTATGGGTCCTGGTCCGGTAGACCCGAATCCTTTTACTGACCACCTCGTTTGTATATAGGGATTTCTAGTGGAACTTGACACTACCCCCTTTCGAGACCCTCGGAACTGACGACCCAAAAGTCTGCACCTTTTCCAGAAAATGTACTCACACTTCTCTTAGTTGACAAAGGTTCTTTCGTTACCTTTTGACGACCGAGAGTTATTACTGGAGTGTTACATTCGATCTCTCGATTAGTTGACTCTTCAAATTTTATGAATAGTCTCAACCAAAACAGTTTTAGTTTAATATATATATATATTTCAGTCTAAGATATATATTTAATTTATATTATGTATAATATATATATTGTATGGGTATGGATGAAATATTTATATTATTTCATGATACATGTTCTTATTACACGTTCTTGAGGAATGGTCAATATGGGTCTTTGTAAACCTTCCTCTTTTCTAGGTTTCTTTAAGAATATTTTACTACTTGACGGCCTCCTCGAAATATTATATTTTAGACGTCACATTTTCCAACTTTCAACTTTTTAAGTTAATTTTCAAATAGTTTTATTTCTCAGTACAGACTGAGAACGCTGAGGTACCTGACTTTGGGCGGTTCGAGGAGGCAGGTACCCTAAAGAGTCGGTTCTTATGACATCATCCAACGGTAAAGGAAAAAGTCCCCTAGAGGGGTTGGGTCCCTAGTTTGGGTGAAGAAGTAACCGTCCGTCTAAGAAACGTTGACTCGATGGACTCTTCGGGGTTAGTTTTACTAATAGGACAATTTATTCGTGTGAGTACCGAGTTTATTTAAGACCCGAACACCTCAGTCCTTCCCATTGACTTTCTTTGTATATTATATATGAATAGATACCAAAAAATTCAGGTTCTTTACCATGATCGATGTTTATATTTTAGTGAAAATTTTTGGGAGTAGTTTCCATAACTATATGGGTATCACTCAATGACCTATCTAGGTATTACCCCTATAATAGATTAGTGAAACTAAACATAATCTGTCAGTTTACAGGAAATAAGACAGTCTTATTAGGTCCTTTGTTACTAAGATTCGATCCTCACACTAGGAAAGGATATTTCTCGGGTAAAAATTGAACTTTGCAGAGGACGTGTGTAGGAGTAAGACGTCCCCGTTGTTCTTAATCTATAAATGTGACCGGTTTGAAGTATGTTCTAAATCATATGTTCTCCTACCCCTATAATAGTGAGATCCTGAGACCTCAATTTCATAAAAGGTATTATAACTATCCTCAACTTTAAAAAAGATATCCATTATTGAGTGTCTCCCGAAGGGAGGATCGAGTCAACCATTTCTTAGACGGACGTTACGTCCTCTGTGCCCAAGCTAAGGTCCCAGTCCCTCTAGGGGATCTCTTCCTTTACCGTTGGGTGAGGTCATAAGAACGTACCTCTTAGGGTACCTGTCTCCTTTGACCGTCCGATGTCAGGTACCCCAGTGTTCTCAGCCTGTACTGATTTACTGAAAGTGATGATGATGAGTGATTATTGAGTTTCGGGACTTATGCTGACGTTATACGTCAAACAAGACTTTGTCTCACCCAAGACCTAGACGAGTCAAGTATAGGACCGGGGGGTGTATGATTAAGACACTGGAGTTCATCGAAATGACTGAAGACAAAGGGGTCCATTTTTACTTTATCACACTCGTTTCGTAAATCATTACGGGTCGGGAATCATTCGTCAATCATTTATAGTGTATTATGACAATTACTTAGGGAAGTAGAAAAGGATTTCTAACGGTTATTATTACTGAAACAAAATTGACATTGTTGAGATACCAGTTAGTGACCTATAATTACCTTCTCCGATGAAGACAACACTGTTGTGCGCACGTGTCGAAAAGATTCACGAAGGTAGACTAGTGAGAGGTGGATGTAGGAGTGGGTGGTACGGGGTCCTTTAAAGAGTTAGGATGTCGGGACCAGTTGGGGAGGGGTGTAAAAAAGAAAAAATAGTCTCCCCCAGGTAGAAGGAAAGTCAGGGACAGATAGTGTGAGACCTTGGGAAAACCCTAACAGTCCTATGGAAAAGTAGACTTTGGGTACAAATTTCGAGTGAAATGAAAACTAACGAAATCTTTAAACTAAGAAGGGGTTGGAGAGGTTCACGAAAACGGAATCATTTGTGACAGAACCAAGACAAGTCAAGTCAACGAGTCAGTACAGACTGAGAAACGCTGCGGTTACCTGACGTGGTGTGGTCCGGAGGGGAGGGACAGGTAATGGTTGAGGGTCTCAAATGAGTTGAGTACAGGTAACTCAGTCACTACGGTAGGTTGGTAGAGTAAGAGACAGTAGGAGAAGAGGAGGACGGAAGTCAGAAAGGGTCGTAGTCCCAGAAAAGTTTACTCAGTCAAGAAGTGTAGTCCACCGGTTTCATAACCTCAAAGTCGAAGTCGTAGTCATAAAGGTTACTTGTAAGTCCTGACTAAAGTAAATCCTACCTGACCAACCTAGAGGAACGACAGGTTCCCTGAGAGTTCTCAGAAGAGGTTGTGGTGTCAAGTTTTCGTAGTTAAGAAGTCACGAGTCGAAAGAAATATAAGGTTGAGAGTGTAGGTGTGTACTGATGACCTTTTTGATATCCAAACTGATCTGTCTGAAAACAACCGTTTCATTACAGAGACGAAAAATTATACGGTAGATCCAACCAGTATTGAAAGGAAGGTTCCACATTCGTAAAAAATTACAGTACCGACGTTAATGGTAGACGTCACTAAAATCTCGGGGGGTTTTATTTCAGTCGGTGACAAATGGGTAGATAAACGGTACTTCACTACCCTGGCCTACGGTACTAAAATCAAAAGACTTACAACTCGAAATTCGGTTGAAAAAGTGAGAGGAGAAAGTGAAAGTAGTTCTCCGAAAAATCAAGGAGAAGCGAAAGACGGTATTCCGTATTCCCACCACAGTAGACGGATAGACTCCAACTATAAAGAGGGTCGTTGGAACTAAGGTCGAACACGAAGGAGGTCGGGTCGCAAAGAGTACTACATGAGGTATATAATCAATTTATTCGTCCCACTGTTATATGTCGGTCCGAAGTCGTTATGCACTTGGTACTTGAAGGTCTGCAAGTTCGACCAAAATCTTTTCCGTCTCCTTGGTCTCTAGTTTAACGGTTGTAGACGACCTGGTACCTTTTTCGTTCTCTCAAGGTCTTTTTGTAGATAAAGACGAAATAACTGATACGGTTTCGGAAACTGACACACCTAGTGTCATTTGACCTTTTAAGACTTTCTCTACCCTTATGGTCTGGTCGACTGGACAGAGGACTCTTTAGGCATACGTCCAGTCCTTCGTTATCAATCTTGACCTGTACCTTGTCTGACCAAGGTTTATCCTTTTCCTCATGCAGTTCCGACAGAACCAATAGAAGTAAGTTTATCTTTCCTCTTCGATTAGTTAGAATAAGAGTAGAAATTACAATAAAGATTCGACGACGAAGTATTAAGTAAACTCGAAATATGGTGGTCGACGAGATAAACCGACAACATAATGACAGTTATGAAGAGAACACCTGACCGAAATGAAAGTATAGTGAAGGACAAAACAACTAAATTTTTAGGTGTATTTACTTGACTAAAGGATTTAAAGGGACTAAAGGTTCTAGGACAGTAATAGTACGGTAGATAATATGTATTTTTACATAAGCTGAAGCAGTGTTCCATAAGAGACAATGACGTGAGAGGTTAAGGAATAGATTGTACAGGAGGTGAACGGGAGAGTATCGGAAGTCAAAAGAGACAACGGTTAAATCAAGGTAAACCATTGGAAAATGGAAAAGGAATAGCACCTGATCAAACTGGGGAAACTACGGATGGACCTTTAGGGTACGGTTACGTGGGGGGGGAAACCCCCCCGTGTTAACATAAATTCGTATTCTTTGTTGGTCTTGTTTGGAGGGTGTAAAATTTAATTCAACACTTGACGTAGGAAGATATATTTTCCGTATCTGGTAACAAGACCCAGAAACAAATACCAAGGAAATGTCAAGAGAAATGAACTCTCCCTTTACCTCCTTGAACTCACGTAACTCTCTTGTACAATTCGTCTACTTGACCTCTCTGACGATTATTGTCGTGACTTCTTGTCTCTCGTTTAAATTTTATTATTAACGTAAGATGACTCGTCAGTCTAATCTCTCTCACCGAGACTGTAATGATACTTCTCATTGAAGTCAAACCTCTTGTACAAACACTTTAGACTAATCTACTGTTCATACCTGTTCGTAGCCAAACCATCCCTACCAGAGCACTTCCAAGAACAATGATTCAGTTCAGGGGAGATTTACCAACTCGAATGTACTCTCTTTGAACTCTGACTCATTAGAATCCCTTATCCGGAGTATGTAATTATGAATACCACCAACCACGATCACCATTTCTTGGGTGGTCGGCTACGTCCTCTGTATGCTCTACACCCAAACTAAGGACCCAGTCCTTCTAGGGGACCTCCTTCCGTACCGTCGGGTGAGGTCAAAAGAACGGACCTCTTAGGGTCTCCTCGTCCGATCAGATATCACAACGTTTCTCGACCTGTGTTGACTTCGCTAAATCGTACGTAGTTATGAATGTCGATCCCGGAAGTCCGAATCAAGATCTTAGGAACAAAGGGTCTGTATTTTTTAATCCAAAAGTTAGGATCGACGGAGTCACGGATACACGTGTTAAGGTTACAACCAGAATAATAATTTGTTTGTCAGGTGAACACTTACTTGACAAAAGATTTACAATTAAACGAAAGGATACAACACTTGGGTCTTTCAAAAGGGTGTTAATAACATTTAAGATTAGGGTTTTTGGTCATACTGTCAAATATACGGATTTCATGATAATAGTAAAAATTCTCTTTTACACAAGTGTTAGTGTTAAGTCTTTCGATCCTTGTATGTATAAAGATATCCTGATCGCTGAGAAGACCAAGTTTCGGTTACTACTATAAGAATACAGAATATGTCCCTAATACCTGTCTACCTGTCCTCTATCACCGTGATCCCTTTACCCACATCTCAGAGAATGTCTTACCCCTCCACCCTATTTCTGTCCCGACCTGTCTTTCCAACAATCCTGATCAATTTCTCACCACTTAATGGGAAGAAAAAAGAGGAGATGGAGAAGACAGTGATAGAGTGGTGAAGTTTGGGTGACTGGTCGATCGTCACTCCCCTCTACTCCCCTGACTTCAACCCACCCCACCCTCGCATCAGGATCCTTGACACCTCAAACGACACCGTTCCGTCTTTCCTTTTCTTTATTTACTTGTAGAGTCGTCTCTAGTTTATACTAAAGACATTTGTCTATTTGTCTTGTCCTCGATATACATGAAGACACTGAACGGACGATGGATGATGTCATTAGTAGTATCCAAGAGTAGTTTTTGTCTTAAATGAGTCATTTACAGTTGGTCAAAAGTCAACTAAAAAAAAGGACTTCGGACTTCCTTTCTTAGTGATTAGAAACCGAGAAAATATACGAGTTCTTTCATATGTTCGGTTTTTTAACATTTTCTTAAGTCTTGTGTCTTTCACTCTTTTTTCTCTTCATATTTTGTCTCTTGTGGTCGTAGGGAGGGGATTGTGTTTGTGTGTGTGTGTTTCGTACGTGAGTCTAGGGACCCTCGGAACCTTACATCCACCCAGACAAAACTTTGTAAATTTAAACTTCCCGGTCTTTCCGGTAGCACTTCGGGATCAAAAATCCGTACTACCACCAGATTAAGGGACAAGTAACACTTCTCGACGACCGTGTACAGGGGACTTCCCGAAAGGAGTGCGATTTTTAGACGTCACCGGACATAAGTACGAAGGAGTGAAGTGACCGTTGGCACTAAGTTACGTTACAAAGAGTTTAGCATATCGTGTAGTTCACTGACCTCGATGTCGTTACTTCTAAGAGTTAGGGGTAGAGTCTGGATTACTTCGTGTCATAGACGTTCACCCTGAGACTATACAAGTTGTTCGTCGTGTCCACTAAGACTACAAGTGACTACAACTCCTTAGTGAGGACATTACTTGTCATGAATTACTTGACATTTCTGGACGTGAATTCGGAGACCAGAGAAGGAAACACATTATGACATCGACACAGTAGAGATATTCGTTCTTATAGGAGTAAAAATGTGACCTCTTAGTAAAATTAAATATCTTTGTAAAATCTTTAATTTACTCTTTTTCAGAAACTCACAGTTTCATAAGCCACTTTAATGACCGTAAGACTGGAGGGTCACAGACAGGAGTTCAACATAAAGGTTGTGTCATGGTAGTCGACGGGTTGACTTACTTGAGAGAAATCCAACCGAACAAAACAGTGACTACGAACGTTTGGTGTACGTGAGGCTAATTAAACAAGATAAGAGTTACAAAAGAGGGAAAACGGAAGGTTTATAAGGGTAGTTTGGAAATAGAAGTTTTATAAAGGACTGGTGAAGTCCGTTGTCACTAGAGAGGAAGTCTTGAATATCGTGAATGACTAACAGTTCACGGTGAAATTAAGATATTATAAACTTGTAGTTAAGATGACAGGATACCGGAATTGATTTATCCACCTGGATAATAGAAGTTTTGATCCAACATTTGAGAAAACTCTTTTTCTCGTGTGTCACTTAAAAAATACTTTATAGGTTCCAAAGGAATATCCATATCACTGATTGTAAAACAGGACTAGTAGAGTATCGATCATAAAGAGGGACCGGACTTAAGACACTCTATCAAAGGGACGTCAATAGTATGTCTTGGTCTAAAAAGACGAAACACCCATCAGACTACAACTTATTCTCGACTCAAGACACATTTACTGAGGGGTACGTGAAATGTACATATCCCTAGTGGAGATGACACCTAAGAGACCACAAATGATTCCAGACTGGAGACAGACTTCCGAAACGGTGTAAGTAGTGTAACCATCCCAAAGAGGGGTCACACCTAAGAGACTACGACTTACTCCGACTACTAAGGAGCCTTCCGTAAGGGTGTGGGTAGCGTAAATATCCCGGAGAGACGCCACACGTAAAAGACTACAAGGAACTCCTGACTAGAAACTCACTTTCGGAAGGGTGTGAATAGTGTAAATATCCCAGAGAGAGGTCACACTTGAGCAACTACAAGATATTCTGAACAGGAGACTTATTTCCGAAAAGGTGTATGTAGTGTAAACATCCCAAAGAGAGGTAACACATAAGAGACTACGACTTATTCCGGCGAGACTGACTTCCTGAAGGGTGTAAGGAATGTGACTATCGTAAAAGGAAACACCACCTAGAGGACTACCCTTTGTTCCCTCCTCAATATTTGTTTCCGAAAAGGTGTGAGTGACGTGAGTATCCCGAAACGGGGTCATACTTGAGGAACTACAACCCATTCTTAACTTGCGGCTGATTTTGAAAATAATGTGACTCATGTTACTATTCCAAATAGAGAACACACCTAAAACTTTACCACTTTCTCCGGACGAAAGACTGATTTCCGAAAGGGTGTAAGTAATGTCGCCATCACAAAGAGAGGACACACTTCAGAGACTACAACTAATTCTCGACTGGTGACCGGTTTCCGAGACGGTGTGAGTAATGTAAATATCCCAAAGAGAGGACACACATAATAAAACACAGCTTATTCGTGTCAAGAGGGTGCCTTTCAAAAAGGTGTAAGAAACGTAAACATCCCGGACAGAGGTCACACCTAGGAGACTACAAGATACTTTGCACTCACAACAGATTTTCGAGAAGGTGTCTGCAGTGTATGTATTCCGAAAAGAGGACCTGTTTAAGAGACCACAAGTCTTTCTAGATTCAAGAGTCAGTTTGAATGAGGTAAAAGTAGTGTACATCCAAGAAGTAGAAGGGAACTTATAAGTCTTCTGAGAGGACAAAAAGGAAGTCCAAGTATACAAAAAAGTATGGATCGACCAACTCTGTAAAGTAAAAGTTTAAACGGTCGATATAAGGGTATACCAAAGTAAAGAACTCTTTGAAGAACGAAATTTAAGGATATAAGTAAAGGTCAGAGTTATAGACTTTAATTTTTACCTACTAAGAGCAATCAAAGAATACCTACGTTTTTCGTTGAAAGTAATCCGTTGTATTTGAATAAGTTTTCTTTTTACTGTCTTGAATCTCTAGGGCGTACTGATATTTACCGTGATCTTATATCTTGATTATTTGAGTTCGTGAGGTTTTTGACAATTCTTTTTCTGGTCGTCGGTTTATATTTTGACCCGTTTCTTTTTTTGACTACCGAAGGTTCTTTCCTTTATCTTGTCGAGAATTTGTGTTCTTTTCTACGAGGGGGAGTGTTATTCCCTTTTCGTCTAAATTTGTTATAACTCATATTAAAAGTGGATGACCTAAACGGTTTTCGAACTATATTGTGACACGAGTACTGTACTTATAGTTTGTAACGGTCATTCTCACATTTAACTAGGATCGAAATAATCTCCCGTTAAACTGTTATATATAGTTTTAATGTTTATATATATATTGGAAACTGGATCATTAAGGTGGATCTTCCTTAAATACGATGTCTATATAAGTGTGTATACCAATGAATAGTGTCGTGATAAACAATATCATTTTCTCACCCCGGTTGAATTTACAATAATCGTCCTCTTCCGATTCAATTGACGTACTATATCGGTATAACAACAACGACAACAAATCAATGATTCAGCACAGGTTGAGAAAACACTGGGGTACCTGACATCGAGTGGTCCGAAGAGACGGGCACCGTAGAAGGTCCGTTCTTATGATCTCACCCAACGGTAAAGGAAGAGGTTCCCTAGAAGGACAGGGTCCCTAACTTGGGAACAGAGGACGTGACCGTCCGTCTAAGGAATAGTGACTCGGTGGACCCCTCGGACTATATCAGTATATAAAATTTTAATTCGTCGACAATTCTTTATTTTTTACGTTCCAAGATATTAGAATCACTATCTCCTTTTATATAAACTTATACTCTTTATATGTATATACCAATTTTTAGAGATCTTCCTGTGTGTTCTTTGATCATTGTCACTGTTGGATAAAGTTTTGTCTCCACTCCTCTGGTTTACCGATCCCATTAACTCACCGTCGTATAGAAAAGTGACCCATTGAAATCCAATAATGAAAAGAGTTGGTACACTTAAAAGTGGACAAAAATTTTTCATTCACTTTTTTGTCTCTTTCATCTTTATTCTTTCCATGTAAGAAAGTGGGGAAGTGGGTGAAACTTGTAAAACGGTGTAGACGAAATAATGAGGAAGAGAAATATTCTCATTATATATACACACATACATATACGTATACACCCGAGAAGGGCCCACCGAGTCTACCATTTCATAGACGGATGTTACATCCCTCTGGACCCAAACTAGGGACCCAACCCTTCTAGAGGACCTTTTCCTTTACCGTTGGGTGAGGTCATGAGAACGGACCTTTTAGGATACCTGTCTCCTCGGAACATCCGATGACAGGTGCCCCAGTGTTTCTCAGCCTGTGCTGACTCACTGAAGTGAGTGAGTGAGTATGCGTGTATATACATAAGAAGGGACTTGACAGACTTTCAATCGACTTCTCTAGTACGCCGTTTCCAAATAAATGATTTCCTGTGTCTTATTTAACGTTCTGTCACCACAACAGACCATCCTATTTCCGATATGTGTCCTTCCTCAGTCATATCTCCTTTCATTGATAGTCTTCCTGATTTGATTCACTAAAGTTTATTTTATGTCGGTCCTAAATCTTTCATAATTGTATTTCTCTTTCCTTCTCAACGTCTCACTATTTGGTCCGACGGAGTCCAGATGCGTACTCGGTAGTCTCGAGAACTCTCTGGAAGGACTGAAGTCACGAGTGTTTGTCGTGCTTCAGGGTCCCAGGATACAACCGGGGGCAGAAGGGGAAGGAGGGTTCTACCCAGAAGGACGGAATGGAACGAAGACAATCCGACGTTCAAGACGTCTAAGTGTGAAACCGACCCGAACGTGTCTACCTTCCGTATAAGACCTAAGAACAAGACAAGAATCTCCATGTTAGAGGACATTCTTGTAAAGGACAAGGAGTCACGTCTGACTCTGGACTCCATTTACTCTATATCGAATCTTGGAGTGAGACCATTGTAATTTGTTCTTATATGATAGATCCCGTCACCGTGGGTCGAGAGACTTTGAAGTTTATTTGAAGAAAGGTACATTGTCGGACGGTATTAGGATGAGTTCCGGTTATGTTTACAGTGGAGAAGACCCTTTAGAAACGAAGGGGTCAACCTTCATTAAAGGGGATAGAATTGTCAATTTCGTATAATTTACATGGTGAAAATGTAAAGACAGATACGACTTTCTTTATCTCTTCACTGTTTCTCTTCCTTTTCTTCCATTTTTCTCCGTCTCCGTCTTTCCTCACCTTTTCTTAATTACCCCTTTATTCTGTCTTCACTCTTTCTTCCTTTCCTTCCCCTTTTTCATTTCCCTTTATTACTCTCTTTAATATTTCTTTCTGTCTTCCCTTGTTTCCTCTTTCTCTTTCTTTTCTTTCTCCCATACTCTTCCTTTCTCCTTTCCTTTTTCTCTTTAGAGAGTATAAGGATTATCTGTTACGAGAAGACTCCAGGGGTAGGGGTAAGAAAGACCCTTCTACTAGAACAAAAGATAAAGAGGTTCTAGTGCTGATAGAGTTTTTTTAGGAAAGAGGAAGTGAAATGGATAGAGGTGAGAGAATGAGAAAAGGAAAGGAAGATAGAATCTCCTTCTTCAGTAAAGAAAAAGTTCCGAACATAGAGATGAAAACGGAAGTTAGAGTAGGGAAAGACGAAGGGACACTAGGAACGAGGAAGTTAATTGAGTAAATGAGTCGTTAAAGTTGGTGAGCATCGAAGGTAAGGAGGTACCCGGGTAACGGAGAACGTGAATTTTTTTTTTCTTCTTCTTCTTCTTTTCCAAAGGGGTCGTACCATCATATTTTTGTCCTTAGTCTTAGATTAATGAATGAGACAAAGAATCAAATCATAGCTATCGACAGTGGAACCCGATCCTTAATAAGACTCTAATATACTGTAGTACGTACATTTCGTGGAGTGTGTCCGTAACCGTACACTATCCGGGAGTTTAATGAAGGGGTACGGAGAAGTTATCGAACAGATCACCGAGTCTGACATTTCTTAGATGGACGTTACGTCCTCTTGACCCAAGTTAGAGACTTAGTCCTCCTAAGGTACCTCTTCCCTTACCATTGGGTGAGGTTATAAGAACGGACCTTTTAGAGTATCTCTCTCCTCTGACCGATATCAGGTACCCCAGTGTTACTCAGTCTGTACTGGCTCGTTGATTGTGTGTGTGTGTGTATGGGAAGTTACCGATTTCAAACATTTATTTTTTAATGGTATATGACTGTGATAAAGAGACTGTCAAAGTAAACCATTAGAAAGAGAGTCTTATTCTCGGTTTTAGTCGTCTTATGATAGAGTTTACGTGTCTTTTTCTACAAAACTATGAAGTTTAAAACCCCACACACGTGAGTCAGTGAGTCAGGACAAGTTGAGAAACGTCGTGATACCTTTATCAGGTCGTCCGAGGGGACAGGTACCATAGAAGGTCTGTTCTTATGACCTCGACCAACGGTATAGGAGGGGATCCTCTGGAAGGGTTGGGTCCCTAACTTGTGTGTAGAGGGCTTAGAGAACATAACGTCCGTCTAAGAAATGGTTGTCGTCCGTCTAAGAAATGGTGGTCGTGCTGGACTCTTCGGGATTTAAACCCCCTCTTCCCTCGTTTTTTTCGGGTCATGTCACTTGACACGGAAGACAGGGACCTAGAAACTGATCCGGCATATTTGGTGATCGATGGGTGTCGTTCGGAGTTTCCTTTCCTGACCAACCGTTATGTTTAAGTAGTACTGATTTTGGTTCAATGAAGACGGACGTGGATTCTTAGGGAAAGAAGGAAAACCAAGTGAAGGATGGAAGGACCGGTGAGGGGTCAAAGGTCTGATCAATGAGGGGACTACGAGAAAAATAGAGTACCGAAATTTATGGTAAGTATAAGACCGTTCAGGGTTAAAACATAAAGATCTTGTCTAAAGATGGGGGAAGGGAGTGACTTAGGATTGAGAAATATAGATCAACGAACGAGTTTGAAAGATGAACCTAAGATTACTCTTAGAGTTTTAATTGTGTAGGTTTTGGATCGAAAACTAAGGACAGGGAGATGAGGTTTGGAAATAGAGAGAGTTAGAAATGGTAGACACTTACTGCTTAAGTAAAATGGACTACATGTTTGGTTTTTGGAATCGTATTAGAAATTGAGTGAAAGAGAGTATGGGACGTTGGATGTATTTCTGTTTAGGAGAATTCCAGATGGGAGTTTTACATAGTCTTAGGTTAATGTAAAACGGTGAAGGTTACGATAATAGGATCAGTCCGTGGTCGTAGAGAACGGACCTAATGACGAATATGGGTATCGGAGGAGTTGACCAAAGGGACGAAGATTGAAACAAGGGATACAAGAGGAAGGGGTGGGGGTCCGAGTTACGTCTTGTATCTTCGATATCACTAATACAATTTTAATTTCTGAAATTTAACCTTAATTTTCAGTCTAACCCCGAAGGGACCACCAGGTTACCGATTCTGAGACACGAGAGTTACGTCCCCCGTGTCCAAATTGGGGACCAATCCCTTGATTCTGGAGGTATGGTGTACCACACCGGTTCTTTTTTCTCGTCGTTGGGAGATATCAAAAAAGTGACCGCGTAAGGGTCACGGATCATTTGTTGTCTACCGGTTATTTATAGACGGCTTACTGCGACGATGTCGACGATTCAACGAGGTCAGCACAGGTTGAGACACTCTTGGGTGTCTGCCGTCGGGTGGTCCGAGGGGACAGGGACCCTAAGAGGTCCGTTCTTGTGACCTCACCCAACAGTAAAGGAAGAGGTTGCGCACTTTCACTTCAACGAGTCAGCTCAGCCTGAGAAAAATGATTTAATAGAAAATCAAAAGGGTAACTTGAGATACCCAAAAGTCTACATATGGGTAATAGTAATCGTGTATTTTCCCTTGACATCTTCCATAGAAGCGCTGGGGTACCTTTCGGATGGTCCGAGGAGGCAGGTACCCTAAAAGGTCCGTTCTCATGGTTAAGTGAAAGGGGATACGAGAACTTGAGTCAATCCTCACAAAGGTAATATGATCAGAAAGTTCATACTTTTAGGGATCACGAATCGGATCCTATCGGACGACTCATCTCGAGAGGTAAGAAAGAAGGAAGAAATATGGAGGTAGAAATAGTAAAAGTTAATTAAGAATGGATTCTATACTGAGAAGGAAACGTCAGTGTGAAAGTACTAGGATAAAAGTTGAATCTGGAAAAACAGTTTACCAGGAAGGGAGAAGTCCGAAACATGAAGCTACGGTCTAATATTAAGGAAAAGTAATCGTGACGTTAATAGATCGTAATAGGAAGTCGGTGATCTGCGGTCATCATGGAGGGTTGCAATCCTGTTGGTTTTTACGGGGTTCTGTGACGGTTTACGCGAAACTTCATGACTTTTTACAGGGTACTGTAACGGTTTACGGGAAACTCCATGACCAACTTTTGGTGACAGAAATAGTTACAATTTTGTTTTGTTTTACCAGGTTGTATTAAACGGAAAAAAAAAAAAAAACCATAGAACCAAAATCATTTTGAGTGAATCTGAGTCTCTCTTGTCTAATCCTCGAAGACGGGATGGCTTACTTTAGATTTGAGGTCTCCAACTATAAGTTCCAGGAGGTCAGAGACAAAAGTTGAGAAGATGACTGTAGAATGGAAAAGTTGAGTTGACCCGAAAGTTGGTGAGTTTCTTTGTACCCAGGGGAGGTACAGGGAGGAAGGATTGAAAGGTAAGACGAGGATGTAGAGTAAGGAGACTCTACCACTGAAACTAAAGTGTTAGAAAATTAGGAAATTACCTCTGTTCCGTCTCCTATATCGACGTTTTGGAATAAAGAATTAATAAACACAACACGTCTTCACTACAGGGAAAGTTCCCCGACGAGGGGTGGGAAATTAGTAGATTGTAAAAGAGACACGAGCTTCAGACAAAGACCCGTCGTAAAGTGGTTTGTCTTAAAACGTCGAATTATTTCTTTATGTGTTAGGAAGGTGTTTTTTCTATTTATTCAATCCTAATGTAATTGGTTGTAAGACACTGTGAATCCGGGGAAAGACTACGTGGTTAAAACAGTTCCTATGTAAAACACTTTATCATAATCTGAAGTGAGACCGGATCTTTAAGTATTAAGTGAAGAGTCTGTGGTGTAGATACAAGAGTGGACTATTGGACCGAGTAGGTTGAGAGAGAGATTTAGGAGGTCGTGTCAGTGGTGGAGAAGGGGTGAGAGACCTACGACAAGGACCTGGGTCCGAACCTCGAGGAGTCCGTTCTACCAGTCCTTGACGAGGTCGTGGTCGTCGAGGTCTTAGACGAGAAACCACACCCAGAGACCGAAGTCGGTGACTACCGTTTCAAGAGCCTCATCCGAGTTTCGGAGTGCCCCAGGTCTACAAAGGACCATCGTCTTGACGGACTTCATGACAGCCTTCTGGAGGGACGACACCCACAACAAGAAAACGTCCAAGACTAGGACGCATCACCGTATAAATACGAGGAGGGGGTCGAGGAGAAGGAGATAGAAATGAAGGTTTTCAAGAAGGGACAGGAAGAACCGGACCTATCTGGTTCATATACGGTAGTAACGATATGTTTTCGAATAGTTACGAAGTTCGTTCTAGAGGACACAGCAAAGAAAGACCGACCTTGACTCCCTCTTCGATAGTAGTAATTGGGTTTGATGTGGTATTTGTTTTTAACGTTTAAGATTCTTAAATTTATACGTGAAACTTTCGACGGAGGTCCCATTAGATGATATGAGTCTCTTTACGAGACTATTTTTTCTGAATTATCTGATTAAGTTTCTTTTTCTTATTCATTTTCCACCATTCAACAAAGTCCTAAAAGTCCTGTTCTTTTCATTCTGATTCTTCCTTTATAAAGGTGAATCATTATCTTTTTTTTTTTTCCTCTTAATTTACCTTATTTGTAAATCTCGTTTGTTTAATATTGTTTTTCGACTCTGTAGGAACTCATCAACGAAAAATTTAAGAAATTTTTGAGTCTACTACGTATTGCCCTTTAGTAATTCGGTATTTTCGACGTCAATGTACTTAAATAAAGGCTTCCCTGAATTAGAGAGACGAGGACTAAGAAACAGTTCGCTTTTTCGACCTCTGTAACCAAAAAGTCCGGGAGAAGATGGGATCATAGACATTAAGATTTATATTCCACTACGAACATTTTCTCCGGGATCCTGCACCCAGTCGCGGAGACTGGCTGCTCACAAGCCTTTACAGTCTACCGCGTCTTAGTTCTTCCCATGTGTCGCGCTCCGTTCGGGCCTTCCATACTCCGCGTGTCGACCCAGAGGGGGAGTAGGGCCCAACAGTAGGGGGAGAGTCTCCCGACCCCCGATCGAAGACGGAGTTCATCGAAGAGCGCCTGGGTGGACCCGTTCACTCGTGGTCTCCTGCGGGGCGAGGTCGGACCGGGCTACTACCGGTCGTCGGGTGGACGGCGCAGGCGTCGTTTTTGAGCGAATTGGGGTCGGGGCCCTTCGGTCGTCTTCAAAGGGAGGGCCTGAGTCCCCCACTTCAGAGCTTGCCAAAGGCTCGGCCTTGGGTGGTTCTCGCTGGGTGTTTCCGGCCTTCGCCGGCTCCTCATGCCTCGTAGACCAATGAAGGCGGCGGTGAGATCCTTCTCACTCGAGCGATGAGCCATCGAGAGGGCACGTGAGAACTCTCTACTGATGCCTCCTAAGTGTCCGGGCGTCAAAGTGCTATCAAAAACGGAAGACGATCAGAAGGCGAACGATCATAGGGGTAAGGAGGGTTGACTACCCACCAGCTCCGTACCGCTCGGATAGACTCGATCCATCAAGTCAAGTCAAATCAGCGAGTCAGCACAGGCTGAGAAACTCTGGGATACTTAGCGTGCGTCGTGCGGTCCGGAGGGACAGGTAGTGGTTGAGGGCCTCAAGTGAGTCTGAGTGCAGGTAGCTCAGGCACTATGGTAGGTCGGTAGAGTAGGAGACAGCAGGGGAAGAGGAGGACGGGGGTTAGGGAGGGTCGTCGTCTCAGAAAAGGTTACTCAGTTGAGAGGCGTACTCCACCGGTTTCATGACCTCAAAGTCGAAATCGTAGTAAGGAAGGTTTCTTTAGGGTCCCGACTAGAGGAAGTCCTACCTGACCAACCTAGAGGAACGTCAGGTTCCCTGAGAGTTCTCAGAAGAGGTTGTGGTGTCAAGTTTTTGTAGTCAAGAAGCCGGTAGTCGAAAGAAGTGTCAGGTTGAGAGTGTAGGTATGCACTGGTGTCCTTTTTGGTATCGGAACTGATCTGCCTGGAATCAGTCGTTTCATTACACAGACGAAAAATTATACGATAGATCCAACCAGTATTGAAAAGAAGGTTCCTCATTGACACCTTTTAAGACTTTCTCTACCCTTATGGTCTGGTGGACTGGACGGAGAACTCTTTAGACATACGTCCAGTCCTTTGTTGTCAATGTTGACCTGTACCTTGTCTGACCAAGGTTTATCCTTTTCCTCATGCAGTTCCGACATATAACAGGGGGACGAATAAATTGAAGATACGTCTCATGTAGTACTCTTTGCGACCTGACCTTCTTTGTGTTCGACCTTAGTTCTAACGGTCCTCTTGATAGTTAGTGGAGTTTGTACGTCTACTGTGGTGGGAATACCGTCTTTCACTTCTCTTCGATTTTTCGAAGAACTACTTTCACTTTCTCCTCTCACTTTTTCAACCGAATTTCGAGTTGTAAGTCTTTTGCTTCTAGTACCGTAGACCAGGGTAGTGAAGTACCCTTTATCTACCCCTTTGTCACCTTTGACACAGTCTGAAATAAAAACCCCCGAGGTTTTAGTGACGTCTACCACTGACGTCGGTACTTTAATTTTCTGCGAATGAGGAACCCTCTTTTCAATACTGGTTGGATCTATCATATAAGTTTTCGTCTCTGTAATGAAACGGCTGATTCCAGGCAGATCAGTTCCGATTCCAAAAAGGACACCAGTACTTAGGATACGAAAAAGTGAGTGCAAATAAACTCAAAGTCGTGGAAACTACAATTTCTACAGAGTTTCCCTAAAGAGGGCTCCAGAAGGTGTGAGTCCTCCCCTGGAGAAGATGTGTGAAGAGTTCCCAGTTGGACCGTCAAAGACGAATGAAAAAGTGGAAGATGTCAAGGGAAAATACGCGATTATTATTACCCACATGTAGACTTTTGGGTATCTCAAGTTACCCTTTTGATTTTCTATTAAATCATTTTTCTCAGGCTGAGCTGACTCGCTGAAGTGAAAGTGAAAAGTGAAAGTACATAGTTTCTTCCTTTACCGTTGGGTGAGGTCACAAGAACGGACCTCTTAGGGTCCCTACCGCCTCGGACCACTCGACGACAGATACCCCAGCGTGTCTCAGCCTGTGTTGACTTCACTGAATCGTCGTCGTCGCTTTTACATTTTAATTGTGTGACTTTCGTCATGAAGGGATACACGTTTATTGGTCACTATTTCAATGTTCTATATTACCTTCTCTTATGGATTAAATATTATCATTGTTGTCGTCGTCGTTGTTGTTCTCTTTCTTTCTTTTATTCACCCTGGTTCACATCCTTTTTTAACGTTTTGGACATACCCCTTTTGGAGGACTTTCCGGTTTACATATCAATCTGTTTATCTTTCGGTGTACGATTTTTCTGGCGACTCTCAGAACCAAGTTTTCTGAGTTGCTTCTTCAGTTAGAAGATTTTATGTTCATAGTTGTTTATGACAAGATCTCAATCTGTTTAACTAATATTCCAAGTTTACCCTTTTATTCTTATCGGTACTATGGGAGACTTCTTGTTATCACTCCCTGTATGATTAGTCTATAGTGGTATTCAATATTTCAGGGATGTTGATTCACACTATGACACATTCTTGTCTGTCTTTATCTGGTGTGGGGTCCTAAGAACGGACCTCTTAGAGTACCTGTCTCCTCAGACCGACCAATGTCAGGTAACCCAGTGTCTCAACCTGTGTTGGTTCATACGTGCGTCGTGTGTGATCTAGTTCCATGTATACCTATAATCCACTTACTACCACCGTAGAGCTTAGTTACCCCCTTTACTTCCCGAACATCTATTCAACATAATCCTGTTTACTGTCGGTAAACCAGTTTTCCTTTTGACGTAATTATAGCAGGTAGTGTATAGTGTTAGTCCTATGTAAGGTTTACCTAGTTTTTTTTTTTGTTTACATTTTTTATATGGATAAGTACATAATCTTCTTGTAATCATTATTAAGTTTACAGACCCTTGTCCTTTGGAACGGAGTTAAAGGTTTTCGTCAAATTTTTTTTTTTTCATTTAGACGGATTTTTATTTTACCTAACCAATAGTTTTTTATGGTGTTTCTTTTCAGTCTTCTTTTTACTATGTGTCCTTTTTACAAACGTTGTATAATGTTCCCTGATTATAGGGTTTATATATTTCCCAAGGATTTTATAAAGGATTTTTCTTGTATTGACTCCTGAAGGGACCACCAGGACACCGATTCTGTGGCTCGAGGGTCACGGTCCCCGGACCCAAACTAGGGACCAATAGCTTGATCTAGGGGTGTACGGTGTTGATTCTCAAGTGTACGACATCATTTTTAGTTTCTGGAGTGTAGGGAGTTGATTCTGGACCGGGTCAGTTTATTTATTTTATAAAAAGTTTTTATATTCTCTCTTTTTCCTTTTCTTGGTTATTAGGTTACCTCTTTTACCTGTTTCCTTTCCTTCTCGACTGGTTTATTCTTTAACATCGTCACGAGTTTACAGACCTTTCTACGAGTCGAAGTGAGGTTTATATTTGTATGTTTGATTTTTGACGTGACTTCATGGTAATCAGTAAAATAGTCTGACCTTTTTTAAGTCTTCAAACTGTCATATGAGATAAGTACTCCTTTCTCCTTGTGAATACGTGAGAATTGACCTTGTGTTTTATCATGTCGGGGATAAATCTTTTCCTCTTCCGTTACCGTGGGGTGAGGACATGAGAACGGACCTTTTAGGGTACCTGCCTCCTCGGACCACCCGACGTCAGGTACCCCAGCGATTCTCAGCCTGTGCTGACTCGCTGAAGTGAAAGTGAAAAGTGAAAGTACGTAACCTCTTCCTTTGCCGTTGGGTGAGGTCACAAGAACGGACCTCTTAGGGTCCCTGTCCCCTCGGACCACCCGATGGCAGATACCCCAGCGTGTCTTAGCCTGTGCTGACTTCACTGAATCGTCGTCGTCGNGAACGGACCTTTTAGGGTACCTGCCTCCTCGGACCACCCGACGTCAGGTACCCCAGCGATTCTCAGTCTGTGTTGACTCGCTGAAGTGAAAGTGAAAAGTGAAAGTACGTAACCTCTTCCTTTGCCGTTGGGTGAGGTCACAAGAACGGACCTCATAGGGTCCCTGTCCCCTCGGACCACCCGATGACAGATACCCCAGCGTGTCTTAGCCTGTGCTGACTTCACTGCGTCGTCGTCGTCGTCGTCGTCGTCGATAAATCTTTTTATTATTTTATATCGTTTTAACGAATGTATTCAAATAAGAAACAGGGACGTTATCTTTAGGTAGACTTTCTATATAACTGTTTAGATTTTTTATGTATACGTGTGCCAATAAATAAATCTATCAGTTCGATTTTCTGACCTTTGTTTGGGTTACAGGTACTTATTTGACACCGTATTGATGGTTCCGTCGAAATTCTTACTCTTCATAAGACTACATGACGATATCTCACTGACAACCCGTGACTGTCGTCTGACGACCACCATCCATCTGATTACTGTGGTGGACGGGGTGGGAGTGGTTCTTCAGATGAGGAGTGGAGTAGAGGTCTTGGACACTTAAATAATACAATGGACCGTTCTCCCTAAGTCCAACGTCTATCTTAAGTAGATTAAGATAGGTCGACTGGAGTTCCATCCAAAAGAACCAATTCTTAATTGAAAAAACAAGGTTATTTCGAACTAAAGACGTGTGACTTTGAACTTAAGTTATAATGAAAGAGATGAGTGTTTTGTAATACGAATATAAAACAAAAAATTCAATGTAAAATAAAATTATATTAACATCTAAGTATACAAAATTCTTTCTTACGTCTCTAGAGTAAATGAGAAATGGTTCAAAGATGATTATCGTTATAGAACGTCTTGATATCATGTCAGTGTTGGTCTCGTAAATGTAACAATGTCAGTTCTATGTCTTGTAAACGTAGTGATGTAATTAAGGAAAATACTTGTGTGGAATAAGGGTAGAAGAGTAATTACTGACCGCTGGTCCTGAGACGAAGATATCAAAACGGTAAAGTATAAATAAAAAAGTAAACAAAAGAAAAAAACTGTCTTAACACGTCGAACATGATAGAATCAGAGGGTTTAGTTTGGACTAAACTAGTGACGTCAGAGAGACTTCACTTTCGTGCCTCAGGATTGGTGACTTGACAGTCCCTTAAGGGTGTAAAGAGATAAAAGAAAAAGAACCGAAGAACATCCAATGAAGTTCTTCTTCAGTAAAAAGGGAAAAATTAACGGAAAACTAAATAGATAAAAACCATAAAACAACGACAAGTCAACGATTGTTCACAGGTTGAGACACTGTGGTACTTATCCGAGGAGACAGGAGGTGATAGAAGACCTCAAACGAGTTTGAGTACCGGTAACTCAGACACTACGATAGATTGGTAGAGTAAAAGAACAGCGAGGGAAGAGGAGGACGGGAGTTAGGAAGGGTTGTAGTCCCCGAAAAGGTCACTCGGTAGAGAAGTACTAGTCCATCGTTTTCATAACCTCGAAGTCTTGGTCAGGACGGTTTCTTTTGACTCCCACTTAAAGGCAATCCTAACTGACTAAACTAGAGGAACGTCAGGCTCCCTGAGAGTTCTCAGAAGAGGTTGTGGTATCAAGTTTTCGTAGTCAAGAAGTCGTGAGTCGGATGAAATACCAGATTGAGAGTGTAGGTACGTACTGATGACCTTTTTGGTATCGAAATTGGTATGTCTTGAAACAGCCGTTTCACTCCAGAGATGAAGAATTATACGACGTATCTAAACAGTCGAAAAGAAGGTTCCCTGTTCGTAGAAAATTAAAACACCGACGTCATTAGTAGACATCACTAAAACCTTGGGTCCTTTTATTTTAGACAGTAACGAAGGTGAAAATGGTAGAAACCATTTAGAAGAACATGTGAAAAAATTCATCAACGAGATCCAAAGGTCAATATATATGTGTGAATAGTACAAGATGAACATAGTAGAAAAATCGTTAAATTCATATCTTTGGAATGAAAGGAAATGTAGAGAACGGAAGGGTGAATATTAAGAGAATTAGTCTATAAAGGAGATTTATATAAATCGTGGTGTCGTCTGTTTTAATGTTAAAAAGGAAGTTGTCAATTTGTATTAAATCTTTTTAGTCCTCTTCATCCTTTCGAACGACATAAATGGGTATAAGAAAGGACTAATAAGAGATAAATCTCTAACAGGAAAGCGGTAAAAAAATTTACATCCAAAGGACCACTGTTTAAGATGTAGAATGAGTAGACTCCTGCAGAACTAAAAAGACAAGTGAGGACTTCCTACAAAAGTGGTTCATGTCCTAAGACCGAACTATCAAGGAAAGAAAGTCGAGAAATTTTTATGGTACAGTCAGAGAAGACCGGAGTAATGAGTATTCTTTAGGTGACAGTAAACTTAAAAGAGGATAACTACAGTAAAAAGAGACCGACGAAAGTTTTAGAAAAACGACAGAATCCTAAACGTCTCAAATTAACACTACAACAAAACTTTCCTAAAGGAACCCAAACAGGACAAAGGTAAAACTAGTCGAAGAACTTATACGTCTAAATGAAGAGAACGGTTTTGACCACTGAAAAGTCGGTGATAAAATTCATTAAGAATTCGGGGTAGGAGAAACCCTGAAGTCACTATACTAGTAATGTAGAAAGATGTCAACGTGTTCAGGGACTCCAAGAAACATAGTGACGTCAAAGAAAACCAAAGATATTGTTTAATGGTGTTTGAACACCGAATTTTATTGTCTTTAAATAAGACTGTTAAGATCCCCCGGTCTTCAGATTTGAGTTCCGAAACAGGTCTCTGAGACTCCATCTCTGGAGTAAAGAACAGAGAAGGTGAGGACCAGTAAGGGACCACAGGGACCCCGAGTTCCAGTGTGGTGAGGTTAGACATGGAGGTAGAAATGTAGTGGAAAAAGACACACAGATTAAAGGGTGACGGAAAGAGAGTATCTTTATAAATAATACCGTAAGACCTGGGGAAGACCTATTAAGTCCTATTAGAGGAAAAGAGTTCTAGGAATTAGTGAATAAAACGGTATATTTTATTATAAGTGACAAGACGGTGTATTATACATATCCAAGACCACTAATCCTTCACTTGCATAGAAACCCACTAATAAAAAAGTCGGATGATGGGAGACAAGGAGGAAAAGGGGGAGAGGTCGAATGAAAGAGAAAACAATCTTAACTCAATAAGGATAACAAATCAGAAGATCAAGTCTAAAAGAGATCGGAGGTAGGACAACAATTCTGGTGGGTGTCTCGAAAATTATAATATTGACATAAAAAGTCAAGAGTTTAAAGGTGAACTTAAAAAAAAATGTAAAAAGATAAATGAACGATCCTGAAAGATAAAGGAACGACTCCCAAAGATATAAAAGTGAAGAAAATATACACAAGTGTTAAAGGGTGACTTCGAAGAAATTTTTTTGCAAATAAACCGACGTGGTCCAGAATCAACGTCATTTGGCCCAGAAACTAGAACGTCGTATGTCATAGAAATCAACGTTATCTTCACTTCACTTCAGCGAGTCAGTACAGGCTGAGAAACACTGGGGTACCTGATATCAGGTGGTCCGAGGAGGCAGGTACCCTAAGAGGTCCGTTCTTATGACCTCACCCAACGGCAAAGGAAGAGGTACCTTAGAAGGACTGGGTGTCTAGCTTGGGTCCAGAGGGCGTAACGTCCGCCTGCGAAATTGGAGACTCGGTGGTCCCTTCGGGGATTCAACGTTATACACTCTAGATTAAGGGGATGGTCTATAACTTGACCTCGGGGGACGTAGTCCTCTCGTCAGCATCGGTGACGTGGTGGTCCTTTCAGGGAGTAGCTTCGAAAAAAGAAAAAAAGAAAATTTAGTACCAACGATATTGAAAGACAATTAAGATTTTGGAGATAATCGAACCACTACCGTAGAGAAGAGTAAGGCAAACGCTAGAAGGACCAAGAACCATAAAGCCTAAAAAATAACGATAAAACATGACACAATACTCTGACCTAGAATTAATTTGGAATCCAAAATTAACCAAAAGGGACTTTGATAACACCGTCCCATTCATCCCTTGCCACTGTGATTCCGTTGCAGTCTTTTCCCGGTCACCTCAGACCTGAAAATGGTAGTGAGTCGTTATTGTTAGTCGCGAGTGTGTCACAGACACCACTGGTGCACCTTCAGTCTTAAAGATGGGAATCGGTTGTCATTCCTCTTCGATTTACCGTTATTCATCTTTGAACCTGAAGATGTAGATGGACTGTCATTACTCGACGGTGGGCGGAGAGGAAGGGGACGGTGTGAAAACTTAGACAAAAGAATCGGTGTCTTTACTTGCTCGTGAAGGGAAACGAAACGTTTTGACCCTCCTAGCGCACCGAGTCTGCCATTTCGCCGACAGATGTTACACCCTCTGGGCCCAAGCTAGGGACCCAACCCTTCTAGGGGACCCCTTCCTTTACCGTCAGGTGAGGTCATGATAACGGACCTTTTCGGGTACCTGTCTCCTCGGACCATCCGATGTCAGGTACCCCAGTGTCTCTCAGCCTGTGCTGACTCGCTGAAGTGAAGTTTGGAGATGTTTATACATTAGTACTGGTAATGATATTCTCTAAAGTACTTTTGACTCTTTGACGAGTCAATTCAAGTACTTTCCATATTTTTTGGTAGAAAATCGGAATTCCCAGGTAGTCGGTTACCTGTGACCTCCTCAAAGGGGCGATCATTTAGACATAGAGGAAGCTTTTGGTCTACCAGGCGTGTCTGGGTCGGGACATGGTACAAACACAAATCAAGAGACGCAGAGGCTTTGCATGTCTTCGTGACTGTACCTTCTCAGCGCAGGACTCCCTAGATGCATTCCGTTCCCTCTCCTTGGATTCGGTCCGGATCCTTTTCTCCTGTTGTGGGGGTTAGGTCGGGGTTCTAGAGACGTCTTCATTTACCGTTGGGTGAGGTCATAAGAACGGACCCTTTAGGGTGTCTGTCCCCTCAGGCCACCCGACGTCAGACACCCCAGAGTTTCTCAGTCTGTTCTGGACCGCTGATTTGGTGTTTACCTCGTAGGTCGGAGCCCTACTTGGTCGAAAGGTGGATGAGGGTCAATGTCAGGTCTCAGTTAGTTGCTTTCCCCACAAATTCGGTGTCGAGTGTGGTCCTTGACCTTTAGACAGTGTTACGAGTTTACGTAGAGACAACCAAGGAGTCGGCGGAGAGATCCTTTGAACCTCCTGGACAGTAAAACCACCGACCAGAATTTAAGTGGGTAAGGTCAGGTAAAATCAAGCGACTAAGGATCTTACAGCTGTAAGTGAGAACTGTAGAGAACAAACTGGTGAAGGTTAAACGGAACTAAGTACCTGGACTGTAAGGTTCAAGGATACGTTATAACGAAAAATGTCGTAGTCTGGAACGAAGATAATGGTCAGCGTAGGTGTTGACCCATAACAAAAACGAAACCGAGGTAGAGAAGCAAGAAAGACCTCAATAAAGAGGTTACTAGAGGTCATCGTAAAACCCGTGGATGGCTGGGTCCCTCAAGGGGAAAGTCATAGGATAGTAAAACGGAAAAGTGTGACAAGTACCCCAAGAGTTCCGTTCTTATGAAGTCACCAAACGGTAAGGGAAGAGGTCATCTGGTGTAAGACAGTCTGGAGAGGTGGTACTGGGTAGGTAGAACCCACCGGGGTGTACCGTACCGAATCAAAGTAACTCAATCTGTTCCGACACCACACACACTAGTCTAACCGATCAAAAGACACTAATACCAAAGTCAAAAGACACTAATACCTAATACACAGACGGAAGACTACGGGAGAGCGTTGTGGATGGTAGAGTGAACCCAAAGAGAATGGAACCTGCACCCCATAGAGAGTGCCGACGAGGTCGTTTCACGTCGGCGACGAGGAATGGAACCTTCTCCACATAGAGAAGTACCGGTGGAGAGAACTGGAAGTGGGAATATAGATGATGACACCCTTCCTTAGGGAATCTTCTTCGCCTCATCGGTAGTGCCAGTTGTTTTCTCAGACTTTACGTCATGAACCTACGTTAGAGATTTTGCTGTCTTACTAGAGACAAGTAATGGTTCCGTTTGGTAAGTTATAGTGCCATTAGGTTCGGATACGGGGTTGGTCATTGTGACTTCTTCGACTTCAACTTGCCAAGATACTTCTGGATATTCTGGAAAATCTTGATTGTGGATTTTTTCTACAGGAAAAGTAATATCCCCTGACCTTACGTTTTCATCCTTCAGTTCTTTGTGGACCTCATTGTCCGTTTAAACCGGAACCTCATGTCTTACTTCGTCCCGTTTCCGATTATCTCAAAACGGTTCTCTTGTGTGACCAGTATCGTTTGTGGGAGAAGGTTGTTGTGTTCTCTTCTGAGATGTGTACCCGTAGTGGTCTATCAGTTGTGACTTTAGTCTAACTAATATAAGGAACGTCGGTTTCTACCTCTTCGAGATATGTCAGTCGTTTTTGTTCTGGCCCGTGACTGACACCGAGTCTAGTACTTGAGGAATAACGGTTTAAGTCTGACTTTAACTTCTTTCACCCCTTTTGGTGATCTGGTAAGTCTATTCTGGATTTAGTTTAGGGAATACTAATATGTCACCTTCTCTCTTTATCTAAATTCCCTGATCTAGACTATCTGTCTCACGGACTACTTGATACCTGCCTCCAAGTACTGTGACATGTCCTCTGTCCCTAGTTCTGGTAGGGGTACCTTTTCTTTACGTTTTTTCGTTTTACCGACAGACTCCTCCGGAATGTTTATCGACACTTTTCTTCTCTTCGTTTTTCGTTTCCTCTTTTCCTTTCTATATTCGTAGACTTACGTCTCAAGGTTTCTTATCGTTCTTCTCTATTCTTTCGGAAACAGTCGCTAGTTACGTTTCTTTATCTCTTTTTCTTGTCTTATCCTTTCTGATCTCTAGAGAAGTTCTTTTAATTTATATGGTTCCCTTGTAAAGTACGTTTCTACCCGAGCTATTTCCTGTCTTTACCATACCTGGATTGTCTTCGTCTTCTATAATTCTTTTCCACCGTTCTTATGTGTCTTCTTGACATGTTTTTTCTCGAAGTGCTGGTTCTGTTAGTGCTACCACACTAGTGAGTGGATCTCGGTCTGTAGGACCTTAAACTTCAGTTCACCCGGAATCTTTCGTAGTGATGTTTGTTTCAATCACCCTCACTACCTTAAGATCACCTCGATAAAGTTTAGGACTTTCTACTACGACACTTTCACGACGTGAGTTATACAGTCGTTTAAACCTTTTGAGTCGTCACCAGTGTCCTGACCTTTTCCAGTCAAAAGTAAGGTTAGGGTTTCTTTCCGTTACGGTTTCTTACGCGTTTGATGGTGGGTTAACATGAGTAGAGTGTACGATCATTTCATTACGAGTTTTAAGAGGTTCGGTCCGAAGTCGTTATACACTTGGCACTTGAAGGTCTACAAGTTCGACCAAAATCTTTTCCGTCTCCTTGGTCTCTAGTTTAACGGTTGTAGACGACCTAGTAGTTTTTTCGTTCTCTCAAGGTCTTTTTGCAGATAAAGACGAAATAACTGTTGTGGTTTCGGAAACTGACACACCTACTATTATACCTGTTAAGACTTTCTCTATCCTTATGGTCTGGTGGACTAGACGGAGAACTCTTTGGATATACGTCTAGTCCTTCGTTGTCAATCTTGACCTGTACCTTGTTGTCTGACCAAGGTTTATCCTTTTCCTCATGTAGTTCCGACATATAACAGTGGGGACGAATAAATTGTATATACGTCTCATGTAGTACTCTTTACGACCCGACTTTCTTCGTATTCGACCTTAGTCCTAACGGTCCTCTTTATAGTTATAGGAGCCTATACGTCTACTGTGGTGGGAATACCGTCTTTCACTTCTCCTTGATCTTTTCGGAGAACTACTTTCACTTTCTCCTCTCACCTTTTCAACCGAATTTCGAATTGTAAGTCTTTTGCTTCTAGTTACCGTAGACCAGGGTAGTGAAGTACCCTTTATCTATCCCTTTGTCACCTTTGTCACCGACTGAAATAAAACCCCCCGAGGTTTTAGTGACGTCTACCACTGACGTCGGTACTTTAATTTTCTGTGAATGAGGAACCTTCCTTTCAATACTGGTTGGATCTCTCTTATGACTTTTCGTCTCTGTAATGAAAGGGTTAATTCCAGGTAGATCAGTTCCGATACCAAAAAGGCCACCAGTACATACCTACACTCTCAACCTGACACTTCTTCTGACTCGTGGTTTATTGACTACAAAACCTTGACACCACAACCTCTTCTGAGAACTCAGGGAACCTGACGTTCCTCTAGGTTGGTCAGGTAGGATTTCCTCTAGTCAGGACCCACAAGTGACCTTCCTGACTACGACTTCGACTTTAAAGTTATGAAACCGGTGGAGTACGGTTCTCAACTGAGTAACCTCTTCTGAGACTACCACCCTCACTAACCCCCGTCCTCCACTTCCCCTACTGTCTCCTACTCTACCGACCTACCGTAGTGGCTGAGTTACCTGCACTTAAACTGACTTGAGGTCCTCAACCACTACCTGTCCCTCCGGACCGTACGGCACTAAATACCCCAGCGTTTCTCCGGCTGTACTGACTCGCTGACTTGACTTGACTTGACTTGACCGTTGACTGGGCTGAAACACACGAGTCTTTCACTTTCACTTTCGACGAGTCAGCACAGGTTGAGAAACGTTGGGGTACCTGACAGGTACCTTGAGAGGTCTGGTCTCATGACCTCATTCATCGGAAAGGGAAGATGTTCCCTAGAAGCGTTGGGTCCCTAGCTTAGGTGCAGAGGGCGTAACGCCCACCTAAGAAATGGCTCGATAGTTTCACGCACGAGTCTCCAAAGGAGGATTAGCGAGTCCGTCCGTTCAGCTGCTCCCAAGGAAACTAGAGACCACAGGTCCTCGGTGAGTTAGACCCGAACATAGAAAGATGTGGTTACTCCGATGGACCGGTGAGGGTGGCCTACGACACGTCGGCATCCAAGGGAAGCGTGGCCCAGGAGACTCGAAGGTCGGGAATCCTACCGAGATGGCTTCAGAGAATTCTATGGTTGACAGTCAATGGAAGTGAGCCAAGGGTCCCAGTCTTCGTTATTAGTTGTGGGTGGATGCCTTTCTCGCCGTTGTTTTTCCCGTCTCCTGCCGAACGGGAGGTGACAAATTTAAGAACCTTATGAACTCAGGGAGACTCATTGGATTGGTGACTAAAACAGCCAGACCCCACCCCGACCCGTTGACGTGAAGTTTGTCGGGTCCACTAACATTGTGTCCATCTGTGGATCTTTGTCACCGAAGTAGTATCTCGATTCCATCGATCGTACCTTTAGACTTACACCCAGGTCTCTGGATTTTTGTAGTGTCCCATTAAATGTCTGACACAAGAAGAGGGTCAAGAGTAAAAATACCTGTAATAATTTTATTTACTCTTGGTTTCCGTCTCTAATGGTGACGAACTCTGTGATCATGGATTCTGTTGAACTTTGTTGACTCTACCTCCCTAAAGATTATGCATGTCACTCCTACTTCTTGTAGTGAACCATTTCTACAGAGACGTAGATAGAAAAATAAAAAAAGGGAAACCTGTGGTAACAACCGGTCTCAAAATCCCAGACTAAAACGGAAGACTAAGGAAAAATATAAGAGTGTAAAACCGGTAGGAAAAGGAGAAAAGTAGAAAAACAACAACAACAACTACGGATTTTATACAGAGTCCCGAGGTTCGGATTCACAAGTACTTTTCACTTTCACTTCAACGAATCAGCACAGGTTGAGAAACGCTGGGACACCTGTGATCCGAGGAGGCAGGTACCCTAAAAGATCCGTTCTCATGACCTCACCCAACGGTAAAGGAAGACGTCCCTTGAAGGACTGGGTCCCTAGCTTGGGTCCAAAGGGTGTAACATCTATCTACGAAAGGCAGACTCGGTGGTGAACTAGAATCGGTTTTTCGGTTCTTCACAAGTACTTTGATGTATATTAAGTATAACTAGAAACAACTATAAAAAAATTACACCGATTTTTTGTCTAGTGGTATTGATAAATTGGTGAACCCAAAGTGAAAAGAGTTCATCCATATTTTACTCTATTTGAGGTTTTAAAGAAAAGTTTAGAGTCATAAAAAACTAAGAATCTTATCCTCTTAGTCTCTTACCGTTGGGTGAGGTCATAAGAACGGGCCTCTTAGGGTGTCTCTCTCCCCCGACTACCTGATACCAAGTACCCCCAGTGTTTCTCAGCCTGTGTTGAGTTCGTTGAACGTACGTACATACGGAAGAGACTGATATATGACTTTTCGAGGATGATACGGAAACTACTAAGATGTGACGGATAGTTTGTTTCTGAGTTACGTAATATTTTCACAAGTTCCAGGAGTCAGACCGGGGGTGGATGTTAGAGGGTGAGGACGTGAAGGGACGTCCTTGAGACACTGGGTCTGTTTGACCTTTGGGGGACGGAGAACTTGTACAGAATTTAACCTCAGAATGGAGTGGGATCAGGAGGCCGGTTTTTGTGAAAGAAGATAGAAGGTAGAGGGAGACGTTTCTTAGATGTAAAGAGAGTTAATAATTGAGTTATAAATTGGTTACTGGGTGTATACAACCGTATATAAAATATTAAGTTTTAAGATTTTGTCTTTTAGAAGTATAAAATGTTTTAAAACTGGAATCCATATGAAAATAAATCTTAGAGAAGTCTTTATTGAACAGAATGATCCTTTTATATTTTTGTTGAAGATGATCTTCAATGAAAAAAAAAAATTTCCTTTCGTAACAGTCTATGTCTTTTATCCTTAGTAAAGGTTTATATTTTTATACCTGTCTCAGAACTAAGAGGATCCCAGGACTTGAAGTTGAGTTTTAATATCACTTTCTTAGAAGTCCCGAGATAGGTGTTGAGATCTATCCAAAAGTAACGTTCTATGAATCGGTAAAGAAGGAGAAGAAAAAACCAACGTGGATTCCGTACGTCCTAGGATCAAAGGACTGGTCCCTGTCTTGGTACGAGGGACGTCACCTTCGTCTCAGTTGGTGACCTGGTGGTTCCTGTAGGGTGACTCGGTAAAGAACTACATCACAGGTGACAGGATTGACGAGTTTCCCCACGACCTGATAGGAAGTTCTTGGTTATTCGAATAAATTAACCTAAACTTAGTTATAAAGAATATGGAACGAGTTAGTATTTTGACTTAAAGAATGTGGAACGAGTTTGTATTTTGGTTTTTAAAGAAAGTCTAACCTGAAAAGTTCCCGTGTCCCTCCCTATCTATGACCAGGTCCCTTGTAGACTTTGTTCAAGTTGTGATCTCTGAAGTGTCCAACTCATTTCCCTCGGTCCTACCCTTTTCTCTCTTCACTCCCTTCAAATCTTTACATTTCTCTGTTGATTCTTGAAGACCAGACCTTCTGACCTTATTAGTGTCTTTGTCGGTTCCAGAAGTACAGTGACACAGGTACGAGTCAGCGATTCAGTACAGGTTGAGAAACGCTGGGGTAACGGATGTCCAATTCAGTTTATAATAAAGAGTTTATTACTCCTTATACCTAGGATCTATTTTCTTAATCGTATTCTCGTAATCATGTTAGTCCTAGTCTTTTGTTCCTTTCAATCAAACCACTTGACATTCAGTAAAATTAACGCACTTGGTAGTAACGTAAGATTCTCATGTAGACAGAGATGTCGTATATATTGTATAAAACAAAGAACCACAAAATGGTCGACAACTCTTTTAATTCTTAAAAACTTTTCGATATTTGTTTTGTTTTTTGTTCGTGTCTTGTTTAGTTTGTAAGTTGGAAGTTACCGTTTACATTTTTGAGTCAAGTAATCTTTATTAAGGAGATTTTAGGATTAGACAAGTATAAAATTTATAAAATTTTCGACTATATTAACTTAATAGGTTTGTACGACGAAGGCGTATAACCTCTTCGTCAATTTTATGAATCCTTGAGTCTAATATTATCATATATATGATATAGTGATACACGAGTTAACGAATCAGCACAGGTTGAGAAACGTCAGGGTACCTGACATCGAGGATACAGGTACCCTAATAGTCTCGTTCTTATGACCTCACCCAACGGTGAAGGAGTAGGTCCCTAGCTCGGGTGTAAAGGACACCGAGGACGTTATCGAGACACCTAAGAAATGGTGACTCGGTGGACTCTTCGGATAATATAGTGATATACCTCATATATAAATTGAACTCTTCAACTAAAATAACGTTTGAATAGGATGATATAAAAGAAATTGAAGTAGGATTATAGGGATACATAAAGATAACCTATATTAAATTTGGAGTTCTGTGTTATTTGATATATGAGAACTCCTTTAAATTCAAAAAAAAAAGAAAATTCTAACAACTATTATGGATGTTAATCAGTGTCCATCACTGTGATTGTCAAACTTTACAATCCAAATTCTTATATATTGTCTTGTTTTATGTACTTTAGTTTTTGTAGTGGATAGTGAAGTAAAGAGGTGTATTCGTAATACACGTTAAGAACAGTAGGTTTAGGACAAAAGTTCGAGTACACCTCCAACAATCGAAAATTTGTCTTTCTCAAACTGAACCTGGTTTGATCCCTTTTCTTATTGTATTATATATTGTAAAACTTTACCGTTAAAAAGTAGATATCCTCATGTAACTTGATGCCTCGTGGTTGTTTACTATATAGTGGTTGAACATTTGTCTTATTCCTTCGAAAGACAATATTCCATCTTTATAGACTTCTAATGTGATAAAGTACTTTTGTTTTTCTACATCTTCCCACACTTATCATACGATAGTAAGACGCATTAGTTCCCTTATTTTAATATATAAGTATAAAAGAACATAAATGTATTTCTTTGGGACTTTTCATCATTCTTTGATCAATTTACTGATGGATGTTCCTCTTTCTATCCCTGGAAAAAATTACAACAAAACGATGATCTTGGTCCACGTCTTACTTAATAGAAAACATTTTTGAGGAAGATTCATTTAATTTTAAATTTCAATTTTTATTAGTGAGCAATGTTTTTATTTATTTTACGGAGTTTACTCTATATTTACCCTCCTTAGAAAGAACCTTGAGGTAACATTTAATTTATCCGACACGCAGATAACTTTGTTTGTTTGCCCGTCTAAACAACTCGATTTTTCGTTTTAACATTACGGAGCATTCACGAGATTCAACGTATACCGTTATGTTACGAAGGCTACCGAATCGTCTTTCTCGTGACGTGATTCTTATTCCTCTCTCCCAAGATCAAGGTCGACGTAATTGATCGACACACTACAATGTGTCAGTGAAGATCTCGAAGACATAGGCTTAGACAATTTATTCCCGTACGTCTTTACTGTAACTCCAGGGAATAACACAAGATAATGAGAATTCAATGGACGAACACATCTACTATAAGGTTAGGTCTAACAATAGTGGTATCTATAAGGTGAAGAAACAGAGGACCGGAATCATATTCGAAGCATTGTGAGTCACAATTCCCTTTCCTCAAAAAATTACATACTGAAACCATTATTAGTTATTTATCGTCACTCTTCGTGTCTCCGATATTTTTCGTTAGTCGCACCTTCTGACTAGTATGAAAAGAGAGATAAAAACATATACAGACTTTAAAAGGAATTGTTTTCCGATTTATTTCTTTTTGGGGTTTTACGAGTTTTCAGTGTCCTTTTTATGTCAATCCGGATATAAAAGTGTTTTTCTAGAATTCACTCTATAATCTAAAAATTCGATTCATAGAATCAGAAACATTTTAAATTTTAGTACTCGTTATAAACAATACTCATCTATGACTCGATCATTATTATATACCAAAACAGTTAAAGAACCAAAAATTGACTTCCGACTTAAAGATTTGGAGATATCCCTCTTCGGAAAACACATACCTTTCTAGGTTCACGGGGGAAAACATCCAATTTTCCGTTTAAAAGGATAGAATACGTTTATCTTTGATTAGATTATCAAATGTAATATCTAAAATGACTTTAATAAAAATTTAATTAAAAATTTATGATGGAAACTGAAAAACATAAGTCCAACGTATATTAAAAAAAAAGTCCAACGTATATTAAAAATTCTGAATTTTATTCAAAATTTTTTGATCCTATTTCAAAAGGACTTCGTATAGATCTTTTAAAAAGCCTGTCTATATACACTTTAATACTTTAGTTATGCTATTATCAGTCACAACGTTTCAATACCTACAGTGACTGGTTTCTCTGAAACTGTCGACGTAAATTCTATAATACGAAGAGAGTCGTATTTTTAGTCCTGTAAAAGTGACCGAAAGAGACCTCGAAGGATAATGATCTCCTAATTTAATAATTATGATAACAAGAGAGTCCCTATTTCACTCTTGGTCCTGAGACCGAAGGAACGGATCACCAGACCGTAGTCCTTTGCGACGGGATGGACAAGGTTCCTCGATCGACCTAAGTCGGTACCCCACCTGAAAGGCTACAACCTACTCCAACGTCACCATCTACTTCAAGAACGGTGTAAGCAGTGTAAATATTCCAGAAAGAGGTCACACTTAAGAGACTACGAATTACTCCTGTCTTGTAGCTGATTTCGAGAATGACGTGACTAACGTGACCATTCCGAAAAGAGGACACACCTAGGACTCTACTACTTTTTCGGGTCGTAAGACCGATTTCCGAAACGGTGTTTGCGGCGTGACCATCGCGAAAAGGGGTCACACCTCAGAGACCACGACCTTGTCCGGACTAGCGACCGACTTCCGGGCGGGTGTGAGTAGTGTGAGTATCCCGAAGAGCGGGCACACACAAGAGACCACGAGCTATTCCTACCTTAAGACCCACTTCGAAAAGGGTGTAAGTGATGTCTATATCCCAGAAAGGGGACTTCTCGAAGGGGCAACGGAGAGTTTAGATGGAAGTACCAGTGTCCAGAGAGGTATAAGTCCGGGACCTTATCATAGTGGTAAGTCAAACAGTCCACGGAGGTGTTCTCTGAAAAGAAGAAGTCTGTCGAGGGAGAAACCCCGATTGAGGTGTAAGGTTCAAGGTCAGAGTAACAGACTTTATTATGTACCTAATGTACTTACAACACAAGGGTTTCTTTCTTTTTATGACCAGTCCTCTCACCCACCTTCCCCTGTTCGTTGGTACAAAAGATAAATGAAGGGGTGAGAATTGTTAATATGGACCCGAAGTCACTCTTCACGGGACATAGTGTTGACGGACAAATAACAGATGGAGAGGGGTCTTACATTTGAGGGATTCCCGTTCCTGGTACAGATGGAACGAGTAGTGATAAAAGAGGTCATGGGTCGTGTCACGGACCGGGTGTCTTCTGTGGTTCATTTGCGCGACTCAACTACTGGAAAGCCCCTTACTGAATCCGAAGGATTCGTTTAAGATTAGGAGTGGTTAGAGGACTTAGCCCGTGTGGGGAGCGTTCAAGGTGACTCCGGCGAGAAGGTTCCAAACCTCGACCGACGGACTACTGAGGACCCGACAAGGATCTCGACGAAAGAGGAAGTATTCGAGGAAAACAAGTACTAGTGCCCGACCCTGGACCGTTTTTAATTCCTGTTAACCCTTGGTTTATAGTCTCTTCTGTGACGTTCCGGAAGAGTCCTAGTTACCTATCCTTTTCTACCTAGTTCTTTGACCGTTTCTCTTTTCCATCTCTCTAATTTCTCAGATCATATGGACTAGTTCAGTCCATATTTCTTTAGGTAGAAAAGGAGGAGAAAGAGAGTGACGTGACTTTGGGGTACGAAGTGGTACGTTCGTGTTTAGGAACAAGAGGGAAGAAGGGTGGACGAGAGAACCAAGTAGGTCGAGAGAGAGGTTTAGGAGGTCGTGTTAATGGCGGAGAAGAGGTGAGTGACCCGCCACGAGAGAGTGGGTCCGGACCTCGAGGAGCCCGTCCTACCAATCTTTGACGAGGTCGTGGTCGTCGAGATCCTAGACGAGAAACCACACGTAGAGGCCAGAGTCGGTGACTACCGTCTCGAGGACCTCAGAAACTTCTCGGAGAGCCCCGGGGCCACAGAGGACCATCGTCTTGACAGACTTCGCAGATGCTTTCTAGAGAGACCATACTCCCAATAGAGAACTGTCCGGTCTAAGAACCTGGTAAGAACACACCAGGGGAAAAAGGAGAAAATGAAAGTGACGATCTTCAGGGAACTCGTAGAGACCTCAGTTCCGACACCGATAAGTCTTTTTCTTAGATTATAAGGGAGAACGTGAAAAGAAGACCTTTAGGGTTTTAGATTTTTTATTAAACGTCCCTTTTTTTACTTCTTTTAGGAAAAACGACCATCCGTGACCTTCATAAATATGGGTTTAGTCATTGAGATTACTTCTTGTACTTACGTACTAATTATTATTACTACTAATACGTTTATGACCACTTTCATTCTATCCTTCCCTTTGTTTTTGTTTTGTTACGGGGTAGGGACTTAAAATGACTTCCTTGACAAACTAGTAGGACTTACTTAGTCGAGTTTATTTAATAAACTCATATGACCCAAAGGTAAACTTACCGTTCTATGATCTGAGTCCGTCAAAAATCAACTTGTCTCCATATGTTTGTGAAATCAAGCTTCTACAGTGTCTTCTGTGATTCTTAGTTCCTCCTTTTCCTTTCTTTTTCCTCCTCCCTCCCTTTCATTTCTTCTATTTATTTATCTTACTCCTTGTTTTTTTTAAACGGACCCCTTTTCGTCGACTTAGGGAACTTCGTTCAATGAACACCTCCTTTCTCTACAGACGAACCTCGCCCCTTTGGACCTTAACTCTGACTAGGGGTCCATGGGGGAGGTGTCAGAACCCGAAGTGGAAAACACGAAATCAGATGAATTAGTCATTGTATCCTTAGGATTTCGGTTGGAACAGATTGAAAGATCCAACTATATCTTTAATTTATTCTCGTGTCTATTTCTTGTGTTTTTTCGTCCGTCAAACCATTTGAGGCAGATACCCCAGCGTGTCTCAGCCTGTGCTGACTTCGCTGAATCGTCGTCGTCGTTTCGTAATATTTAATGGTACTGACACCCCGAAGAGACCGCCAAGTCACCGTTTCTTAAACGGACGGTCACGTCCCCTGTATCAAAGTTAAGGTCCAGGTCTTTCTGGGGTGTAAGACACCTCGTTGATTCGGGTACCCGGTGTCGATGACTCGGACACTAGATCTCGGGTGCTCGTTGTTGATACCTCGGGTTCGCGGTGTTTATGACTTCGGGTAAAGAGACGTTTTTTCTCTTTGATATCTTGACTCTTCGAACTCGTGGTGTCGATGCCTGGTCGGGGGAGTGAGTGACAATCTCTTTCGAACGTACGTCGTCACTTCTGGTCTCGTCGGTATTTATTTATTAGAAAAAAATTTTTAATGGTGATAAAAAGAATATTTTAAAAGTTTATAAAAAAGAATATTTAAAATAACTTTCTAATTTACTTATAGGATCACTAGATTTGTGTTACCGTTTTCTTAGTTTTTCATCAGTTGACCTCACCAGAATCTATCATTTTACTTCTTTTATAATCAAAATTATAAAAATTTTATGTCTTAAAATCGAAAAAAAACGGAAAATTAAAGAACCTTTGACAAAGAGAAACTTCGAGGAGTTCCTACCTCTCACCCGTGGACATACATTTTATTCACGATTATTTCTCTGTTTACAGTCTTAAAGGTCACCGCCTTAAAGGTCACCACGAGGTCACTGATTCTGAGGTGAGAGGGTTACGTGCCCCGGACCCAAACTAAGGACCAACCTTTTGATCTAAGGTGTACTGTGTAGATTTCTAGGACGTACGACTTTGTTTCCAGTTTCTAGTACACACGACTTTGATTCTGGACCTTGTCCCTTCATTTACATTTATAAAAAAATGTTTTCTCTGTTTACAGGTACTGGTGAATACTTGTTAGAATTAGTCCTGTCATTAATTCCGTTAAAAGACTTTCTTTTGATTAATACACTGGATAACTAAAGGTTCGTGGAAAAAACCCGTATCCGAAAGTTTGAAAAAACTGGTCCCGGAAATCATTCTTTATAACATATACCACTGGGTCTTGTGTGTATGTACATGTATACTCATATACGAACACGTACACACTATATGTGTTGTGTTTTTACCTTTATTAACAAAAGAAAATGTTTTATGGTACATATGAATGGAATGCACTATATATGAGAATAAAAGTTTTTGGATAAAACATTTTACTTTTTTGTTTTTTGGGACCAGTATTGGGTGATATATCTAATGTACTGGGTGTATACCTAATATGGATATCACAAAATTTGTAAAGACAAGATTAAAATTCATTTTAATGACATTAAGTGACATCTTTATTGGGATGTAGTAAGTATTCATAACCGTCCGTAGTGTTTTAAATTTTTTGATTCCTCTCTAATAAATTCAACAATCATTTGTAACTAGTATGATGTTGATTTTCTTTTTCAATTTAAGTATAACGGTAATGACCAATATCAGTAGTTTCCCTTTTTTTTTTTTCGTGTAACCATACTCTGTCGTAGGAAGACCCATTGGACACTTGTAATAGGGAAGTGTTTAAAGATTGTGGAAACCGAACGAACTGAAGATATCTGGTGGAGTCCTTCTCACCTCTGTCAAAGATGAGTTTTCTATTCCAGGGACTCAAGTACAAAGGGGTTGAGTGGTGGTGAGACTGATGGTGTAATAGAAAAAGACAACTTGAAAAGTATGTGGTTAAGTAAGTAAATCGTTTATAAATGAGTCTCGGATGGTATAAGGTCCATGAGAAGACCCGATGTTTGTTTTTATCAAAAGTGAAGTTCCTTAAATGTCAGAATATTATTATTAACTATAAATATCACGAAAATTACATGGTCCGTGGTAAAATCTACGAAATGTATTTAATTGAGTTAATTAGGTGTTTCGTTGGTACTCAATTCCATGATAATAATTGGGGTATAACGTCTATTCTTTTGACTCCGTATTTCTCAGATACAGTAAGTGGGTTTCGCAGTGTCCATCCATCACCACTCCGACGTTAAGTTTGGGTCTTTTGGAAATCTTAAGTATAAGAGTTAGTGATATGGTGATAGAGAAGAGATACATCCCCCTTCTTCCCCTGTCCTCCTGTTTTCCCCCAGTCTCCTCGGTCTACTATTAATTTACATACAATTCATCACTATTTAGGATACGTCTTGTTATTTACATTTCCTATATCATTCTCCCTTCTTTCCAAAGATAAAATACACCCAATCAGTTCCTTCCGGAACAACTATTTGATAATAAACTCGTTTCTGGACTTCCTTCACTCCTCGTTTAGTACCTTGATAGACCTTTTTCTGACAACGTACGTACCCTTGTGACTCAAGAACCTCCGTCCTCGTACATACGTAAAAAGTTCCTTGTCACTCAATTGGTTACACCGATCATCTCTCTTCCGTTTGTTCTGTCCTTGTCCTCTACTTCAGTCCAATGGTTGTCTAGTACTTTTCGGTAATATTCCCAAGACGGAACATGAGATTCTCTGTTCATTTCGATGACCTTCAAAGTTCGTTCTCCCCACTATTTTAAAATGAGTCAAAATTATAATTTTGTATTGACCGACGACGATGTTCTCTGATACCCCTTTTCGTCTTCGTCCTTCTCTTCGATTTCATTATTAGGTCCCCGTTCTACTACCATCGTACTTGGTCCAGACGATTCGAACAAGATCCCACTCTTTCAAAATCCCATGTTTAATGAGTTAATTGGTTCTAACCCAAGTTTCCTTATTTGTTGGTGAACAAATCAGTTGAAAAGTCCGGGGACTTTTTATATAAAAGGGATAAACGATGGATGAGTAGAACCAAAGTTCAGTTTCAAAAAGACAAGTTACGTTGACTTCGAAACTCGAGACGGTTATCTTTTGGTAAAGACTATACGCGCCTACGATTGAAGTCACACAGACTGAGAAACGCTGGGATGCCTAACGTCGGACGGTCCAAGGAACAGGTACCCCAAGAGGTCCTTTCTGACGACCTCACCCAACGGTGCGGGAGGGGTCCAGTAGAAAAGTTGGGTTCCTAGGTTGGGCGCAGAGATTACAGAGGACGTAACCGTCCGTCCCAGAAATGGTGATCGCGGTGGACCACGATAAGACCATATACCACAAAGTTTAGAACTGAGTCAAAGTGATACTAGTTAAAGGGAGAAGAGACAGTAGAAAAGATGACTAGTTTCGCGTTGTGGTCGCTCACCCACCCTTTTGTCCACATGTGTGTGTTTACTTTACCGACAAAGTAGTCCAAACGTCTGCCGTGTGCAGGAGTTTATATAAGGAGAGAGATTTGAATTTAGGATTGATCTTCAAGTCCTAATGATTTCACATTTTCGCCGTCCTGGTATAAGTTTATTCCCTTGAGTGAAGGGAATGTTATTTCGATTATGTCTTTTTTTCTCGACTCAGTCGTGCCGTTTCCCAAATTCTTTTACCTGAGACTTCAGTCTGAGGGACCTAGACTTAGCACTGATGTAGGGTAATGGTCGACACCTTGGGCCCCGTTCAATGAGTTGAAGTAAAAGAAGGACCTGGAATTTTTTTTTCCCCCCCCCCTCCCCTTCATTGTATGATGATCACAGATGGAGTAGTTCAATAATCTTCATTGATTGAATTATAACCCTTTCACGAAACTTGTCACGACCGCCTGTGCATTCACGGTAAATTTATAAGCACTAAAACAAAAAAAATTTAGTTGTCAACCGTTTTCGGATATGTAAGAACTCACTTAGTCTGATTTTCTCCGACACCGTTACAATATTTTGGTAGCACGAGTAACAAATTTTATTCGGGGGTCGTCTCTTACCGTCGGCACCCTTTTATGTTTGGTAAGACCGATAGCCTTGGATTAGAATAGGAACCTACGCCCCTTTCTCTCAAGGCTTCCTGTGACCACGATCATGGCTGACAAACTTCCCGAGTCCTTGTCTGCTTCCCTTACCCCCACCCCCGCGCCTGCGACTGAAAGTTGATTGTTCCGGGAAGGTCCAAAGCCCCGTTGGAGGAGACGGAAGTAGAAAGGTCGGTTCGGGACCGCTTCTTCTGGGCGACGAAGGAGGGGTGTGGGTCAGGTCTCAGTGTCGCGTGTCAGGCCTGAAAAGTTTCCGGGACGCCATCGGGCTGAGGCTTCGAGTGGCCCGTCGGAACCGTGGTGGAGACTTAGGAACTGTTGGCGTCGGACCTATTACTATTTGATGTTTCCGGCCTTCACGCAGTGTGGCGCCGAGATTCCCACACAAGGAAGATCATTCGGGCCTCCAAAAGTGTGGAGACACCAGCGGCGAGACTTAGGGGGCGATCCACATCCCTCCGCGACCGAAAGTATCAGAGAAAGTTCCCCGACCCGCACCCCATATGTTATTGACAGGTTGTGTCACAATAGACATGTGATAAAGTAAATGTGTATGATTGAGTGAATAAGATGTATTGTCAGGACACCCAAGCCATATTAATATAGGGAAAGTCAAGTCAAGTCAAGTCAGCGAGTCAGCACAGGCTGAGAAACGCTTGGGTACTTAGCGTCGTGCGGTCCGGAGGGACACGTAGTGGTTGAGGGCCTCAAGTGAGTCTGAGTGCAGGTAAAGGAAGAGGTTCTTATTCGACCTTTAGTAGGATTTAGACAACTACCTTTATCAGAAAAAGAAAATGGCACTGTACCATGAAGTAACGTAACCTTTTCCTTTACCCTTGGGTGAGGTCATAAGAACCGACCCTTTTAGAGTACCTGTCTCCTTGGACCACCCGATGTCAGACATCCCAGCGTTTCTCAGTCTGTGCTGACTCGTTGATTCACGTGTGTGATGACCAAAAAATTGGTTAGAAAATCCCTACCCAAAAACTTAAGAAAGGTCATAAAAAGAAATTGTTTATTACGACGTTACTTGTTACTTCTCTCTTCCTTCCACAGAAACATTCGTAACATAGTAAAACGTGAAAGTTGTTGTTACACTCTATCACGGACGAAAGTGTGTTGGAGGGATTAACATACAAAAGTCCCAAAACTTATAACGACTAGACTATCCAGTAATCCATGACATACGTCCAGTCCTTCGTTGTCAATCTTGACCTGTACCTTGTTGTCTGACCAAGGTTTATCCTTCTCCTCATACAGTTCCGACATATAACAGTGGGACGAATAAATTGAAGATACGTCTCATGTAGTACTCTTTACGACCCGACCTCCTTCGTGTTCGACCTTAGTTCTAACGGCCCTCTTTATAGTTATTGGAGTCTATACGTCTACTGTGGTGGGAATACCGTCTTTCACTTCTTCTTGATTTTTCGGAGAACTACTTTCAATTTCTCCTCTCACTTTTTCAACCGAATTTCAAGTTGTAAGTCTTTTGATTCTAGTACCGTAGACCAGGGTAGTGAAGTACCCTTTATCTACCCCTTTGTCACCTTTGACCAACTGAAATAAACCCCCCCGAGATGTCACCTTTGTCACCGACAGAAATAAAACCCCCCGAGATTTTAGTAACGTCTACCACTGATGTCGGTACTTTAATTTTCTACGAATCAGGAACCTTCCTTTCAATACTGGTTGGATCTGTCGTATAATTTTTCGTCTCTGTAATGAAACAGGTGTTTCCAGATAGATCAGTTCCGATACCAAAAAGGTCACCAGTACATACCCACACTCTCAGCCTTATATTTCTTTCGACTCGCGACTTCTTAACTACGAAAACTTGACACCACAACCTCTTCTGAGAACTCTCAGGGAACCTGACGTTCCTCTAGGTTGGTCAGGTAGGATTTCCTCTAGTCAGGACCACAAGTAACCTTCCTGACTACAACTTCGACTTTGAGGTTATGAAACCGGTGGACTATGTTTCTCGACTGAGTAAACTTTTCTGGGACTACGACTGTTTCTAACTCCCGTCCTCCTCTTCCCCTACTGTCTCCTACTCTACCAACCTACCGTACTGACTGAGTTACCTGTACCCAAACCCATCTAAGACCGTCAACCACTACCTGTCCCTCCGGACCGCACGACGCCAAGTACCCCAGTGTTTCTCAGCCCATGTTGACTCGTTGACTTGACTGGACTTTCTTAATGTTTGATTTACGATTTTAGAGACAATTTTTACTTGAGTGTCACGGTTTACAACGGCTCCTAATACCTCGTTACCTTTAAACGTATGTGACAACTATTCTCACATTTTAACCGTTGTGGTAAAAACCCTTTAAGAAACCATGTAGATGACTTCAACTTGCACACGTATAAGATGCTGTGTCCTTAAAGTGAAAATCAATATAACGACGGTAGTCACATATATATAAATGTATACTTCTGTGTGAAATCGGCGTAAAAAATATTAAGATTTGGTCTTCACTTCAACGAGTCAGCACAGGCTGAGAAACGTTGGGGTATCTGACATCGGGCGGTCCGAAGAGACAGGTACCTTAAGAGGTCCGTTCTTACGACCTCACCCAACGGTAAAGGAAGAGGTCCCCTTAGAAGGGCTGGGTCCCTAGCCTGGGTCCCTAGCTTGGGGTCAGAGGGCGTAACGCCCGTCTACGAAATTGGAGACTCGGTAGTCCCTTCGGGAATGTCGTTAGGTTTTCAGGTAATTGTCGTTCTACTTATTTTTTTACCTTCAAATAAGTATTTTACCATACTTACTGCTTTCACTTACTTGATGTCGATGTTCGGTGTCACTATTGAAAGTGTTTGCATTACTACTTACTTTCTTTGGTCTGTGTTTTCTACGTATAAAGTACTAAGGTAAATATAGTTCAAATTTTGTCCCTTTTACTTAGAGACACAATCTTCGGTGTTGTCCCTCTTTCTTTCCTTATCAATCCCTCCCTCGTGTTGACCCCAGAAGACCCCTTGACCATTACAAGATAAAAAGCTACAACCACCATCAACACACCCACTAAAGTGAAGTCCTTAAAGTAAATCGACATATGGATTCTAAACACATGAAAATTTTATCTATATGATATAAAGTTATCAAACATAAAAAATTTTAGTTTGGTAAAGATGTCTACTTCTTTGACTCTTTACCTAAATTCAATAAAAAGGAGTTCCGAAAATTTATAATAATAATAATGACTTTTTATAACAGTAATGACTTCAAATCACTCAAATTCCTGTGAGGTTGAGTCCTCAAAGTAGTCAAGAGTAAGAGGTCAAAGGAGAAAAGGAAGAGGAATAAGATAAGGAGGGGAGAATTAATGGTGATCTGGTGACATAGAGGCCCAAGAGTAAAACAAGGAACGTGGACAATAGTAAGTCAGTAGGTAGCTAAGTCACTAGAAAATCGTGTGTAAGTAATTCTCATCCATGTACGTGAAATCCTGAGTTTTACGGTACTGAAATAAATCCTGACTCCGTCCGACAACTAACGGGTGATTCATTCATCGAGGAAAAATAATCTATAGTCTTGAGCTTAAAAAATAGACACAGGTAACCGTGGACCTTATTTTTTAATTGACTCGTTACTTCAAACCTCTCGAAGGATTGACCACTGGCGTGACTCTACGTCCTTTCCGTACGGGACTTTCACTTACCTACAAGACGGGTGACGAGGAGGGACGGTATAGAACGGGATACGTATAGAACTTAAACCGATAAGGACTCAATATACAAAATATTATTTAACTATGCACACACGATTCAGTACAGACTGAGAAACTCTAGATACCTGGTATCGGGAGGTCCGAGGAGACAGGTACCCTAAGAGGTTCGTTCTTAAACAACCAACCCAACAACCTCACCCAACGACACGGGAGGAGGTTCCTTAGTTTGACTACAGAGAATCCAGAGGACGTAACCATCCGCCCAAGAAATAGTGATCGCCGGACCCTTTGGGGGTTTTTTCTCGAAAAGACGGTTTTGGACCCTAACTTGGTCCGTGGAAATCTAAAAGTCAGATTGTGAGAGAGTTGACTCGATAAAGTCGGGGTTCTATTCAACCATTTTCATACATTTTACAAAGAAACTTAAAACACTCGACAAGATCGTTTAATAGTTTAGACTCCTCCCTCAACATCTTCGCGAACTGAAATATCAACCGACCAGTCTTCATGTCCACCGGACTTAAACAATAACCGAAGACTTCACCTCCATACTCTCGTCCATCAATTGATCTACACTCGACTCTTTCCCCCACCCTCGTTCTCGGTCCACTGACCTTTACCAGGTAGAACACCACTGTCCTCAGGATCTCCGTTTCTTTCCTACGTTATCTACCCTTAAAGACCAGAGACTTACAGTGGAAAACGAGTAATACGGGAGTAATGTTATTTCAATCGGAATGTCTTTTCTTCACGGGTAATACATGACTGTGGTACTGTGAAGACGAGTTCTGATTTCTCCCCACTTTTTAGGGAGAAGGGGACCCCTTCCCTCTCGACCCTACTTTTAGTTCTCTAAACTGGACTTTGGGGACGGAGAAGTTACTTATAACAGACACGTTAGTAAAAGTGTAACGTATATTAGTCGAACGGCTTCCTGAACGACGAGTGGACTAGGACGGGTAAGAGGGAGGACTCTGACATGATGACGAATTGTTTAAGAGTGAAACGACAGAATCGAAGAGACACAGTTGAGACTTAAGAATGACGTTGTTCTTCTCTTGGATAAGAGGTTCTCATTTTAAAACACCTTAACTCGGGAATTAGACACTCTAGATACGATTGAGACCCATCACAGTCTTAACTTAACTCCCCCGAAAGGACCACCAAGTCACCAAATTCTCAGGTGGAACGTTACTTTCCCTGTGACCAAGGTAGGGATCGGACCCTCCTGGGGTGCACAGGTCCCTTTGACTCGGGTACGTGGTGTTGATTACTTGGACACGAGACCTCGGGTATGACTTCGGATACGTGGGACCTAGGGCACGAGGTGTTGTTCTCTTCGACGACGTTGCTCCTCTGGAGAGTGACGTCGGTCTCTCTCATCGGGAGGGAACGACGTCGATCTCTTTCGGACGTGACTCGTTCTTTCTGGGTCGTGTTGGTTTTTTATCTTCACTTGACATCCTGTAGGTCAACCAAAATCTCTTGGCCAATAACACCCCTTTTTTGGGTTACACAAACCATAGTCTTCACCATTTGTGTTGTGTGTTTCCAAAAGAATTGAACTGAAAACTCGTACTAAAACTACCTTGTAGATAAATTTCCTCCTATATAAAGTGTAATAACAACTCGAAAGGATAAGTCTTATTTCGCAGTATAAGAGAACCTGTTTTACCGGGAGGAGTCTTCAGAGGAGTTTCGAGGAAATTGTAAGAACAAGGAGTTCCACATCTACTTACCCAACCGGTACCCTCATTATTGTGTCATTTTGTCGCAGTCTTGAAACTATTCCAGAACGCCCGACAGGGGACTTCCGACGTATATCTACATCTACGGTCCCGGTATTTTATTTCTGTGGTGATTATTCACGCTTCTTGTTCACAACTTCCGGAATTCAGAGGGTAGTCGTCTTCCCTAAGCTTTATGTCGAACACGTTATATTGACATTCTCTGTTCTTAGTATCTCTCGCCTGGGTAATAGTCCTTCCGCCGGTGGTGGCGATTTCATTCAAGCAACTGACACCACAGGTGTGTTCGGTAGAATTAATCTGGTCCGTCAAGTGTTTTCTTCACCAGGTCAATAACCAAGGGTGTGTCCCCGTCGACCTGACACTCACACCTGACGTCATCACTTAACCGGTCTGGTTACTCGGTTCGTCACGACCTCTCGACAACCGTCTCGAACACCAAGTACTAATGTCCCATAGAGTCTCCGAATGTGTGTCGGTGTATCGCCAGATTCCGGTACCACGGTTCGTCCTGCGTAAGTCATGTCGGATCGGTCACTTTATGTATCCGGACCCAGTACGTCGGATATATTCACTACAAGAACAACCCAGGTGGATTCAACTTGTTGTAAACCCCATGTCAGCACCATCACTTTGTCTCCAGGTCTTTCCTTTCCGAACACTCCTTCTTTATGTATCCTGAAACCTCAACCCTTAGATCAACCCTTTGGTCTTATTATCGTTACAAAGGGTTATCGCACTTGTACATCCTCCAGTCCTCGCGTTTCTTCTCTCCTTGTAGGTTGGTACCTATAAACCATTTCGGGTACTCTTACTTTAGGAGACGTTTTGAAAGTAAGTACACGAAGTAACTTAAAACTACCCTCTGTGGACGATTTTACTTCTTTTTCTTCCTACTGAAATTTTTGGGACTAAACCCTGAAGTGACCACCAGGTCACCGATTCTGAGTCTATAAGGTTACGTTCCCCGGACTCAAGTTGGGGACTAGTCCCCAACGGTGTTGATTCTGGACCGTATCGTACGTATTTACTTACTTACTTATTTTTGTATAGAACTTTTTTTTTGGGCTCAACCGCCTTCAAAACTGTTATGGTCCCCTTTTTAATATGGAAATACCCCCTCGTTACCTCATATAGGCGTTATCTTTGTAATTCCTTATATTATTAATTTTAATTATAATTTTCAGTGTAAACTTTTTTAGGAGAGTCATCTCTTTCACCGAAGTAAAAGGGGGGGTATAGTTATGGGATACCCTATCCAATCACCTGTAAGTAGTGAACAAGACCGAGAAGACATACTAATTTCTTCGGTGACCCTCCGCCAGAAGAGGATCGATGGGACGTCGATTTGCGGACATGCTGGATTCTCCACCCCCGAACCCATCCACGAATCTAGTACTTCCGTCTCGGAAGTACATTCCCCACGAGAATATTTTCTCTTGGGTGTCACTAAGGACAAGAAAGGTGGTCTACTTCAATGTCGATATTCCACGATAGATAATTGGGTTTGCACCCGAGATTAGTCTGTGACTTTGACGGTTACGGTACTAGAACCTAAAGGGTCAAAGGTCTTGACACTCTATTTACAACATTTATCCAGGGGACCAGAGACTGTAAAACAATGTCGTTGGGTTTACCTGATTCTGTATGCAGTAGTCCCTTTACGTTTAATCTTGTTGTTAGTCTAAGGTGGTGTGTGGATAATCTCACGTACCTTAGGTCTTGTCACTATGGTTTACGACCACACCTACACCACCCTTATGTTTTGCCATACCGGTGAAACCTTCTGTCAGACCGTCAAAGAATGTATTGATTTGTATGAGAATTATTACACTAGGTCGTTAGTGTGAGGACCCATAAATGGGTTTACTCGACTTTTGAATATAGGTGTGTTTTTGGACGTGTTTCTACAAACATTGTCGAGACGAGTATTAACGGTTTTAAACCTTCGTTGGTTCTACAGGAAGTCTTCCACTTACCCATTTAATTGACACCATGTAGGTCTGTTAAGTCACGATTTTTCTGTGTTCGACAGTTCGGTGTTATTCTGTATCTTGAAGCTTACGATTAATGATTGACTTTCTTCGGTAGACTTTTCCGTTGTATTATATGACATACTAAGGTTGATACTATGTCATACAAACCTTTTACGTTTGGATACTTCTATCATTTTTCTAGTCACCGGTCACAAATCCTCCTTCCCTCCCTACTGATCCATCTTGTGTCTCCTAAAAATCCGTTACTTTGATGAGTCATACTATATCACCACATACGCACAGTAATATGTAAAAAAGTTTGGGTGTCTTACATGTCATGGTCTCCCTTGGCATTGTATTAATACCTAAACCCCACTAATACTAAAGGACCCATTCAAGTAGTCAAAATTGTTAACATGGTGGGACCACTCTCTACAACTATTTCCTCCTCCAACACGTGCACACCCCTCATTCCCAATATACCCTTTAGAGACATGAGAACAAGACAAGACGACACTATATTTTGACAAGATTTCTATTTTAGAATTTTTAGGATTATGAAGGAATGACTCACCCTACGTCTCATTTTCCTTGTTAAGAGGAGTACCGGGAGAGGTGGTTCATTTGTCCCAATTCTAACGACGTCCGAGACGGTCCCGTTCTTTGTGATGTCCAGGAACGATTAAACCCCGTCTTTAAACCTCTGTCATATACTTTTACTTAAGACTCTAACAATCTGGTTTTTTTAATCAATACTTAAACAATAGTAACAATGGAAATGGTCTCTCCGAACAAAGTTAAATGACGGACCTCGGTACCCATACTAAAATTAAAAGAAAAAGGACAACAAAATCAATTGTGATTTTGGACCCAAATTTCCCAGGGTGGATTTATTACAACTGAACAGTCTTAAGGGAATCGTATATCATCTTCCTGGGTTTCTGTACACACCCAATACATTATAAACGTAATTGAACTAACTACTTTTGTCTGACCACTACTTCTGCTCTAAGGAACATTACAGAGGTTTTTGTTTGTTTTTGTTGTCCTCAACATGTTAAACTAGTAGATACTCTTGACTCTCTAAATAAAAAATCCAATGTCAAGTAATGTACTAAGGTGACACCGATTACAAATATTCCGGCACTTTCACATATGTGAGGTGCCACTAGTTTGGTTTTTCTATATTCTCCTAGACCTCTCACTTCGTATCTAGAGAGAGAGAGTGAGAGTGAAAACGAGAGAGAAACAATACATTCCCAATTTTCAAGAGTAAAAAACATCATTCATTATTTAGTATAAATTTTGATTTTTACGTCTATCTTATTTTCGTACAATAATTCTTTATACCCATTTATCTTCTTTTGTGATTCAATAATTTTTACACAATGGAGTCCTCTTACCCTTAACTCTCACTCTTTACTACTCCTTCCCTTGACGAGAAAAAGTAACATTTTATGATAAAATAAAAAACTTGAAATTTGTATATACAGAAATTATATTTTCTTTTAATTCATACTTCCTTACCTTCCCTAGACTTATAAATGGGTACTACCACTTCCGTGACCTCCCTATATGTAATAACCTTTCGTACCTTTCGTGTGTAGTAGTTAATGACGTCGTGTCCCATGTGTTACACTCCACCACCTTTTAGTTCAACATTTTTGTCGAACCCAGGTCCTATACCTTTTAGAACTTATGATCCGTTCCTTAGATTAGTTTAAGGAAATTTTTTACTTAAAAATTGTAAGTAAAAAAAAATTTTTTTTTTCTTCTCCACACTTTACTAATCTCGTCGTGAAATTTTGTAAATAATACTGACTTATTGATCCCTGAGTTTTTCTCTGACCTTCGACCCTCCAATGATGTTCTCAGATACCCTCTCTCAGACTCTTACAATCGAGAGTATCACCATCACCCTTACTTCTCGTTTAATTCTTACAGCCTCTCTCCTTTCTCGTCTTTCTTGCAAACTTCAAAGTTAGACTCCACGACTTTCTTACTTTTAAGTCAATTGTCTTTCTTCGTACATATACTCTTGACTATTCTTATGTACTAAATTGGTTCTTTTCTCGAGTCTTTTTTTTTTTAAATTTTGAACTGGATATTGTTAACCGGGACTCCTAGATAAGTGGTCTCCTACCTAAGGACGAAGTGGGTCTGTGGAGATCAAGTTGAACTGGTTGACGGGTAAATATTTTATAGTATGTCGATGGACTTAAGTACTGATCCTACCAAACAACATCGGTAAATTGATGGTTCCTGTCCCTGTGTCTATCTTTCTCCGTCTTCGTCTCTGTTACCTCATACAGAGGTCTTTTCTATTATCTGATATAAACGGTCCTTCAAGTATGTAAACTCATATTTTACCGACTTTTGGTTCTAGGGTAACGGGGGTGAGGTGAAACGTTTAGGAGTAAAAAAATTTGGTAACCAACAAATATAAAAACTAGGAGTTTAAATAGAAGTCTCATGACCGGAAGTAAGTACGTAAAATTTCGTTTTTCTATTTTTAAAATAATGACTCTTTAAGAAAGACTAGAAGTGTAACCCCACATTGTTTTTACTGTCATAACCAGAAATCTCTTAACGAAAAACCACCGAGCTGGACGGAAGACTGAGGAGGGGTAGAGGATCTGTTAACCTAAAACAACCTGTATTAAGACCCTAATTGTATTAAAACTTGTTTACTGTGGGTAACCAGACCGTATTACTCTTTAGTAAATCGAGTATCTCCATAGAATACGGACTAGAACAGGTTTTGAGTCTTGGAAGTAAAAGATAGAGTTTTGTTTTGACTTGTTTTGGGTTATAGTAGATCCTACCATACTTATCTTTCTCTGTAGTGATCTTGAATGGAGAAGAATAAACTTAAACATAAATCCTCTACAGAAATCGATATCTTCAAATCAGTCCTCTTTCCAACGTTTTCTCAACATAGGGTTGTTAGGACTCTCTCTCTTCGTTTATACTATTCCAGTCCCGAAGTCATTTTGAGTGATTCCCAGAGCGTTGTGTTCATCCCACTTACACTAAGACCTCCGTAGCTTATTAGACATAACCAAGGTTTAAACTAAATTTTCGTCTATTTTGGTCAAACGTAGGTTACACGGTCACTAGGGTATCCCCGACAGTAACCACTTAATTAGAGGAACCTCTATGACAGATAGAAAACAAATGTGAAAACCAGCGTTAACTTCCAACGTAGTCAAGAAGGTGAGTAATTAAGGTAGAATTATCCCGAAGGGACCACTGAGTCTGCCATTTCTTAGACGGACGCTACGTCCTCTGGACGCAAACTAGGGACTCAGTCCTTCTAGGGGACCTCTTCCCTTACCGATGAGTGAGGTTGGGTAAGGTCATAAGAACAGACCTCTTAAGGTACCTGTATCCTCAAACCGACTGATGTCAGGTGTCCCAGTGTTTCTCGACCAGTACTGACTCTGTGGTAGTAAAAGGTGATCGACTTATTATGTGATACAAATTTAGATTTCTTAGTCCCGTACTTCTCTCGTACAGGTTCCGTTTTTGTTTTTGTTTTTGTTTGTTTGTTTTGGTTTTGGTTGGTTTATTGTCTCAGATCCTCTACCTCTTCTAATTAAGTTAAACAGATATACCGGACGAGTAAAAAAGTACCTCTTGGAGGATGTATCTGAAGACTCCAAAATATAAAAGGAGGAGGGATTCAATTTACGTAATTCGTTGACAAGTGACCCGACTAATAGAAGGTCGTCTTTTGTCTTTCAATAGAGTCCTAGGGATTGGTTATCCTGATTCCTAACTCTAGTCAGATTTAACGAATTAAAATAAATCGAGACACCGGTTTTTGAAGTAAGAACTGAGATTACTTTAATCTTCTATCTATAGTACTCTTTTCGTACCTAAGGTCTTAATCTAGACTTAAACTGTAAATTAAAACAGTGAAACAATGGTACTTATAATAACTTAAACAAAGGAATAGAAGTTTCTTGACTAATATTGTGTATAAACTGTCCTAACAACCCGATTAATCTACTGTCGTACAGACCTTTGAGAACCTTACATCGTCTGAAGGTTATTACCATTGAACTACTATTACTCTCATTCGTCTACAAGTACTTAGTCATGTTTTCACGATTATCACATGTTTTCACTGGAGTGAAAGTCAAGACAACACACACGTTATATAGTTCGACCTATGAACGTTTACACTAAGTGAATGAAGTTTTAGTGAACCTCACGAACACTTTTTGTGTGTAGAGACCCTGCAGGTGGTTTTGTCTTAATTTTGGAGACCCCTACTCAAAATTGATCAAGGGTTCCGTTAAATTTACATATAACCCGAACCCCTAGTAACGTAATATCTTAGTAAAACAACAAAAGAAAAATTAATATTTTAATTTCAAGTCCAAGATCTCCCCGGTTAAATACATAAGGGAAACCCTGATTTCGGGAAGTCACTTCTGACTTCCTTATATTCGTTTACATTTAATGGTAATAATATTACATCATTATAAACCTTTTAGTATATATTTTCTATTGTATTACGACTCAAGGGATTTTAGTGATTGTTCAACGTACCCTCGAGTCTTTATCCGAAATTCTCAACCATGTCAAAACAGTGGCGGGAGATGAGGGGTGGAGGGTCATTCTTTACTCTCCTGTCCCTTTCTACTTTTTGTTTTCCGGTAAAAGAAACAAAGGTATTTCACTGGGTGGTAGAAGAGAAGGTTCGAAACAAACAAACGAACAAAGACCGAGGTTGGGACGTTCCTACTTGGGAGTAGACGTAACCTTCCCGTCACAGAACTCCGACCTTGCGGTCCTTCAGGACGGAAAAGAAATCTTGACTCTTAAAAACGTCAATGTCGACGAAGACGCACTAACTTAGTTTTAAATGTCATTATGGATCATGTGACTTCTTAATCTTCGTCACCCCTCAATTACTTCTTAAACCCGGGGTTACTTCTTTTTTGTCGTCTCCGGGGTGACCCTAAGCTTGGGTCCTAGAGGACAAATGTTCTGTCCGCGAAATTGGTTGATTCGGTACCTCGGGCGTGCATTTGGGCGCAATATGAGCCAGACAGGAGTGACACTCTAATTTGTAAGAACTCCGTCAAACACCCTAAATCTCGTCAAACGACACTCTTTTTTCTGTTTGAAGTTCTTCTGCAAAACGAATGAATTTGCGCGACGTCTTGTTCGACCTTTTCAAAGCCCGTCGAACTTACAACCTTGGTTGTCCTGAAGTTGATTAAGTTACCCTTAGCAGTTATTTTCACCCTCGATAAGTGAAAAAGGTTTTCCCTATTTAAGAAGATTTTCGTTTGAAACGACAATGACGTGGAGCTGAAAACATTGACTCAAAGAAGTAAGGTCATTGGATTCACTGCCCGAGATTTTTACCTTGAGGTGATTGCCCAGATTCGGGCAATCTGGCGGCTCAGCCCCGTGGATCGCAAGGATGTGCAAACGTGAGTCGTTCGCCACTGAACTTGCCCTTCCTGGCGCTCGCCTCTTCCGTCGACTTCACATCAAGTCGATCTCAGTCCGTGTAGCGAGAGATTTTTAGGTTTTTGCGGTCGCAGTTCCACCAACATTTCTGAGTCTAGTGTGTTGGTGTCAACATTTCGGGGAGCCTTACGACTTGTCCCTCTCCCGGATTGCCAGGGGACGCCTGGTGTCTCACAAGTGACCTAGGTCCATGGTAGGAGGAATCCACCTCTCGGGATGTCAAGGTCTCTTGGTGGGTGACTTGGGATGGGTGGTTCCCGGGCGAAAGGTCCCGTTATCCAGGAGTTCAGCGTTTCTTCGGTTGCGGAAGAAGGGAGATTGGTCCAAGAACGTGAGGCGATACTGGGCGGGAAGGAAGAGGGTTCAGCGTTGGGGCCGCCCCTGTCCGGCTCTAGATCCAGACTCCAATCATGGGACTAACACTGACGCCAGGTGGACTTGCAGACCTTCCGCTATCTCCATCGACTAACCCCCCTAGCACCATCCTATTTCGTCCACTCCGATCGTGTACCCGGAGACTATAAGGGTTCCCATCCTTAGTTTCGAGGATAAAACATGTTTCCTTCGTCTTTTTCGTCAGATAAATTTGTCTGATGTCTTCAAAGAATTATACAAAACCTTTACTCTTTTTACCAATTAAATTTCGGGAAAAACCTCCATCACACCCTCGGGAAGATCCTACGTCTTAATTCAGAGAGTAAAGAAATCTTTGTACCCAAGTCTGGGGTGACGGTATAGGGTCCGGGGTGTCCAGACGTTTACCTTGGATTCATTTATCCGAGAAGGAATTTTCGATTTCCTTTTGAGGACGAAGGCCTTAATCAAATCTATTCTCAAGAAAGTGGGTCCCGTTCATCGATTTCCACACCCCCACACAAACACGTCGAGTCAGTACAGCTGAGAAAGACTGGGATACCTAATATCGGGTGGTTCAAGGAGACAGATATCCTAAGAGGTCCGTTGTTATGACCTCACTCAACGGTAAAGGAAGAGATCCCACCCTTTGGAAGGATTAGGTCAGGAAAGGAGACAGGATCAAGTACCTCAAAGAGTCTCTGTAAGTTTGATTTCTTAATGTTACTTTATTATAAAAGATAGTTCGTCTGATTTGTTTTTATTAACATCATCACAACGGATAATCGTGAACTTCAGTAACATACTCAAAGGACACCGAAGACATTGATTAATGGTGTAGAGTCATCGAAATTTCTTGTCTTTAATTAAAGGGGTGTAAAGACCTCCAGCCTTCAGGTTTCAGTCATAGTGACCCGTCTTTAGTTCCAAGACTGTCCCAGTATGAGGGACACCTCCGACATCCCCTCTTAGACAGAAACAGAGAAGGTCGAAGACCACCGATGGTCGGAAGGAACTACACATCAACGTAAAGGAGACGAAAACATAAGTGTAGCAGAAGACAAGGTATTAGAGGGATACGGAGACAAGAAATTCTTGTGAACCGTACAGTAAGTTTGAGGCAGACCTATTAGGTCCTATTTAAGGGGTAGAGTTGTAGGGTGTGAGTTAGGGGAGACGTTTCTGCGAGAGTAAAAATAAAAAAAAAAAAAAAACGGCATATTCCATTATAACTGTCGAAGGTCTTTAATCCTACCTTTATAAAAAACTTCCTAGTAAAAAAGTCAGACGGGATGTCATCATTGTAAGACTAAGGAGGTGGATGTCTGTTCTCCAATTGACCAATATTGGAGTCAAAGAAAGAGAATTATTTTATCCTTATCATTATACTTGAAAGAATATATAATGACTCTTATATTTTCTTGATACTGTTATAGACCCCGAAACATTCTTAAATTACCGACAATTAAGAGTTACAGTGTCGTTACAAGATACACCCAGTACCACAGTTCCTTTGTTCGGGAAGAAACCGAGAGACCCCTATTTAATCATTGTAAATCCTTTCTGATTCTGTTCTTGGTGGTTTTAATGGTAGTGTGTGTAAATTAAATCGTTGACATAAAAGTCTTTAAAGATATTATGTGTGTGAATACTTTACGCCTATAATAAATAAACACAACAAATATAACAATTTACACCGAACAATTTATTTTTATATAGGTATTGTACCTTATAAAACTCTGTTTTCTTTTTATTCGATAAAGATACGACTATACCTTTACCTCCGAATTTTGAGTTGTAAGTTTTTTGCTTCTAGTGTCGTAGACCAGGATAGTGAAGTACCGTTTTTCTACCATTTTGTAACCTTTACCACTGTCTAAAATAAAAGAACCCGAGGTTTTAGTAACGTCTACCACTGACGTTGGCACTTTAAATTTCTGAAAACGAGGAACCTTCTTTTCGATGCTGGTTGGATGTGTCGTATAATTTTTCGTCTCTGGAATGAAACGATTGTTTCCAGGGATATCAGTTTCCCAAAAAGGTCATCAGTCCATATCTACACTTTCAACCTGATATTTCTTTCGACTCGTGGTTTCTTAACTACGAAAACTTGACACCACAACCTCTTCTGAGAACTCTCAGGGAACGTGACGTTCCTCTAGGTTGGTCAGGTAAGATTTCCTCTAGTCAGGACCCACAAGAAACCTTCCTTACTAGTCTTCGACTTCGAGGTTATGAAACCGGTGTACTACTCCTGACTGAGTAACCTTTTCTGGGACTACGACCCTTTCTAACTTACACCCTCCTCTTCCCCTACTGTCTCCTACTCTACCAACCTACCGTAGTGGCTGAGTTACCTGTACTCGAACTCATTCGAGCCCCTCAACTACTACCTGTCCCTCCGGACTGCACGACGTCAGGTACCCCAGCGTTTCTCAGACTGTGCTGACTCACTGACTTGACTTGACTTGACTTTCCGTTCCACGTTATCTTATCTAAACTTTTCACGTTTTATACTCTTTTTATTATCCGAAGAAGACCAAACATTCGTTTTTCGTGTGGAAATTGAATAGTAAGGAATATGCAAACGTACTCCTTAGTCTTAGGTTACGACCTCACCTTACTTCATCCTACTTCTGACTAAAAGTTAAAGAATAAAAACAAATAAAGAATTTAGACATTCTTGTAAAGTTTTGGTCAACTGTATGAGAGAAGGCATCTTTGAAAATTTCCCCAGTTTGCTGACGAAATTTCTTCACCCAGATGTTATCTCTACCGTCGCCACCCTAAGCTTGGGTGCGGGGGCTTCTCTGACCTCGGAATTAGGTCGCGGAATCTGGCGAGCCGGTGCGATGGTGCATTCCTGTGATGAGTTTGAAGAAGAATCGTCAACTTTTCTGAACGTGTTCGGACACAATAAAAGGATCGCATAAAAGGGGGAGGTGTATGTTGAGACAGTAGAGTAGGTGCTTATTTTAGGCGTTTGTCCAAGGATGAATCCCTCTAAGTGTAAACGGAAGACACGATGAAAAGACTATGAGCTTTCATTTCCCTCTGCGTCGGTTACGTATTGCAGGGAGTTTGAACTTCAGTATTTGAGCTTAGTCAGTGATTTTTTTTTTGTTTTTTTTTCTAATCTTTAGCGGCCGTGTCGTGGGTGGCTTTGATCTCTACGTCTCTAGTCCTCAGAGGTTAAACAGTTGACGCAAACCCTCAGTCGTCACCCTTCACTAAAAAATAAAGAAGTGGATCTTTTGTCTCTGCGAGAAGAGGGGCGAGTGTGCCTTGAACCCAGTCTCAAACACACAGACACACACTAAAGAATGATTTCTTTTGTTGGCGCGTTTGGCTGGACGAAAAGCGACTTACACTAGTACTTTTGAATTAAATGTTTCAAGTCCCTCCCCTAGTCAAACGAAAGTCATGCACCACATCGTATGAGAGGTTCGGGTCTCTGCTGAACAAGATGAGCGAGGTTGGAGTAGATACGCTTGAACCGCTCAGGGGCCCAGAGGAGGGGGTGGATTAGTGACAGAGGTCTGGCGAGTAGGAGATCGACTTGTCGGACTAGGTAATATACGACGTGGCAAATTCACTCGGGATGATACTAGTCCCCCTCACCACACATTAAGAGGTTTTCCAGACTAATATAAGATATGTCCCTTCTTCACCAGAAAAAAAAAAAAAAAAAAATCTTTTTACTCTAAGTCAAATCAAGTCAAGTCAGCGAGTCGGCACAGGGTGAGAAACTCTGGGGTACTTAGCGTGGTACGGTCCGGAGGGACAGGTAGTGGTTGAGGGCCTCAAATGGGTTTGAGTATACGTAGCTCAGCCACTATGGTAGGTCGGTAGAGTAGGAGACAGTAGGGGAAGAGGACGGGGGTCAGGGAGGATCGTAGTCCCGGAAAAGGTTAATCAGTTGAGAAGGGTACTCCACCGGTCTCATAACCTCAAAGTCAGAGTCGTAGTCAGGAAGGTTACTTGTAGGTCCTGACTAGAGGAAATCCTACCTGACCAACCTAGAGGAACGTCAGGTCCCCTGAGCGTTCTCAGAAGAGGTTGTGGTGTCAAGCTTTCGTAGTTAAGAAGTCACGAGTCGAAAGAAGTGTCAGGTTGAGAGTGTAGGTATGTACTGGTGACCTTTTTGGTATCGGAACTGATCTGCCTGGAAACAACCGTTTCATTACAGAGACGAAAAATTATACGATAGATCCAACCAGTATTGAAAGGAAGGTTCCTCATTCGTAGAAAATTAAAGTACTGACGTTAGTGGTAGACGTCACTGAAACCTCGGGGGTTTTTATTTCAGTCGGTGACAAAGGTGATAAAGGGGTAGATAAAGGGTCCTTCAGTCCGCTGGTCTACGGCACTAGAAGCAAAAGACTTACACCTCGAAATTCGGTTTAAAAAGCGAGAAAGTGAAAGTAGTTCTCCGAAAAATCAAGGAGAAGTGAAGATGGTATTCCCATCACAGTAGAGGTATAGACTCCTATAACTATAAAGAGGACCGTTAAAAGTAAGGTCGAACACGAAGAAGGTCGGGTCGCAAAGATTACTACATGAAACGTATCTTCAATTTATTCGTCCCACTGTTAAATGTCGGAACTGCATGAGGAAAAGGATAAACCTTGGTCAGACAACAAGGTACAGGTCAAGATTGACAACGAAGGACTATGCGTATATCCAAAGAGTTCTCCGTCCAATCTACCAGAACATAAGGGTAGAGAAAGTCTTAAAAGGTGTCAAATAACACTAGGTGTCAGTTTCCGAAAGATATAAAAAATCAATTTCTCTTTTACATACCTTTTCATAGTTTCTTTTCACGGACTCTCGTTAAACTTTCATCTCTGATCAATCCTATATAAGTCAGATGATGATAACGACTGTAGTGATTTAGGCACTACCTTCTTGTCCCTACAAAAAATTTTCATTGACTTTATCAAACACTTTATAAACCCTAGAATCCCATTTTTCATGTCGTAAAACTTCTATTTGAAAACAATATTTCACAACGATTTACTTGATTTAATACATCTTAAAATTACTTCATTAGTGTATTGTAAAATAGTTATTATTTTATAAGGACAAGTCATCTTTTAACTTTAAAATAGACACTAACAATCAAGACATTTTAGTGTCTAATATTGGTGAGACAGTAATGTGGAATGATCGTGTCCCGAACTGTGTAGTATCCATGAGTCATTTTAAAATCAGTCAACATATCATGGGTATGTAATTCCGTCCCCAAAAGTAGGTTATTTTTGAATTGACTTTGACATGTTACATGGTCAGTGATAAAATTCAAGACCCTGCCCTTGCCACTTGTTCCTTTTATGTTTCAGCTACGGAACAGCTCGAATATAAGATCTTCTTTTCTGTCTGTTATTTATTACGTCCGGCGACCCCAAACTTGGGACCTAGTCCTTTTAGGGGACTTTTCCCTTACCGTTAGGTTAGGTCATAAGAACGGATCTTTTAAGGTACCTGTCTCCTCGGACCACCCGACACATCAGGTACCCCAGTGTTTCTCAGCTTGTGCTCACTGAAGTATCATCAGTATCAATTCACTCAGGTTCAAGATGACGAAGAGTAGATGACTCATCGGTGTTCGGATAGCCGTTCAGTGAATTTGAATAAACCAGAATGAAAATAGTATACATTTACTATACTGTTATTATTTTCAACGGATGTCACTATCTACCGGTGATGTACATTGTATGTATACTCATGGAACGGGCATTATACGTGAGTCATGTCAAATGATAGTAGTGAACATAGTAAATAATCATAAGTAACTTGTTGAAAAAACACACAGCGTAAGTCAGAAAATTTATTATGACACTTTATAGGATAAAATGTCTATTACTTCAAAATTTTGTAACTGTATAAGAGTCTTTTTGGTTCACTTAATAAAAAGGATTGAATTATCTACCGTGTGTGTTCTAAATGTGAAGTCAGGATGTTATAGATAAAGTCCTGTAAAAAGTGAAACGGTCTAACTTTAGGTCACATAACAAAGAGGTAAAAGTTAGTAGAGTGGAGTAAAGAAGGTGGAATAGAGCGGAGACAAATGTAATAAGACCTGAAGATCGGTCTTATCTTTCCGGAAGTCTAGTACCTGAACCAGTCTGTACCTAAAATTCCCCTTATGACCGTCTACTCCTTCTACGTCTCGATCTATTCCTCTGAGGTCGAAGCGGGAGTCGTCTCGATTCGTATAAAGACACAGGGAGTGACAAAGTCAGACCTTTAGAAGGACGGACACCTGGGTTGAGTCCGGGGAGCATAGACATACGGTGAAAGATGTGTGCATCAACACTTCGTCCCGTGACACTTTAGATTACTTCGGACTACAGACGGTCGTCATTCACCATAAATTTCGTACACACCCACACACACACACAATCAGCGAGTTATCACAGACTGAAAAACGCTGGGACACCTGACGTCGGGTCGTCCGAGGAGACGTGTTCTCTAAAAGGTCCGTTCTTATGACCTCACCCAACGGTAAATTTCGGAACACCCTCTTTTTTAAAGTGGCACAACGTATAAATAAGTTCCTACTTTAGGACTTTATTAAAACTGGTAACACTGTATGAGTCTTGTTGTCATTTATACGGTGTCGTGTATGAGAATATAACGTGACAACCTTTTTATATTGAAGAGTCTTTTAAACATATTTGTACTTTCTCTTAGTTATCAAGATGACTTTGGAGGAACAAAGTCTCGGAAGAATCGCGTCATCCGTCGCGCAGTCAGAGTATTAGACTTCCAGGACTCAAGCTCGGAGTCTCTTCCGTGTCATCAAAACAGTGAGGATGTTTGAACGTAAACTCTTTCTTCGTCCCATTGCTTGTTTTAAGGGATAGGGTGGTTAGTTCAAGACACCCTTTAGATCCGGGGTCCTGATTGAGGGTCGGTTGTACTACCCTAATATCTACCTCGACATCAGGAAGTTCTTCAAATTGACTAAAGACTCTTCCTTTACCGTTGGGGGAGGTCACAAGAACGGACCTCTTAGGGTCCCTGCCCCCTCGGACCACCCGGCGGTAGATACCCCAGTGTCTCAGCCTGTGTTGACTTCGTTGAATCGTCACCGTCGTTTCGTCAAAAAGTTATACAACGGATATTGGTATATAGACCTAATTGACAGAGAAACGACGTGATCTTTTAATCGTTTTTAAATAGTGGAATTTTATCGTATTTAAATAATAAAATGTTGAGACCTCAAGTCTTCAGACTTTACCCAGAAAACCCCAATTTTAGTCCCACATCGTCTCGACGAGAGAGAGATCTCCAGAACCCCTCTTTAGTAAGGAACGAAAAAGATCGAAGATCTCCTACGAGGATAAGGAACTAAGTACAAGTGTAGTAAGACTGGAGACGAAGACAACAGAGTAGAGGAAGAGACTGAGACTGGGTCGATGGTGGGAGAATATTCCTGTGAAACTAATGTATCTCGGTAGGTTTATAGGTTCTATTAGAGGGATAGAGGTCTAAGAATTAGTGTAAGGAAAACGGACCGTTCTATTGTATAAGTGGTCCAAAATCTCTAATCCTTTACCCGTAGAGGCCCACCCCCCACGCTCTGTATTAATGTGGATGGTATCAGATGGACGACCAGGGGTTTCTGAGTGTGAACACGGTGTACTTTTTTTATAAGTGAAGTAAGGTTAGAAAGGGTAGAATTGAGTAAAGTGGTAGTTGTATAGATTTAGAACAGGAAAGTTTTGAAGGTTTATAGTAGTGGATTTAGTGGGTCTCAACCTTACTCACTCCGAGACACATATTAGTTAAGAATAAAGTAAAATAACTAACGAAGAAATACACGATCTATAGGAAGATTTTATGAAATACACATAAATGAGGTGTTCAGGAGGGTAATTGAGATAATCCATCCGAATAATGATAAAGAGAAAATATGTACTCCTCTCACTACGGGTAACTCTCTTTCGCTAAATGGTTTCGAGGGCATTGATTATTGACCTTGTCGACTCTAAACTCATGTCCGTCACCCTTGATCAATTTATTCGCTTCACTTTCACTTCAACGAGTCAGTACAGGCTGAGAAACGCTGGGCACCTGACATCGGGTGGTTCGAGGAGACAGGTACCCTAAGAGGTCCGTTCTTATGACCTCACCCAACGGTAAAGGAAGAGTTTTACTTGTCTTCACTCTAGGTCCGTAACAACCCCCCTCCCCGTAGTTAAAAGATAAATTATAACGATGAGTTCAAGAATCTCATTATTATCATCGGTGAAGCATTGATAAAGAGTAATTTTTCAATTTTTTAATATAAAATTGTACAGTCACCAAAATAAATTCTTGTCTACTGTGAGACATCAGGTCGAGATCGGATACAACAGGAGTATGAGAATATAACGAAATAAGAAGAGGTGTCTAAAGTAGTCATAGAATGTACGAATGAATAAAATATATAATTAAAGAAATAAAAAGTACAGTGGGGGTCGTCTTACACTCTAGGCACTGTCGTCACGAAATACAATCGAAACAAACGATGACATAAAGGACGGGAATCTTTATAAGGACCCCATCAATGACCTCCGTCCCTACTCCCCACCGTCTGTTTTACTCACTTGCACCAGTTTTTCATGTTTGAAGGTAAATAGTCTATTTATTCAGGACCCCTACATTACGTGTCCAACCACTGATATCAATTGTTATAACTTAACGTATAAATTTTCAACGATTCTGTCATCTAGAATTTTCAAGGGTATTATACCCTTTTTTACATTGACTTTTATTTTCCTTTCTTTCTGTCTTTATACGGACCATATATTTTTTGGTCGTCGAATGTAACAACTTAATTAACCACTTAGTTATCCTCTGTTTTTCTGTTCCTTCGAGGTATTCAGAGATCCCGACTTAGATTCAAAGAAATCTATAGACCGTCTTAAGAGGTCGAACGAGAAAAGTGTCGCTGAAACAGGATCGAGATCCCACAAACATAGATCCTGTAAAAAGGAAGGTCAACTAGTAGTAAGGACTTTATGAGATTACAAAAGGAATTCTCTCGTACCCTTATATGATAAGAAGGAGTACAAAGGAAGTTTTACAGTTCGTGCTGGGACGTTTGTAGGATTAAAAGGAAACATCGATCATTATCTAAGTAACAAGTAATAGAATAAATTACTTTAGTTAACATCTCGATCTCTAACAATTTCAGATCTCTCTAAATATGTATAAAAGACAGACCTATGAAGTTTGTCATTGTGTGACATCCACTAGTTTTTGTAAAATGGTGTCAAATTGCGTTTTGGATAAAGTTTTCACTAACTCTATATTTCAGTGTACGTCATAATCCACCAAACGTAAACTTAACAGTAGAGGATTCTTAAATGAAGAAAAATTTTCATTCCTTAGACTTCGTCAACGTTAGTTTGTTGGACATTGACATAGACTATCTCAAGATCCCGACAATTGAAACCAACTCTTAAACACCTCCTAATCATTCTTCTGTGTCAATTGATCGGTTTTATTTTAAAAGTCCTTAAACGGGATGGAAGTTCGTTTTTCCGTTCCGGGATGACCCTCAGCTTGGGTCCTAGAGGACAAATGCTCTGTCCGCGAAATTGGTTGATTCGGTATCTCGGTGGACTCGTAGATATCCTCTCAATTTAGATGGAGTAAAATGAAACGAGGTTATCCCTCGTCCCCACCCCTCTCGGATTCCTTTTTTTTTTTTTTTATGTGATGGGACATCAACCGAGACTCTACTTAACTCTTTCATCGTAACTGTATATATTTGTGATAGTACCCATTTCACCCTTCAACGATATATTGTGTCCCTCAGGTCGGACCTCGAGACACTATTGGATCTTCCCACCCCCTACCCTCCACCTTCCGATCCCCCTTCCCTCCCTTCAAGGTCTTCCTCCCCTATACATATATTAATGCTGACTAAGTGTACCAACATGTCGTCTTTGGTTGTCTTATAACATTTCGTTGTAAGAGGTTAATGTTTTCATTTTCCAACTGTTTATTCAAACTCGTTTAGTCGTGCTCAATACTCACTGTTCAAAGTTGTCCATCCTTTTTGTTTTTCGGTAAAACTCATCATGACTGCTTAACGATGTGTTCTTCGGTTCAGGATTGACCTCCACGGCCCCTAACTTGGGCCCCGGAGCACGTACGATTCGTGCGCGAGATGGTGACTCGATGTGGGGGATGTTACAGTAGATGAAACACCTTTTATAAATTACCGTTATCGATAGACGTAATAAGAAGTTCTCGGGATCAGATCATGTTGAGTCGAGACAAGACCTCTTAGAACAGGTACGTATACGGGAGGAGTGTACTTCGAGAACCGAGATGTTCTCATACTTCTCGATCTTTGATCTCATTGTAGATAGCTGAACGTCACCAAATAAGACAAGATGAGATCCCTATATCAACTAAATTCCTTCTAAGGAATGTTGGAATTTCTTCTTTGATAACGAAACTTCTAATGTTTAAATCTCGTTACATCATTGTTTCATTGATCCCTCCTTTAAACATTTGATCCTTTCCAGTCAATTCTAAAGACAAAATGTTCAGTGACTATTTAATCTTTAGACTTGTTGAACAAAGATCTGTTCTACTAACTTAATGACCCACACTCACTCCTCCACCGGTCATATTTTTCTAGGGGTCGAAAAAGAGACTCCTACCATTTCTCACCAATACTACAGAAAGTTTCTGGGACCCCTGAAGGACTCGAATTCAAACTGAACTCTCTGGTCACGGGTTTGTTTGATGAGTCTGTGAACAACTTATTTTCAAGATTTTAGAGTACATAAAACCGATCTCATTCTGAGGTATGTCAGTGACACTAAAGTAAGTATCTTTTTAGATCCCGGTAAAACACTAGTAGTTACAACGGACTTTCTGACCACTCGATCTTCTATGTTCATTGGTGTTGTAGAATTTTGTCCCGCTAATAGAGAACTAACGACAGTACCGAGGTAACAAACTTACCCGTCCTTTGAAACCCTCGTCACTGACTTGTGGTCCTTGACTGGTGTCTAAGAGACGGAACATCTTATGCCACCCTCTTTCGACGACGACGACGACGACGATTCAGTGAAGTCAGCACAAGCTGAGACACGCTGGGGTGTCTGCCGTCGGGTGGTCCGAGGGGGCAGGGACCCTAAGAGGTCCGTTCTTGTGACCTCACCCAACGGTAAAGGAAGAGGTCACGTACTTTCACTTTTCACTTTCACTTCAGCGAGTCAGCACAGACTAAGGATCGCTGGGGTACCTACGTCGGACGGTCCTAGGAGGTAGGTACCCTACAAGGTCCGTTCTGATGACCTCACCTCTTTCGATTCCCTTGTTTTTACATCGGTTACCAAAGTGACCCTACTAAAAAAGAAAGTAACTTTAATGGAGTTTTAGGGTACAAGAAGAGATCTCTCTTGTATGTAACGAAATGGGTAGTTTGATCTCCTTGACCCCACTCACAAAGTTGAAAAAAGAACAAAATACGGTAAATTAAGCAAGGTTTGAAAAGAGTTTAGATCCTTATTCATGTGAACTTGACTTAGTTCTACAGAAGAGGGTCACTCATTATCTACTACGATTGTTTCATTACGAGTTTTAGGAAGTTCGATCCGAAGTCGTTATACACTTGAAGGTTTTGACTCCTTCAAGACCTTGAAGACTTGGTTCTTGAAGGTCTACATGTTTGACCTAAATCTTTTCCGTCTCCTTGGTCTCTAATATAACGGTTGCAGGCAACCTGGTATCTTTTTCATTCCCTTAAAGTTTGTTTTGTAGATGAAGACAAAGTAACTGATGTGATTTTGGAAACACACCTAGTACTGGTTGACCTTTTAAGAAGTTCTCTATCCCTATGGTGTGGTGGAATGAACGGAGGACTCTGTGAACATACGTCCTATTCTTCGTTGTCAATCTTGACCTGTACCTTGTTACCTGACCAAGTTTTAACCCTTTCCTCATGTAATTCTGACATATAGTAGTAGTACAAATTTGAATATACGTCTCATAAATAGTACGTTTTACGATCCGACCTACTGAGTGTTCGACCTTAGTTCTTTATAGTTGTTTTCGATACCTTTTTTATATGGAAACAGATATCCCTGGAAACAACCGTTCCACTACAAAGACGAAAAATCGTCCAAACCATCTCCAAACAGTATCGAAAAGAAGGTTCCTCGTTCACAGAAAATTAGAGTACCGACGTCAGTGGTAGGTGTCACTAACACCTCGGGTTCTTTTATTTTAGGAGTCTATATGTCTACTATGGTAAGTACGTCTTTCGTTTCTTCTTGATTTTCGGAGAACTACTCTCACTTTCCTCTCACTTTATCGACAGAATTTTGAGTTGTAAGTTTTTTGATTCTAATACCGTAGGTCAGGCTAGTGAAGTACCGTTTATTTACCCCCTTTTCACCTTTTTCATTGTCTAAAATAAAAGAATTCGAGGTTATAGCGACACCTACCACTGACGTCGGTGTTTTAATTTTCTACGACCGAGGCACCTTCTTTTCGATACTGTTTGGATGTCACATATAATTTTTCGTCTCTTTAGTGAAACAATTGTTTCCAGGGATACCAGTTTCGATACCAAAAAGGTCATTAGTACATGTCGACACTCTCAACCTGGTATTTCTTCCGACTCGGTACCTCTTAACTATGAATCCTTAAGACCACGACCTCTTCTGAGAGTTCTCAGAGAACCTGACGTTCCTCTAGTTTGATCAGTTAGGATTTCCTTTAGTTGGAACTTATTAGTAACCTTCCTGACTACTACTTCGACTTCGAGGTTATGAAACCGGTGGACTACTTTTGTCGGATGAGTAGCCTTTTCTGGGACTACGACCTCTTCCCGTTCTCCTCTTCGTCCACTGTCTCCTACTCTACCAACCTACCAGCGTACCTGAGTTGCCTGTACTCAAGTTCGTTTGAGACCCTCTATCACTTCCTGTCCCTTCGGACCTCTCGACGTCAGGTACCCCAGTGTTTTTCAACCCGTGGTGAATCAGTGACTTGTTGATAGGCCAACAACCAAGTCACCATTTCTTAGGAGGACCGTTACGTGGTCTACCCCTTAGGTAGGGACCCAGCCCTTCTAACGGACCTCTTTCTTTACCGTTGGGTCGGGTGATAAAAGCGGACCCTTTACCGTTAGGTGGCGTCATAAGAACGGACCCTTTCGCGTACCTGTCTCCTCAGACCACCCGATGTCAGGTACACAAACTTTTTCTCAGTCTGTCCTGGATCGCAGATTTGTTGTTAGGTCAACAAATAGAAAACGGAAGACTTTGATACGACATGATACGGTTGAGATCCCTATACGAAGTGAAAGATCTTGCACAACTTCCGTCTTTTTATCCTGTCGTTGTCATCATCCGTCCACCTCGTAATCTGTTCCTATAAAGACAATAGGGTTCCTTTTCTCAGTGTCTTTCAGCGCCGATCCTTTACTCACTATTGCTGATAATTTTATACATAAAAATTTTTATTTACATTAGATTTTTTTTTTTTTTTTCGAAGGTCCTAGACGTCCTTTATTGCCTGGTATACACTGTTTCATTGAGTAAACTCCATGGACTTCCACGGTCTGACCACCCTCCTCCTTGGACATAGAAAGCCCACCTCGGCTCCCCGACCTGGGTTCCCGGTAGAAGGAAGTCGATGTCCACAGTCGGGCACGTCAAAGAGAAGTTTAGGGCGCGACAGTAAGAGTTCTCGTGTCAGTTTTAGACAGCACTGTGGAAAGGTGGGCCTCGGAAAACTCTGCCCACACCTCCACCCTCACCCCTATCCCCAGCCGTCCTTGGAGCCGTCGAAGGCGGAGTCCTTTAAGCCACTCGCGAACTTTTTCAGGTTGGGCCTTTTTCTGACAAGTGAAGTCAAGGGGGGCTGAAGAACAGGAGGAGACAAAGAGAGCCTGAGTCCATCAGAACTTTTAGTCGAGCATCTTTTCCATTGCGGAAGAGGGGAGATTGGTAGGGACGTGGGGCGCCACTCGGGGAGGGGCCGGGGCCACGGCAGGTGGGAGCCAGCGTAGGGGAGGGTGAGGACCCCCCGTGCTCGTCTTTCGGCCGGGTCCCCCGCGACGCGTGTCCAAGCATCGACGCGCAGGGGTCGCCCGGGGCCCACCCTCGACGCCGCCCAGACCCCCGGGGTTCCTGTCCGCCCCCGACTCTACTGACTCCACTGCACCCGTCCCTCCGGGCCCTGTCCCCTCCTCTCTGGGCTCCTCGCCAGGTCTGAGGCAGGAATCCCACCCTTGGGCGTCTCGGGCCCACCCATGCTTCTACGCGTAGTGCCTAGGGTCGGGACTTGAAACCCTTAATTCCGGTACTCGCATAAGGCGCTTTTTCCCGCAGACAGCGTGTCTACAAAGAAAGGTATAGAAAATGTTGTCCAAGAAATTTTCCAGCCCGGAGCTTAAGGTCCACCAATCTCTACTCCGTTACCGTGGGGTGAGGTCATGCGACCGGACCTTTTAGGGTACCTGTCTCCTCGGACCTTCCGACGTCAGGTACCCCAACGACTCCCAGCCTGTGCTGACTCGCTGAAGTGAAGTGAAAGTACGTAACCTCTTCCTTTACCGTTGGGTGAGGTCACAAGAACGGACCTCTTAGGGTCCCTGCCCCCTCGGATCACCCGTGCTGACTTCGCTGAAGCGTCGTCGTCGTCGTCGTCGTCCCCTCGGCAGAGTGTAAGCAATAAGGAGACCCCAGCCTCCCTCTCGGGTATCGGTTACTAACTACCTGTACTCAACGTTTTCAGGTAGGGAGAAGGAAGTGCCACCTTTATTAATATCACGTTAAATAGACTTCGATTTGAGGTAGTCTTTAACGTAGGAATATAGAGAGAATGGGGATGGGATAGAAAGAAGTGACTAAGGGAAATCTGATGAGAGAGTTATTTAATACACATGGACTTAGGATCAGAGTCGAAGACAGATGACCCTGGACTTCGGTTCAGTTCCTCATAAGTACTCTAGTGTCTTAAGTTACATGACACCTTCTCTGAAACCGATGAGAAATAGTGCAAACCCCTTAGGTCGAAGGTCTTGATGGCACCCCTGAAAGTTTCGGATTCTTAGTGTGTCAGGTGTCCCTTTTATGGTGTAGAGACGTCGTAGAGAGTACCCTCTCTGACATAACCCCAGAATGAAGGTCCCTACCCGACGAATTGTTTGACCCTTTCCTGTCAAACTCTTCCAGACTCAGGACCAAGAGACCCTGAAATCTTGTGACAGGGGTCCCTGAGAGGAGTTTCCAAAACACTAATCGTCTCGGAATGACTAGATCTACGGACGACCTACCACACAAGGTCATTATCTAAGTACACTGGTGTGACCAAAATCTTGGTTAATCTAGTCCAGAAAGGTAATATCTATCATGCTTGGAGACCAAGTTTTTTTATTTTTTAAGTGTCGTCATCATCACGGTCACTACTTTTACTACTAGTGGTACTATCAGTGTCAGTTCAAAATTGACGACCGACATTGTCTGATCTCAAGGACTCTGGGAGGACCCGTCAGACGGGGAGGGTCCCCGAAAGAGACCCCGATTCTAGACAATGTACCTAACCACTCCCTCCTCACCTTTCAACATAGAGAACTAGAAAAGAAAAATATTTCTGATGGTAGTAACAGTAGTCTTCGTTATAAGACTATCCTGACGACGAAAGTGTGGACAGAGAGTGGACGGGAGTAGAGGGTCACGTTCCCTTAAAAAAAAAAAGTAAAGAGACCAGAACCGATAGGGGGTTTGTTGGAGAGAAAAAAAGAGAAGTCCCGGTCGGTGACCTCCCGTATTCCCCATACTGTAGACCTGAAAGGTCTCGTCACCGTCCTAACTTTGGAGGATCTGTGAGTTCACATTGTCTGAGTCCAGTTCGGTGTCAAGAGACGGAAGTAGTAAAATCCAGAAGTGACACCTTGTCCCCTACAACGAGGGGACCTCGTAGGTGAAAACAGGTTGATCAAAGGACCAAACCCGACCTGGTCATAGAACTCTCCTAAAATATGTGACATAGTAGGGTAGTAGGAGGTGGGTGAAGGACGTGGAACTTATAAGACTAGACTTTTATCACTGTCTAAACCTTGGGAAGACTCCTGACAAGTCCAGGAACCCCAAAGAGTTCTTGACGTCTCTAAAGTTCTATTGATTCTTTACTTCGTGTGTAAAAAGTTGCGGTGACCATCGACCAAGACGTTAGGACAGTGACGGGATTATTGTGTCACGGGTCATTTTCTACCTACCACAGAGTTTAGGACACCCAATACTGGTTCCTGTCCGAAGAGTCCACCGAGACACCATTTCTTAGGGGGACTGTTACGTCCTCTACGTTCTCTACACCCAAACTAGAGACCTAGTCCTTCAAGGGTACCTCATTCTTTACCGTTGGGTGAGACCATAAGAACGGACCTTTTAAGGCACCTGTCTCCTCGGACCACCCGATGTCAGGAACCCCAGTGTGTAAGTCTGTACAAGTTCCTGTAAGTCAAAAAATTTATATATATATTAAAATAAAAACCGAGACGACCCAGAAACAACGAAGCTCCCGAAAAGAGATCAACACCATTCGTCCCTGATGAGAGATCAACGTCCTGGACCCGAAGAGTAACGACACCGAAGAGACCAACCCCTTGTACCCGAGATCCCACGGGTCCCAAACCATCCACACCCGAGGACCCGAGATCTCGTGTCCGAATTATCAACACCGCGTAACCGAATCAGTGAGACACCGTACACCCCCGTACACTCTAGGAGGACCTAGTCCCTAGCTTCGACACAGAGGACGTAACCGTCCATCTAAGAAATATGGTGACTTGGTGATCCCTTCGGAGTCGAAAAAAAAAAAAAAAAAACCGACATGACCCAGAATCGACGCCGTATGTTCTAGAAGCTAGAAACACCGTCGCACACCCGGGAAGTCAACGTCGTACACCCTAGATCAAGGGACTGGTTCCTAACTTGAGTCAGGGGGATAGAACCATCGTACCTCAGAATCAGTGACCTGGTGTCCCTTCATGGGGGGTCGAAACAAAAAAATTTAGGTAAAAAAAAAGAATGATCTAAAACTCAAGTTCTTCTGTTTTGTAGGTTTATAAAACTTTTATAAAAGGTAAAGAGTACACACAGATAGTAGATACTTATAAGACCGAATCAGACAGTTGAAAGTACAACGACATATTTCTAATTCAGTCCCTAGTGTAGATAAATCCATGTTTGGTCCTAATATAAACTATAATGAGTGACTATGAATATAAAACACATGAAAAAATTTTTTCTGGGAAATTTAACGTTCATCGACACAATTATCATTAGACACTTTTCCCTTTCTTTTTTTTGTGGATAAAATAAGAAGTATGTTAGAAAAGAAAGGACAAAGACTATAAGACTTTAAACAGAAGTATATTTCTAACTTCAAATTAATATTTTGACGTACCCGATCTATCCCGAAGGTCATATAAGGACTGAGGAGACTAATCTTCACCCCAAACTATCCGAAAAGAAGATGAAAATACACAAAAATCTAAAAATTATCGCTCGTCTTTAATTAAAGTATTTGTTTTTACATACGTATAAACAACTCTCTCTCTCTTCTAAGTTCTTTCCTGAGGGGTCCCCTAGACTTACTCCTTCATGTCCCCCGACTGAGGTTCTCAAGGCACAAGCACAGTGTCGCCGAGACACGTCGGTCCGGGTGGGTCACTAAAACCTACTCGGTCGTTTTCCAGATCTCGCGAATACTCTTTTTGTTTTACGAATTCTCGATCCACTCGATCTATGAATTCCTTCGTCTTTATTTCACTCTCCTTCTTCACCATACTGAGGTGTGTATTATATCCTGACCTTTTTGTGGTGCCCTTTGGTCGACGACGTCTTAAGAAAAATTAAACTCTGTCACTATTCCTACTCAAATTTCCCACTCCTCTCTTTGGGTAGTAAAGCTTACTTCCTTGTAGGGACGGGTCCACGGTACTGGACTTACGTGATTCCCTGTCCGTGGTCCCTTCCAAGACCAACCCAGGACGGGTGTCCCCGAAACCCTGGGTGGTAGTACCTCTACGGGGAGGCGAGTACACTCTACTTCAAAGACGAGAGTGAGACGGAAGTCTCTAGGATGTTCTCTTGAGTCTCACAGTCCCCTGATTTACCTTTGATTGATCCCTCTCCTTCTTAAATTGTTACGTACGGACAGAACCTCCTCTCTTCTCCGATAATTCCTCTACGACTCTCAGAACGACGGTCAAAGACGAAAAGAATTTGGAAGTCAGAACCCTTTCCTACCTGAAGACTTATAACGCAAAAATCCCTATACCCATCAGGGTTAGATATTATACTAAAAGGAAACCTTACCTCACCTTTTTTAAACTATAAAACTCTAGTCTCTCAACCCTCTGTCCAAATGAAAAGGAATAAACAGAGAGAGACAGAGAGAGAATGTGTGTGTGTGTATAAACCCGACTTGTCCTACCAAACCAGTTTCTACCCTAGGAATTTGTACAAGAAGTCTACCCTCCGTTGAAGACTGCCACAGACCGGGAAGGATAAGCGAAAACTTGACGAAGTCCATGAGGTCGTACAGACTAAATTGACACGACTGACTTCGGGCCACCATGGTTGCGTACTGTCCCTGTGGTAGTCCGGGGTGATCTTTGAAAAGTTTCAAGGTCGCTTACAGTACCTGGAAGTACCCGAGGGTCTTCTCGACTGAACTACTCGGGTTTTCTAGTCTCCAACCTCCCGTCCTCAAGACCTCGTCTCTGTCTCTTTAACTGTTACAAAAAAGACAAAGACACACCAGAGCAGAATAGGGGTGGGGATCTTACAGATGAGTTGTCATACATAAAGTCATATAATTGATTAACTGTACGAGGATTACTTGGTATCTGTAAAGTTATGTAGTAATGGTCATGTTAGTTTTTGGTTCTCAATCATACTATCGTTTATCTTTTCAAATAAGGAAAGAGACAAAGAGGGAGTTAGGGTACTAATATAGTATCACGAAGTTTCTTTCTGATAGATAACAAAAAACAAAAACCATTCAGTATTGTGAAGATTTCGGAGTCAAAGAAATCGATTTTTTTCCCCCAGGAAGACAACACCCAAAGACACCAAGATTATGAGACACTGGGAGAAATAATGGATAAAGACACAAACAGAGGGAGTAATCTATACTAAAGAAAGTTCCTTCTTTAATACGGGATAATTGTAAACAATTGAGTAACATATCGTGTCAAGAACGTATATTGATTTCTAAACTATTTACAACTTATTTACTTAGTAATGGTAAGACATTCCTTTCAATCAGATATAATCTCGTTAGTATAAATATACAAAGGTAATGAACTTCGATTTCGAAGTGTTGTTTATAACGGTGGTAGGTACTTGAATAGACTCTTAAAGAAAGGTTCCTCGGGTTTGAGTTAGGATCTGAACTCGGGGTACGAAAGTCCCGTAACAATGGATGGACTGGTTAAGAACGGTCCAAGTAGGAATGAATGGAAGTCCTTCCATTTCTGGAAGACAAGAAAAAGAGGTAAGTGTAGGGGAAAGAGTTTCTCGACTTTTAACCCTTGTTTCGGTGGTGGACCTGCATGTATGGACGTTACTTCGTCTTGTTAGGACTCTGGTAAGTTTAATTCTTTTCCCACCTATTATTACCGGTGGTGTTAAACCGGTGTTTCATTTTAATCTCTATTTCTTTCTCTCCAACATCTGTCCCTTCTACTCCTTTCTCACCAGGAACCCTTAGTCCTGAAGTACGTACACGAAATTCCTCGGTTATCTCTTGAGGTTCTTTTAACCTTCGTCCTATAAGGAGTCGGTATTTTTTCTTACTTTATTACGGTAAATGTCGTTGTACCTACCTAGATCTCTAATAGTGTCACTTAATTTACTTAATTTGTCTCTTTCTGTTTATATACAATAGTGAATATATAGCTTAGAAAATTTTTACCATGTTTATTTGAATAAATGTTTTGTCTTTATCTCAGTGTCTACACCTTTTCCTAGGATACCAGCACACGAGTCAGGATAGTCTGATTCACGGCGAGGTACCTGAGAGCGGGTGGTCCGAGGAAACAGGTACATCAAAAGATCCGTTCATATGACTTAGTCCAACGGTAAGGGAAGACGTCCCCTAGAAGGACTGGGTCCCTAGTTTGGGTCCAGAGGACGTAACGTCTGTCTAAGAAATGGCAGACTCGGTGGTCCCTTCGGGTTACAATGGTTCCTATTTGACCCTCTAACCCTAACTGTATATGTGTGATGATATATATTTTATCTTTTCATTATTCCTGGACGACATATCGTGTCCCTTGAGATAAGTTATGAGACATTACTGGATACACCCCTTTCCTAGATTTTCTCACCTATATACATGTACATAGTGACTAAGTGAAACGATATGTAGACGTCAATTGTGTTATAACATTTAGTTGATATGAGGTTATTTTTCATAAAATTTTCTTTTAACCTTTCGTTATAAAATTCCAATTTTAAGAACTAAGTAGAGATAAAGGATCCAAAAGAGGAAAAAGTACACGAAGAAAAAGTAATCTAAAGGACATCAGAATAGTAATTTGTTGAGTTTCCATCTCTCTTAACAACTCGTGATGGTCGTCCCGTATTGACTTAAGTTCCGTAGTTTTACTACAAGAACTTGGTCAATTAGACAGTTAGTGGGGTCTTCAGAGGTCTTACTCTTCGAGATCCACCTTACACCTTCCTTTTAAGACTGTGTCAGAGCGTCCCAGGGTTCGTCCGTGAATGAACTCGGGGTATTCCTAGAGACTCAAGAAACGACCGAGAACAAAAGGTTTAACCAACGTCCCTTTCGGGTTGTGTTGATGTGGCTTTCCGAAGTCGAGGAGGACATCACGTAAGTCAAGACATTCGTCTCCCTCTTGTCGTACCCATCGAGACAGAACTCGTCATTTTCGTCATAGACTGATAGAGTACTTATTCGACTCCTGATACTTCCCTTCCCAAGTTCTAGTGTTTCAACCTCCTTTGTCTCGTTTTGCGATCTTGTGTCTAAAGATCTTGTGTAGGTTTGTCGACGGAAAAAAGAACACGTCTTCAAGGGTATTCACCGAGGTGAAGTAGTAGGTTATCTTCGGGAAGAAATTTTCGTGTCTAACGAACCTGACAACATAAACACACACAACCCCCGCCAGGGCAAACTAATACTTCTCTTCAGTCTAAACTTACGGTAACGGACGGAATCAACTAACTAGTTTTTTACAAAATTCCTTACCGTTTGTTTTACCTGTAAGATAGGGGTAGGAGGGTGGTAGACGGGGTACCACTGTGTTACAATGTGAGGTCAGTGGGAGGGTCCTCGTGAGAAACCACGGGATTGGACCCTCAATATCTCCCTTAGTCTCTTTACGATTCAGATCGAGGTCTCGTAAGAAAAACAGTCAAGGTCACTGGATTTACGACGGTAAAGGGACTTTCTGAGTAACCCTAAGATTCCGATGTTTGAGGTATGACGAGAAAGGGTGACAGTCCTTCGAAGGGTCACAGACAGACCTGAGCACGGTAATAAAGGTTGAAGTCGCTAAAAGTCAAGTCTAAATGACTGAAGTACTGGTCGTGGTCGGTCAGTATTAGTCTGGGTCGAGATAGACGACCGTAGAGGAGAATCGGAAGTGAGGTTAATTTGTCACGTATCTACCATTGATGCAAAGGAGAAGAGCCGGTAAACCTTCACGGACGTCTTGGGTTCCCATAAAAAGGTCTCCGGGTTTCCAGTTAGAAGAGAGGACAATGGTCTTCAATGGTCACTCTTTCTATTTTAATCGGGGACTTTCGATCTAAGACCGGACCCTCAATATCGATCTCGAACAACAAGAGGAGAACTTGTATTTGTCAAAGTGTCTAGTCATAGTATGTTCACTAGGAAATGGTCTGTTTTGTACTTATAATAAGTTTCGTGTTTTTACTGGTTCATAGTGGGATAAGAATGGTTAGATTCACTGACGACAAACAAATAGGAACGAAATAAGGAGGATGAGACATCTACACTAAATAATTATATGGTTAGTGAAGTGACACGGGCAAAGGAGTAAAGGACTGTCGTAGGTTAGGTCTTGGTTCGAAGTTAGGGAACTGGGGGAGGCGTTTAGTGCATTGTGTTCGAGTCTAGGAGTTCATTCAGGAAGGATAATTATTGTAGAAGAATGACTCTTCGGGGTACCAAGGGATGTCATATACAAAAGGGAGTCTTGTAACTCGTTGTTTGAGTTTATGTCTATGTAAGGACCACCAGAAACGATTTAGAAACCCTCTTAGAATCAAGAGTTTAGGGTTCTATTAAGAGGATCGTAAAGATTCCTCGTCTCGTCACTGTCCTATATCTCCTATCTCAGTGTACTAGTGGATGGAAGGGGGTCGGAGAACAAAGGAGGGTTATTGTTTAATCGTTTTGGAAGACCTCAATCCTGAAGGGACCACCGAGTCTACCATCTCCCAGACGGATGTCACGTCCTCTGGCCCCAAATTAGGGACCCAGTCCTTCTAGAGGATCTCTTCCTTTACCGTTGCGTGAGGTCATAAGAACGGACCTTTTAGGGTACCTGTCTCCTCGGACCATCCGATGTCAGGTACCCTAGTGTTTCTCAACCTGTGTTGACTCACTGAAGTGAGAGTGAAAGACCTTAATCTGATACCGGTAGACAGTTTCGATCAAGGTTCTCTCAACTTTGTACTCAAGAATGGACCTATGACTCGACAGTTCGGAGTTATCCACCGGTGTAACTGTTTGTCCTGTACGAACGGGCGTATGACGAACTTGACCTATATGAGGAGTGGTAACTCCCACTCCCGAGGTATGAGTATCTACCACGGACAGTGGGGGAATATCGTTAGGTGGACTTTATATTGTTTTTATTGGTATCACTACACTAATATTTCGTTTACTATTAGAGATTGTAGACACCTGAAAAACTTTGAGATTCTTGACTTCTCTTATAAGGTTCGTTATAAAAATCAATACCGATTACGGTGTTGACCCTGAAAGGTCCACCAAGTCACCATTTCTTAGGCGGACGGTTCGTCCTCTGAGCCCAAACTAGGGTTCTTACCATTCTAGGGGACCTCTTCTTTTACCGTTGGGTGAGGTTATAAGAACGGAGTCTTCAGGGTACCTGTCTCCTCGGACCACCCGATATCAGGCACTCTAGTGTCTTAACCTGTGCTGAATCGTTGATTTGTTGTTACGGTGTTGATCTTAAATATAGAAAATTAAATTTTAGAAAAAAACGTTACCCTGTTCGTGAAATATTAGTAGAAGGATAAGGACCTTAGAAATATGTTAAATGACGGTAGGAGACTAACTGTTAAATGTCAAATGGACGTGAGAGAAGGTATAGGATTGTGGGGTAAGGTCAGTAGTATAGAGAAGTGTTTATAAAAATTGTCTAAAACCGTCTCAAAGAGTGTTGTCTTTATACAAAATGTATTTAAAGAGCAGATATACAAGAGTGTAACATCAAAGGAAGGAGGTCTCGGGTCGTTTATTGAACAAAGAGGAGATCTAGGGTCTCCGTAAAAGGTTTCGAAACGGTCATCCCCGAATAACCATGGATGTTTTAAGTAGGAGTCACGGGAAAGAATAGAGACACATTTTATCCTTCGTTTCCCTTGTCTGAAGGATGGATGTTCGTACCGTTCCCTTTTTTCGGCTGTCCTAGACCTTGTTTTTCGATTTTACGGAGTTGTTGAAGACCGAGAGAAATAGTACATACCTACGGTGGAACACTTGACCGTACATCTTAGGGTTCTTATAACGTCGAACCTTCTCGGACTAGAAAGGAAGAACCGAAAGTCAAGGCGAGGTTAAACGAATCCAGACAAACTTCTCTAGTCCCATGGGATTTTGTGTCGGAAAATGAGTGTTCTATTATAAGATGTCGTCTTTAAGGTGTGGGTTAGTCCGTCGTCGACGACTGTGTCTGCACCTACCGGGAGTTACCTACGAACAAAAACAAAACAAAAAATTAAAGTCTCTTCCCTCTACTAGAATGATGTCGATGGTCAGAACTATAATGTAAATATTATCTAAGTACAATATATGTGGTAAAACGTGAAGTGTACTTGGGTTATTATCTCGTGAACCTCACACCAAACTCCTGGACGTGTTCATAATAGACTCTTGTTTAATATTTTCGTTTAAACCTGAGATGATTTTGGATGACATAGTCTTCGAAACCTTCACACTGGGTCATTGGACACGAAATTGTTTGAAACATCCACTATGGATACACTCAACTTTAGACCCCTAGTGACGTGATCAAAGAGGTTGAAAATCTCTCCTTTCTTTCCCCAGTTATTTTCTATAGATTGACCGAATTGCAGTGTCACTTCGACACAAAAACTTACTTATACGGGCTAAAATTTGAATTTTGAACAACGGAGTTCAGTAAATGAAGTCACCGGTGAAACGTAGGATTCTGTGTGTATGTGTGGAAATTGTCCCACGATGACTGTCGTTTACACCTGTAAAAAGGACCCCAACGCCCCTCGTAACCCACTAAACCTCGTCATGGTTCTGAATTTTCGTTTCTAGAATGAGACTAGAGTCGAGAACGGTGTAGTGAAGGGGACTTTAATTTTAGTCGTTCGTTGAGAGGAACGGAAAACGGAAAAAAATAAGGGACTTTCCTTTTTTTTTTTCGGGGAGAAAGGACTGAGACCTTGAGGAATCCCGTGTAAAGTCGTGGTCGAAGAAAAAGGTGTACGGGACCCCCAAAGTCGAAGAGGTTCTCGACGGTCAAGTCGGAGGAAGAGTTATGTCAATGACGAAGTGTAGGGACAAAGGACCTGGACGTTCTAACTGGTCACAAGGTCTGGTCCCACCTCCCCTACCCAACACCCGATAGGTCGCCGGTGGCCCCCGTTCACCGTTTTGTCTTGCGTCCCTCTCGTCGGAAATAGGAAGTAGGTGAAAAGGTGAAAGACGGGTCACTGGGTGGTCCGATTCCCCTCTACTAGGTGCGTTTCTGTCCGTCCAATCCTCTCGGAGACGGAGTCTCTTGTCGTCACCGTTACCGTCTACAGCCAATCCTTTCCGACCCCTCTGCCTAGAGCAGGAAGGATCCTCTCTTCTTCCCTCTTAAGGACCGAAGGAACCGTCGGATCAAACGGTAGTCACGACCTTAGGTGGACCCAAGGGACGCCCTGTGAATGGAAGTAGACAACGACGAAGCCTCAGTCGACTCGATTCGACTGGTCCTTGTCACCCTTTTCTGTCCTCCGGGTCTCGACGTCCTAGTACCGAACTTAATCCTCAAGGTCCGTTCAGAGTCTAGGGGTCCCTACAGTTGTGGAAAACTCGAGGGCCGTCCCTGGTCAAACTTCTAAGCAGGAGGTTAGTGTCTCTTCATAATTGTGTGTCCATTTGGAGGGAGATGGGACGCTAGGGAGGGAGAAGGAGAAGAAGGGAGAGGGGTTGTAGGTGGAGGGGAGAGTGACAGGGCGGGGTCTGGTGTTCGGGACTTCCGAGTCACGTGGGTCATGGAGGGGGACTGTCGGGTGGGTGACCACCAAGACCGTGGACATAGGATCGTCCACTTCCACCTCCGAAGGGGGAAGCCTTGAACTTTATGGTAGAGATGGAAGAGGTTCACGGACCGTCAAGGGTCCACGGTCGAGACGTGGGTTCTTCATTTCAGTGGTGGTGACTTAGTCTTAGGTGAAAAATTTTAGTTCTAAGAGTACATTAAATATGCGTTTGATTTCAAACTTTTCGTAGCAGGGTGTACTGATAATTAGGAAAAAGGACGGGGGAGTTCGACAGTAGTGAATCAGGTGTCGTGTGACATAAAAGATTGATACTTCAGGTCGACACCCCCGGACTCACAGAGTCTATGAGAACTTGGACAGGGGACCTCTTCCCGAACAATTACGTCCTCATTGTGTTTCCTACCCATGTGTAAGTGTCCCGTTTAATAGATCCTCTTTCGAGATGTTATGCTCAATTTCTTGAAGGGACCTCTTCCTTTACCGTTGGGTGAGGTCATAAGAACCACCCTTTTAAGGTAACTGTCACTTCGGACCGTCCGATGTCAGGTACCCCAGTGTTTCTCAGTCTGTTCTGATCCATACATTCGTCCTCTTAGGAGGAACCAACGGAACCCGAACTGATTCGAAGTAAGCGATATTTATTAGTAGAGATGGGGGTGAATGAGGTATTTTCATAAAGGTCATTCCGGGATTTTTCCATTGTTAGACTTTAAACAACCCTTCGTAATTATAAACTTAACCACTTCTCAGTCTCAATAAAGAGGGTGGGTAGGAGTGAGGGTAAACGAGGGGAGGTCGAAAAGAGACTGTCGGGTCGAAATGACTTGAGGGCACAAATAACTTCACTATGGAAGAAGGAGAAGTCAAGATTCGGGAAAATGTAGGTCAGGGAAGGTAGACGGGACGGAGAAGGTCCAAGTGTGTTTTCCGAAAGAGACGAGGACTTTGACTTCAGACCTACCCCAACTTAAGAGTACTTGAGACAACCTTCTATTCGAAAGACAATAGAGTTTAAAGAAGAGATTCTGGAAAATATTAGACACCGGACGAGCGACTATAGGCTAGGTCGGTTCGTCCAGGAGTCCGTAAACCTCGTCGGTACGCTTTCACAGGAGGAGAACTGTGTCCGGATGTGTGTAAGTACTCGAGGAACCGGAGAGTGGTAAGAGTAAAAAATTTTACCGATTTGGAATCTGATACTATATATGATTACTATTCCCATAACTGATCGAGGAATAGATTCTTTTTCAATTACAGAGACATGGAATCAAAAGAGTAAACATTTTAGTCCCATCATTGTTACAAATGGAGGATCGCGACGAAACTCTTACCTTACACTAAGATTGACATTTCTTGAGTCGGGTTCCGGACTTTGTAAATTCGCTGATAAAAAGTAGGTATACAAATAGAAAAACGTACTCTTTTGTCTTCGAGTGTCTCTCTCACTGTAGAGTTTCCAGTGTCCAATCATTGCCACTTTACTTTCGTTTGAGAACTGAGAATGGTGTCTCAGGAGTGAGACCAAGGTGTACCTAGTAGTTAACAACGTTGATTTAGAAGTGACAGACTCCACTAAATATAAACGAAAAAAACGTTATTGATCGGGGACTCACCACTCCTCTGTGAAGTCTTCTCTGGAATAGTCATTCAGTTTACCAGATTTTAGGGTTTACGGGTCCAAAGATAAGGTTATAAGGAGTATTCGAAAACTCGTGAAACCCAGGACCGGAAATTGTTGTTCTTAACTTCCATGTCTTGTGTGACTCGTCCTCCTTTCCTCCGTCTGCACCAGGTCACCGATTTTTAGACGAAAGATTACGTCTCCTGAACCCAACATAGGACCGACCCCTTGATTCTGGGCTGTACGACACTCCGGTTTTGATCTCTCGGGTGAGTCTTGTTGTCTTGATCTCTCGGGTGAGTCTTTCTAGGACGTACGGTGTTGATTCTGGGTTACGTCGGTTCATCTACTTATAAATAAAAATTTTTTCTTTACTGACTACGTTCTCGTCTCTTAGACATATTTGGTCTAAACAATGAAGGAATTAAATGATGGGGTTCGGGTTTCAGATAAATCTAAAAAGTGATTAATTCGTGGGTTCGGGTTCAAAGAAACAGGACAGTTAAAGAGTGTTCAAATAACAGAACCGGACTTTTCATATTTTCGACGGACGAAACTGGTGAAGACTCCTGTGTAAAGATATTCTGGAGGAACGTATGTTTCATTTGACGACGAAGAGGATAGTTAGACAGAACCCAGCGAAATAAAATAATCAGGTCGGTGTTAGTAAGTTCTCTCCACCCTCCTTCCAAGGAGGAGGAGTGTGAAGGGTCTTGAAAAGGTCAGAGAAGAAGATGTGGGTCGAAAATAAGATACTGAAAAGATTTCCAGACAAAACAATTGTAGTGAGAATATAATTTTTATTAAACTAAAGAGGGATTAAGAATGTGAATGTTAAAATTTAAGAGGGTACCTCGTGAGTGGGAAGGACTAAACTGTAATCAATTTTAAAAGTCCACATAGGAAGGGAGGTATTTACAATACAAAGACCGTCTAACTTGACAGAAGTTGTGAGTCTTAGGTAGATAAATCCATAACTAAGAACTGGAAAATCCATTTTAGTCCCTATCATGAAACTCATTAAAAACTTTCTAAAAAAACTATATACTTAATGTACAAAAATAAATTTTACTCCGTCACGTTAATAATTCGTTCTGGAGTCTCCGGACTCAGTGTTTAGTCCCAAGACCCTTCGAACTGGTCCGAAACTTGACCTGAGTTTCAGTCAGAACGATGGAAAGAGTTTATCGGATCCATCCCGATCCCGTCTTTTCTGACCCTCTAAGTCTAGTTAAACAGAGTTGGTGATAAAGAAACTGGGTCAGTCCTACTTCGTCAAATCCACCGTATCCTAAGAATTCTTTAATAAACATGTTCCAATGTCCTACAATGTCCGACTCAATATAAGAGGGGTTTCTATATAACTTTAGGAAGGAATGTCCTGGAGTCTTACACTGAAATAAACTTTTATCCTAGAGACGGTTACATTAATCAATTCTACTCCAGTATTGATCTCGTCCTACCCGGGGATTAGGTTATACTGACTACAGGAGTATTTTTGAACCGAAACATTTCCTACAGGACATTTACCTCTGTCTCGAACATCAACACGACGGTGTTCGGTCCCCTACAAACCCGAATCGTTTTCGACCTGCTCCGTTCCTCCTAGGAAGGGACGTCCAAAGTACCCTCGTACCGGTACCACTGAGACACTCAAGTCTGAAGACCGGAGGTTTTGACATTTTGATAGGTAAAGGTATCGAGATTCGGTGAATCAAATACCGTGAAGGAATGCCGCCGGGATCTTTTGTTTAAGAACGTTCATTCAAAGTCAAGTCTCCATTCTTGACTCAAAAGAGACCAAAGACTGTTCGAAGTAGGTAACGGAATACAGATGGGGTGTAAGTGATATTTCAAGAAAGTAAGAGTCAAAGAAACCAGTATTTCCTTTGTTCTAAGAAATAATGAAGGTGTGTTCGGAAGTAAAATGAAGGTCTTACTTTAATGATGAAATAATTGGACTTAGAGTTGAATCTGTAAGTTCGGATACGAACTAAGACGGACTTTATAAGAAGACTAAATGAAATAGAGGGATACATGTACCCGGAAGGAGAGTCCTGAGATCCCTAAAAGAAGGGACGAAACGTTTCCTTTCTGTTTCTGAGAGTAGCGTCTAAACGGTATTAAAACATTATGGTAGGGAAAGCATAACGTTTATTATAAAAGTATAGATGGTAGAGTAGAACGGGAGTGATAGTCTCATCTTTAATGTATCCCCTTCGTTTGAAAGGAGTTAACTATTTACATTCTAAATTTTTATCTCTCAGTGAATTGAAGTTTAGATTGATAAAAACAGACAAAATTTTTAGAGGAAACTGAAGAAATTTAAGTAATTGATGTGTATAACCCCTAAACTCACACATTGTCCCTTCTTGTTTGCATTGAGGTATCGCTTAGATAAAGAAAATTCAAGATCTGAAACGTGAGATATCGATCAACGGAGGGCGGGTCGGAACGATTGAGACATGTATACGTACAATTAACATTTTACTTATATCGAACTTCATATCTCCTATCAGGGGAAGGTCTTTGAGACGGAGGGTACGGATTTGAAATTTTGAAAACGAATCAAACATCCATATGATTAGTAATCTTTCTATTAAAAGGGAACGAACCACTGGTGAGTAGGCGTATCTCTATTCCTCAACGTCTTGTCCTTTAGTGTAGGTAAAACAACTTATAAATATCAACGTTGTACCGGTCGGGATACACCTTGTCGAGTTTTTGTTTCCTAATGGTACAGCGGAAGTTCTAGACCGTCCGTGGTTCCTCAGACGCTGTTGAGTAGTGGAGAACTGGAGAGAAGGAGGGTAAATAACGAGAAACACCGTATTTTCTTCGAAATAAGTTTGACTCGTTCTCCTCAAGAAATCGTGTAATCAGACGGTAGAAGAACCAAACGTCTGAAAGATTTACTTCAGAGACAAGGAACGAGGTTGTGGAATAAAGAAATGCCAAACCGGACGACACACTATTCGTCATACTCGAACCTGAACCATTGTTCTAATTACTACCATACGATATGAAGGGAAAAACAATGTAAAAATAGGTATAAACACAGATGATAACGAGGTAGGAACTCCTGTGGAACCTAAGTCCGACCGATACCCGGATTAGGACTCAGAAGCAATTCCGTCGACCGGGACTTCGTTTCATGAGGACATCCGAGACGGGAATAACAGTTTTAAAGATGGAGTAGACGTGGTTCTTTATTAAGATCCCAGACCACTTTGTTTTCCCTATTACACATTTCTTCTTACACATGAGAGGGTCCATTCCGGGTGCAGGTAATAAAGATGGCATTACATGGTCCCTCCACGGTGACGTAGGTACGTGTCGGTACCCGTAGACTCTGGGGTGTCGTGGGTGTCCTCGGTTCGTCGAGGAAACCGGAGTCTTAGTCTGTAGGGGTGTCCACATCAGGGTTTCGAAGACACTGAGTCCGGAACAATGAGGGTGTCTTCCTTTCTGACACCGGTAGAATAGTTATGACGTTTGGTGTTAGGTTGTCAATTGGACCCCCATCCCCTAACCTGATTTTTTACTGACGGAAGTATGAGAAAGTGTAAATTATCAGAGTAGAAAATCCTCTAAGTCAAGAGAACGAGTAGATTAACCTGGTTAAAAGTGGAACTCTTCTGACTCCTCACCCTTATAACTAGGTCTTTTGAGAATTTTAAAATCACGCGTTCATGACGTCAAAGGAATAAGTACATACCTTTCCGTCTCCGGGTCTTTGACCTCACTAACTTTGAAGACTAGACCCTTTCGAAGTAAGTCACCTGGTACGAACCAGTTCACTCCCCATTGACTTTCTTGACCCGGTTCGAACTGAAGAGGGTAAACTAAAAAAAAAAAAAAGGAGTGACTTGGGTACCGTCCCTTAGACTCTTAGACACGGGGGACGTCACCTTTACTCCTCAGGATTGAGGACATGGTGGTCCCTTCAAGGAGGGTAAACAGAGAATGAATGTTGACCAGTGGTGATCGACCATCTAAGGACGTGAAGAGTTGACTAGAGTCCTGGTTGAGACAGATGAGGGACTTGTCGGAGTCCTTCTTTTCAGTCATCTTTACTCTCTACGATCCTCCTTAAACCAGGGTTTCTATCTTACCCCTCCCCTCCCTATTTCTCTCTACCCTCTATTTCCTTTTTTTCTCTCCCCCTTTCTTGTTTCATACTTCCTCTTGATTGTACGTGACTGAGGGAAGAATGAGACATAGTCCGTATAAATATGTCTAAAAGAATTAGTAGTGGTCATATTGGTATTCCAATTATAAAAGAGGTAAAATATTTATACCTATACTTATGTCTCATCTTTATCAATTAAAAGGATTGTAACTACGGTCTAGTTACAGTTTGACCGTGAGTGTAAGTTCACACAAGACTAGGGTTTAGGTTTGAGACATCATCGGATTTATTAGTTTCGTAGGTTTCTATAGTATAAAATTAGGGACCATGAGCATTTACAATAAAATATATAAAATAGTCGTATCTAAAACGACTACACTAATTCATTTCCTAAAACTCTACTTCCCTAATAGGACCTAATAGACCCATCCGGGATTTATACTAGTGTACATAAGAATTCTCCTTTCGTCTACCTCTAAAATGACATCTTCTGTCTCCTCTACCTTCGATCTCCAACCTCACTACGGTTTATCCTCAGTGTTTGGAGGAAAAGACGAAAGATATTGTATAAGGAATAAAGGAAGACTAAAAAATGGTCTTCGTATGGACTTATAGTATAAGGATGGTTATCAATTAAGTTTCGTAAGATCTGAAAAGGGTAATACATAAAGCTTTAATAAGGTCGGAGTTGGGTAAACGATTAAGATTTCGGTGTAGTTACAAAAATCCATAAACAATATCATCGTGGGATGAAAATCCATGACTTTAGACATAATCAAGGGAAACCGACGACATTTTTCAATGGTGTGTCAACTACGGAATTTTCTAGTTTGGAAACCAGAGAGTATCTAAGATCTCTGGTCTTCAGGTTTCAGTCAAAGTAACCTGCTTTAGTTCACCCCGGAGACCCCCTCTTAGACAAAGACCGAAGTAGGTCACAGACCCCGAAGACCGAAAGGAACCAAACACCGAACGTAGTGACATTAGAAACGGAAGTACCGGTGTAACGGAAGAGAAAAAGACAGACATCAGATTATAAAGGGTATTTCGTGAACTCTTGACCGTTCTGCTATTACCTGATGGTTCGGTTAACACTTTTTTTTTTTTTTCTTTGATTGTGATAATTGTAAATAAAAGAGTTCTTCCCGGTCATAGAGACGTCCATCTGAACTCAAAGACTATACTTCGGGAGAACACAGATCCCCCAGACACTAAGAGGTCTTTAGTTAAACCACAAGTGGTCAAGTTAAGTTAAGACTGTGGTTGAGGGTTGAGAAGTGTCAAATTTCCAGGTCAAAGTGTTCTGACGGGGATGAAGTCCCTGGGTAACATTTAAGGTCGGACCCCCGTATGAAGATGATTAAGTCAAGGAAAGTCAAGTCAAGTCAGCGAGTCAGCACAGGCTGAGAAACTCTGGGGGACTTAGCGTCGTGCGGTCCGGAGGGACAGGTAGTGGTTGAGGGTCTCAAGTGAGTTTGAGTACAGGTAGCTCAGCCATTACGGTAGGTCGGTAGAGTAGGAGCCAGCAGGGGAAGAGGAGGACGGAGGTTAGGAAGGGTCGTAGTCCCAGAAAGGGTTACTCAGTTGAGAAACGTACTCCATCGGTTTTATAACCTCAAAGTCGAAGTCGTAGTCAGGAAGGTTAATTGTGGGTCCTGATTAGAGGAAATCCTGACTGACCAACCTAGAGGAACGTCAGACTCCCTGGGCGTTCTCAGAAGAGGTCGTGGCGTCAAGTTTTCGTAGTTAAGAAGCTGCGAGTCTAAAGAAGTGTCAGGTTGAGAGTATAGGTATGTACTGATGACCTTTTTGGTATCGGAACTGATCTGTCTGGAAACAACCGTTTCATTACAGAGACGAAAACTTATACGATAGATCAAACCAGTATTCAAAGGAAGGTTCCTCATTCGCAGAAAATTAAAGTACCGACGTTAGTGGTAGACGTCACTAAAACCTCGGGGGTTTTATTTCAGACGGTGACAAAGGTGACAAAGGGGTAGATAAAGGGTACTTCACTACCCTGGTCTACGGTACTAGAAGCAAAAGACTTACAACTCGAAATTCGGTTGAAAAAGTGAGTCTAGTTCTTCGTTGTCAATCCTGACCTGTACCTTATTGTCTGACCAAGGTTTAACCCTTTCCTCATTGGTTCCGACATAAAACAGTGGGACGAATAAATTGAAGATACGTCTCATGTAGTACGTTTTACGACCCGACCTACTTCGTGTTTGACCTTAGTTCTAACGGTCCTCTTTATAGTTATTGGAGTCTATACGTCTACTGTGGTGGGAATACCGTCTTTCACTTCTCCTTGATTTCTCAGAGAACTACTTTCACTTTCTTCTCTCACTTTTTCAACCGAATTTTGAGTTGTAAGTCTTTTGATTCTAGTACCGTATACCAGGGTAGTGAAGTACCGTTTATCTACCCCTTTGTTACCTTTGTCACTGTCTGAAATAAAAAGACCCGAGGTTTTAGTGATGTCTACCACTGACGTCCGTACTTTGTTTTTCTACGAATGAGGAACCTTCTTTTCGATACTGGTTGAATCTGTCGGATAATTTTTCGTCTCTGTAATGAAACGGTTGTTTCCAAACAGATCAGTTTCGAAACCAAAAAGGTCATCATTGTAGACCTACACTCTCAACCTGGTATTTCTTTCGAAAACTGAACTACGAAAACTTGACACCACAACCTTTTCTGAGAACTCTCAGGGAACCTGACGCTCCTCTAGGTTGGTCAGGTAGGATTTCCTTTAGTCAGGGCTTATAAGTAGTCTTCCTGATTTCGACTTCGACTATTGAGGTTATGAAACCGGTGGACTACGTTTCTCGACTGAGTAACCTTTTCTGGGACTACTACCCTTTCTAACTTCCGTCCTCTTCCCCTACTGTCTCCTACTTTACCAACCTACCGTAGTGACTGAGTTACCTGTACTCAAACTCATTCGAGGCCCTCAACCACTACCTGTTCTTCCGGACTGCACGACGTCAGGTACCCCAGTGTTCCTAAGCCTGCACTGACTCGTTGACTTGACTATAGTCCCAAAGGGGTCTGGGAAAGGAGTGAAAGCTATTAAATGATCTTACTGAGGGTTTAAAACCCTTTAATGAAATGAGTCCAAATGATCGTATAACATTTCCTATATTGAGTCCCTGTTAGTTTACCTTCTTTTACGTCTCGTTCCATACCCCCCATACGCCTATAGGGAGAGGTCGATACAGTAGGAGGGTTATGAAGGTCCCAAATAGTTGGTCCTTCGAGAGTTTGAGACAGTAAATCTCAAAAAAATGTCTCGAAAGGATGTTTCCGTACTAACTACTTTAGTCGCTGATACTCATTAACTTAGACAAGAGGACCGGAGGTAACGGACCTCCCTCCCACACCGACCTGTAAGATTAAGAGATTATTACTGAACCAGAAGGAGAGATACTGTTTATATTCGATATTGAGTAAATACTGTTTGGATCTGTCGTATAATTTTTCGTTTCTGTAGTGAAACGGTTGTTTCTAGGTAGATCTATTTTGATACCAAAAAGGTCATCCGTACATGTTTACATTTTTCCCGACTCATGGCTTCTTGACTACGAACACTTGACACCACGACCTTTTCTGTGAACTCTCAGGGAACCTGACGTTCCTCTAGGTTGGTCAGTTAGAATTTCCTTTAGTTGAGAATTATAAGTAACCTTCTTGACTACGACTTCGACTTCCAGGTTATGAAACCGGTAGCTACGTTGCTCAGTTGAGTAACCTTTTTTTGAGACTACGATCCTTTCTAACTTTCGTTTTCCTTTTCCTCCATCTTCTCCTACTCTACAAATCTATCGTAGTGGTTGGGTCACCTACACTTAAACTCGATGGAGACCCTCGATCACCTCCTGTATCCTCGGACCACATGACGTCAGGTAAACCAGCGTTTTTCAACCTGTGTTGAATCGTGGGCTTGTTATTGTTGTTTCATTTATATAATACTTCTGACACATTTGTATAAAGAGAAATATATAAATCTATCGTTATAGATAGATACAATTTATATGGTCACTATATTGTATATTAATATATTAAACATTTTTTTAATTATTTGTCTTCGGAGTCAATTTATCTCGACCCTTTGGTCTTCCCCCTCGAGAGTGTAAGACACCGGTGTCGTCTCGGGTCGTCCTTCTTCTTTTTGAAAAGACCGTTAACTTGAGTCGGTCACTTTTCGGTACCTGAGAAGTAAATGACATCGGGAAGGTTGAAGGAAAAGCAGCGATATTTTTAACTAGAGAAAAGGTACGGACACCCCTGAACGTGCACCGAACGGTATCAACGTCTAGGACTTTACGTTAAGAAACGAGTAGAACTTATCTGAGTAGAAACGACCTCTTCATAGACCGTCGGATAAACAAAGTCTTGTTGAGTATAAAATTTGACTGTCGTTTAATTTTTTTATTCTCTGGAAAAGTTGGACTATTTCTCATAGATTGTTCATTAGTAATGGGGAACTTTATTACAAGTTCCTTTCTTAGAGACAATGATGAAATTAGGTTACAACATAACCGTTTTGACCTGTCACTTAACTTCGGTTTTTTTTTTTTTTCCTTTAATTTACATGTTTCTAATCTTTGTTTACTTTGATGACAATCGTATGGAACATTTTGACTCTCAGTCAGTCGACAGAGGACGAGATCTGAGACAGGTACGCTAAGAGGTCCGTTCTTAGGACCTCACCCATCGGTAAAGGAAGAGGTCCTCTCGAAGGACTGGGTCCCTAACTTAGAGTCAGATGGACGTGACGTCCGTCTAAGAAATGACAGAATCGGTGGTCTCTTCGGATGGTGGAACGTTGGTATATCAAATTTTTCTTTGTTCGTTATTTAATAATGCACTTCAATCGTTTCAACAATCTATTTTGTAGTTATGTTTAAAATAAATATAAAGACATATAAAAGTATTTGGTAAATTTTATTTGAATTATAAATAAATAAAATTAAATTAATTTTATTGTAATTTTATTATTTTATAGATGATCATTTGAGTTGTTTACCTCTTCCGGTACCGTGGGGTGAGGTCATGAGAACGGACCTTTTAGGGTACCTACCTCTTCGGACCACCCGACGTCAAACACCCCAGTGACTCCCAGCCTATGCTGACTCGCTGAAGTGAAAGTGAAAAGTGAAAGGACGTAACCTCTTCCTTTACCGTTGGGTGAGGTCACAAGAACGGATCTCTTAGGGTCCCTACCCCCTCGGACCACCCGATGGCAGATACCCCAGTGTGTCTCAGTCTGTGCTGACTTCACTGAATCGTCGTTTGAGTTGTTTTCTACATGATCTAGAAATACTACTCTTTATACAGAGTTGACGGTGTTAAAAGTTCTCGAGATCCAATTAAAACTCCATATAGTAATCCTCTCATTTGTTACATTTTTACAGTTAAGATGGGTTTGGTAAAATATCTAAGTCATGTTAGAGTTGGTTTTAGGATTGTCTGTAAGAACTCCTTAAACTTTTTCTACGAATTCTTTGAAATCACATAAATTTTTTTTTTTTTTCTTTGACTTCACATTTACCAGTTTTTATCAGTTCCCTGAAGGACCCATCAGGTCACCAATTCTTAAGCGGAACGTTACGGCCCTAGTACCTAAGGCAGGCACCAGACCTTTGGTTCTAGGGTGTACGGCGTCTCTCTTATTTGGACGCGTGGTGTTGACGACTCGGGAGTACGAGATCTTGGACACGAGACACTGCTCTTCGGTGGAGTACCTCCTCCGGTGCTTGGGGTCACTTCTCATCGGAGGAGACAGAAATTGATCTCTTTTGGGTGTGTGTTACTACTTCTCGGGGACGTGGTATTGTTTCTGGGTTGTACGGTTTTGTATTTTGATTATTATTATTGTAAAAATTTTTATTAGTCACGTTTTTTTATCTGTGAAACTTCTCCCACCCTCTTGAATGAAATATTTTATAGTTTTAAGTAAAAATTTTGATGTACAAATTTTCGATGTCATTCGTAATCAAATTCCTATTTGTTCATCTTGTTACCCTTCTTTATCTCTCGAGTCTTTATCTAAACACAGAAACTCCTGAGAACTAAATCCTGTTTCGTAGACGTACACGCACGAGTCAGCACAGGTCGAGAAACATTTAGGTACCTGGCACCGGGCGGTCCGAGGAGACGGGTACCTTGAAAGGTCCGTTCTTGTGACCTCACCCAACGGTAAAGGATGAAGTCCCCTAGGAGGGTTGGGTCCCTTGTTTGGAAGCAGAGGACGTGACTGTCCACCTAAGAAATGGTGACTCGGTGGACTCTTCGGGGGATAGTATTTCATGTTATATTTCATTATCTTTTTATTTCCTACCAGAAAATTATTTGTCACTACTAAGTTAACCTATATATATCTTTTTTTTAATCTTGAAATAAAGATGGAATTTGTCCATAAGTAGACGTCAACCAATTTAGGTATCTACACTTTGTGCACCTATTTTTACCGACTAACATCGTTAACATAATACTGTAAAAGGTACTCCTTGAACTCGTAGGCGTCTAAAACCATAAGTATCCCCGAGGACCTTGGTTAGAGACCGTCTATAAGTCCCTACTGATATGGTAAGTGTTTTAAGATCAGGTAGATTCAGAAGTTGAAGTGACGGTTTTGTTCTTTATATCCGTGTGGAACCTCTATGACACCCGAACTAAGGAAGGTCTGGTGACGTTATTTCACTCAGTGTATTTGAAAAAACAAACAAAAGGTCACCCATATTTTCTATACAAGTATAATATGACATCAGATAATTCACACATTGTATTTGTGACACAGATTTTTTTGGGTTTTGGGTTAAATGCACGAAATTTTTGATCGCAAGAAACTTTTTACCGTGGTTATCTGAAAAAGTTGAGTCTCAACGGTGTTTGGAAGTCAAATATTTTTTATGTCATAGACACTTCACGTTATTTTTGTTCCAGACGGACACATTTCCTTCTTACTGTGAAACTCCTTTGTTATTCTGTTTGTTTTTACACCCTATAAATAGTCCTGTTGTCTTGAAGGTAGAAGTTTTTACGGTATTTTATCTTTGAATTACCCTAACAAGATCTGAATTTTCTATACTTCTTCTGTATTAGTTATAGTTGGGTACTTGGAACTCACTTAGATCCAAACTTTCTTTTCAATAAATTAGGTAAATTCTTCATAACCTATTTAACGAATAAGATTTGGACTAGACTGACGTTGTTCCTATCTCTGACAACACCCCCGTCTCGACACCTACACAGATCAGAACCGGAACATTGAACCTCCTCCGTTAGAGAGGTGAAATGACTCGCAGAAGAAAAGTACATATCTCAACACCGGACTCTTTGTACTGGGTATTCTGTGTAATCTCGAATTTTAAACATTTTAAAGACAAAAGGATAAGAACAAAGGATTATTAGATCCCCATTATTGACTAGTTTAGTTAAAATTCCCACAAGTCTTAGAGACTTTTAGATTCTTTTATTTGATTCTTACAGTCGGAATCTTCCCTGAAACCACTACATAAAAGAGCTACAGGGTCTCAAAACAACTCAACAACCACTACCTAACGTCACACACAACCACTATACCCGTATAAATAGAAAAGAGACCCTCGTCGTTACCGGACTCTGTGTCTGACCTCTTAAAGGTCCATCCTCCTGTAAACTCAAACTCACCACACCCAATAAGGTTAAGAACGCCGACACGTACCTGTGTCTCGAGAGAGAGGGTGCGGAAGGGGGCCGGGTAATTCCGTCCCCATTATCTGTTCTTGTAGTGAGTTCCCGCATGTGTAGGAAGGAGAGTGACGGAGGGGTAAGGTTGGAGGTTCTTCGTCTCAAGAAGGACATCGTCCAACCTCCTCCTTTCGAACCGTGCTCACTGTCTGGGAAGTCTTCGGACCCACAGTCCCGGTCGACAGAATCACTTCCGGGTCCCGGTCTTAGTCGGACCTGGTCTCCACTCGAAGGAGAAGTACAAACTTCTTCCTCCGGTCTTCCAATTTTTACTCCTACTTTTAATTTACGTTTTCTTGTCAGCAGAGAGATCTTGAAGGGAGGAAAAGGTTTGTACATAAAATACCTCTTAACTTGGATCTCACCTCTCTGTTCACCTAAACTTTATTGAGTTCAAATGTCAGATCCAGATACGATAATTACTCTGAAATGGGTTCAGTGAAAGGGAGAATTGGAGTAAAAAGGTGACTTTTAGACTCGTTTATTACGAACAAGATGGAAATATTGACCGACTAACACTTCCGGTCTACTTTAGGAACTACATTTTCTCTAAACAGTTGATGCTTAAGGTACATTTGCACTCGTTATATTGAAATTTTGCCGTCCGAATCCTCATCTGGGATACGAAGTGTGAACATTCGGTGTGAACGTTGGGTTCTTTTAGGATCTCTGGACCTACCCCTAGAGTCTACTGTTACTTCTAACAGATTAAGTCCCTTTTATAGGTTCATTTCGATTTACTACCTGTTTCTAGAGATTTAGTATAAACCCACCAACATCTCCGACACTAACTTAGACCCAACTTTTCCACCTGATGTAGAGTTCTTTTCAAATTGAATAAAGGAGATACTAGTTTCTTCGATTGTTTCTTAGGTGGACGGTCACGTCCCCTATACCCAAGTCGGGGACCAGACCCTTCTAACGTGTACGACGCCTCGTTCATTTCGGACACATGGTGTTGATGACGCGGCCGTACGACGTTGTGCACTGATCTCGGACACGAGACGTTTCCTCTCCGGTGACGTAACTCCCCGGATACGTGGGGCTGATTCTTATCGTGGGGGGAGGGGTGGTGTTGATCTCTTTCGGGTCAACAAAATGAGTACATCGTTATTTCTCGGTCGTGTTGGTTTAGTTATTCATTACTATTTACAACTGAGTTTTTTTTACTTTGATTGTATTCTTTCAATCACAACTAAAAGTCCATCCTAATTCAGTAATTGTGTCCGATTCTGTCTCTTAGACTTTCCGAAATAAAGTCAGAAATTTACCGGTGGGTCATCAACACACTGGAAACCGTTTTTCAATAGGAGTATTCTTTAGATGGAGTTCCTTTATAACCTCAGAATAATCCTTTTTATCCGTCAACAACTCTACACAAAAAAAAAAAAATTAGTATAGAATAACTCATTAAATCTCTCTAGAATAACACATTAAATCTAGACCTGACCAAAAGTCTGAATTAGACACCGAGCCCAGATTTGTAAAGATGGATTTTTAGAACAAACCATTTTTGATTACTTAAACGAAAGAACTAGAAAGTTACCTTTATTTATATATCTATTAAACCCTGTTCCTTTTACCTTAGGAACTCATTAACCAGAGGTTCAAGTTCTTGAATTTAGGGTTCTCTATACTAAGTCCCTTACCTCTCATAAATCGAAACGGACTTCTGACTCGAATAACTCTCACTTCTGACTCTTCCTCCAACTCTAGTGTCCTCTTAAAACCTATGGTACGACCTCTAAGACCTAAACTAAGATATTGTTTAACAATCGGAATAACCGAGTGATAGTCACCTCCCTATAGTACTCTGTTCTCAAGTCGTCGAGGTCACCGTCGTCCCCCTTCTCCTTTTTTCGTAACTTCCCCTTCTTGAACCTTATCCCTTCTGTTTATCCTTTACCGGAGTCGTAAGGTCTTGCTTTTACTATAGCAGTCTATCTGATGCTGTCCTTCATGGGGAGTACATCAGGGCGGACGACTCGAACTCGAGGATTTGAAAAGGAAGACTGATATCGACAATAAAGGTCCCTTTGAATTTGTTACTCTGTGTCTCTACCCTTCCGTCTCTAAAATCCGGGGAACTAGACTAGACGTGTGAGTCCTTCTTAATGCTCCTTACCCAGAGAAAACGAGATCCTCAATCGATAACACACTACTCGTTTCTCTTACATCGATTATTTCATCCCTTAAATGTTGTCGTCCTTTCTTCGTCTCACATTAAGATGAAACCTATTCAGTCAAAAAGATAGACTCGTAGTCAAGGAAGTAGACAATTTAATTACTACCCATAAACGGAACCCGATTTAGGTCACGATCGACACTGACCTGTTTCCGTCCTCCTAGACACCCGTCCTTCATCCTTTGGACATATCGACGGGAGTTCCCGAAATCCTCGAGTCATCGACCCGGTCGTCAGTAACAAAACCCGAGGAGGGAGATCTAATCTCCGGAGACTCTTCTCTAGTCTTTAGACCCTATTGTTTTTCGGAGACAAAAGTACTTACGGGTCTGAGGTGGTCGTCGTTCTTAATTTGGGATGAGTCTGAAGTCAAAATTCCTCCGCCTCCGTCGATAAATACCGACCCGGACCAATTTTTTTGTCATTCTTGACCTTTTCTTTCGAAAACAACAAGTCAGTGAGTCAGCACAGGTCGACAAACGCTGGGGTACCTGACGTCGTACGGTCCGAAGGGACAGGAAGTGGTAGAGGGTCTCAGACGAAATTTTTTCTGAAATAGTAAAGTTATTTGCACTCTCAATCATTTCGACTCGAAAGTCACGTTTAGGATACCCTCTTCCTTCTAACCCCTCTCACCATTTCTGTTTAGACTAGAAGACGTGGGTTAGGTTTATAAAAAGTCGTAGAGAAACAATCAATAGAGGAATCTCGTGTCAATCAACGATTTGAGTGGGAAGATTAGGGTGTCGTGATCCTTTGTGTAATTAGAAACAAAATCAGTAAAACGGAAGATTCAATAGTCTGTTGTCAAAATGGTTTACAAAATAACGTTGTGCTGTTCTGACGGTTGAAAAGTCAGACATCATTGACAATGGAACGGGGAGAAGGAGAGACTCTCCATCCTTTTACCCTAACCTAACCCCTGTTTTTTACAAAAATTAATTATATTCTTCTCTTAGTAACGTGTCGGATTACTACTATATCACGGTATTTAAATTTTCACACTAAGTAAGTTAGGAAATTTAGACTCTAGGTTTAATTTTTTTATTAAAAAATTTAAATTTTCTCCATTATATGTTATATGTCTATAAAGTTCTTATTCTTGTTATACGTATAATTTGTATAAAATGGATATCCCTCTTCCCTCTTCAAACTCATACTTATATTTTGTTTTCCCCCCTGGAACGTTCTTGTTTATTAGTACTTAAATCCTCATACTAATTGAGGTTGGAATCGTGATCTCCGGGTCTTTCATTTAGGTATGGCATCTATTCTCCCTCTTTCAATAACCAGTCGTTGAGACGGTACTCCAAACACCCTTAATCTATATACAATAAATACACTCTTTGAGTCGTTAAGGTTCACGAGTTCCGGACAATGTATTTGAGTAGATAAGTTTTAAAACCGACTATGACAACTCGTCACTAATCTTTGAAAACGACTTACCTACCCCCAAGAATCCTACCAACTCTCCGTTTCGTAAAAATAGGAATCTCCTTACACTCAGAGTGAAGGTAATAGGAAGAACCCGGGACCCCGAAAGTCCTCTAATTGTCTTCACAAACGCTGAAGGTCGTGTAAATATCAGTAAAGTTTTATTTACTTAAAAATTCAATAAATGAATTTTTTTTTTTTTTGTAACATAAATTTTACCGTCTAATAGGAGGTCTTTAAAACACCGACAATGAAAGACGGGAGTGGACCTCATATGGTCTGACTGTGGATCTGACCCATGGAGGTAAGGAAACTTGAATCCGGTTAGACTATTTACGTCTTACGTTGAAAAGAACAAAGATAGAGAAACTAATAACCGTTCCCTCTTGTGACATAGGATGGTGTCTAAGGTAAACCAAATGACAGACCACGGGTTCAAAGAGAACCCGACGAACCAAAAAGAATGACTGAATATTCGTACACTTTTGTAAATGACATATCACTTGTATAATTACACATTTCTAAAAAGGGAAGAAGTCCGGGTCAAAGGAAGATTGAGAGAATCTGTCTAGTGTACACTAGGTAAGAAACTTAAAAAAATTCGGTTTATTATTATAATCCTTATCATAAACCTTGTAGTACAGTACGCAAAAGCGTAACTGAAATGACTCTACAGACCCCCCGACGTAGACGTGGATCTGTACCGATAGGTGAGTCTTTTTTTATCTGTTATCAGAACTTTCTCACACCTCACGAACGGGAGTGGAAAAGTATTAAGACGGTCTTAAATACACTCAGGATCCAGGAGTAACGTAATCACTCGCGACTCACGAGTGCCCCCACACACATCCACTCCTACACCAAACTTAAGATACAGGAGAACGGGGTGAGTGTGGGATCTTTAGGAACGACGGGATACTAACCGGATGTATCCGAACCCGAACAGGGACCGTCTCATAGTTTTCCAATGACCCACGGGTTGTTGGAGTCTGAGAGTCTGGTCACTAGACTTCTATGATAGTACTGACATGTCAATTCCCGGAGAACAGAAAAAGAGGAAAAGGATCGACCGAAACACGTTTGTTTAATGTCAGATCTCTTCCATTCACTGAAGGTCTCGCCCACCCTGTTCCAAGTTTCCACGTCAGAACCCAGGACGAGGTTCTAGGGTGGGAGTCGGGAAGAACATTCCGAGAGTGGAGACGAAGGAGGGAGATTTGTAAAGAAGTGAAGAGGAGCTTAGAAGAAGTGAAGATACCACAAGGAACTCGACTTATACCCATCCCTGTTCTCTTGGGAAAATGACACCAGGAAATAGGAGAAGAAGAGGTCCATCTCCAACGGACCTGTAGGAAGATCGGTGGGTAGTCATACGTAGTCTCGACCCAGACTCCGTACTCGACATCACCCGTAGTGTCACTCACCCCTAATCCCAAACCTCCTTTCAAACTCAACTCAGTAGAGTCTGTGTCGATTCGTCCTTTGTATACTTCTCCACCTTTTTACTTACACCTTCAAAATCCCTACCTATTTTAGTCTCAATAGTCTCTTTGTATTTTGTATACCTTTTTTTATTGACCTCCGGTTTTATTAACCTAGACTTCAATCTTCAGAACTTAAGACCGGAGATTAAGTACCGAATAACTATGTTATTTTTTCAACGGAATAACTATGTTTACACATACCGTTACCGTCCCCGTCAAATCCTTTCTTGTTGTTATTTGATCTTCTTGGTCTTTGTTTTTCGTTAGTTTTCAATCCCCGTTCGTTTGAGAGTAAGTGTATTACCCAATAGTAAAAACCGGAATCTGTTCAGTGAAGTGGAGGTAATTAGAGACGAAAGAGTGGTATTTACACACATATTCTCCTAAATGGGTGAACAAGTGGGTCAATACCCCACCCTCCTACTCGTTATTAATAACACGTATACTACACCAGATATTAACGTTGACATCATTCTAGAAGGAAGGAGAACTAATCTATTGGAGAACTCACTAAAAGGAATAAAAACTTTCAACTCTATCACAAATACGATTGACCACGACCGATGAACCCACACCTCTGGGAACCGACATCTTGAACGAATTATTTCCGGCTCAGACCTCTATAAACTCTGTATAGTGCGTCTGGATTTATTTGCACTTTATTGTTACTTATAGTCATCATTCGACTTGACCTGGATCTCCTCAGAAGTTCTAGTCTCAGAATTCCGGTACGTAAGACCATGGGTTGTACTAAAAGTCCTTAAAAGTCGTGTCATCGTTTCCGTCCTTTTTCCGTTTAAGAATTTTTACAAATCGACCCTTGGTCCGTATTACCTCTATCCTTACCTATAAGACTATATTACAAGAGAAATATATACAGAGTCAAAACGACCACACATAAACACGTACGTAAATCCCTTTCCACGTTTTCGGACGTATCTCTTGTACGGAGAGAGGGGTCCTCATTTTCGATCCATCGATTCACACGATCCCTATGTTAGTCACCATCTCAAACCAAACCAAAACACAACCTAGTGACGAAATCCACCCCGTCTACCACAGACTAATTTTAGATAATATCAGGAACGTAAAGGTCCCTCAGATCAAATTAGGATCAAATTCAGACCTGGAAAGAATGATCTAATATAAGAAGGGAGGAAAGAGACCAGTGTCATGGAGAGACGGCAAAAGACTGACCCACCAAACCTACAATCGAAAGAAAAGTATAAAACCCTAAAATGTAAGGGATATAAGGTCTTGGGTAAATATCGTCGAAGGGACTATATCTCTTCCTTTAGTCCTACACGACCACTCGGGACACCTCAGTCGTATAAACCCCATGACGTACCTGGGACGTACCTATTTCTGTCTCCTCTCTATTCTACTCTAGACGGACATCTTCTTAAATTGGATTCCTGTCCGTTACTTTTAAAGTACGACTTGAGTAAAGATAATGCACCTTGAAACGAGTTTATACAAGGTATCTAACCTATTTCTAATTCCATCTACCTCGACCACCACTTCCATCTATAATCTATCGATCTCGTACTACGCATTCCTCAACCCGTACACTATTCAACCTACGACGGTTTGTGTCAAACCACTGGATGAATGTCTACCTAAAAACTCGAGACGTAGAGAAAAGGACCGTCGATGTTTTTCAATCTTAAAGTATCATAACCGAATGTTCTGGTAGTATACTCATTGGCACGTAACTCTCTCTTTTGATGAGTTCCATCCTCATTATAATCTAAGATCTTACAATTTGGACCTTCGGAAAGTCCTAGATTATCCTTAGATCTGTTTACAGAAGTAAAAATGGTCACCCCTTTGACTCCCGGTTCCTACTCTTGAAGGGTCCTAGTGTTCCTTTAGATTGTTATCTCGTTCGAAGACTAAGGGTCCATCTCGAGAAAGGTGAGGTAGTACGACTACTCACCCCGTCCTTCAGTCTTCTGGATCCCTTTCAATTTCTTCATTATTCCGACTTTATGAACCCTTAATTTTTGGAAGAGAAGTGACACCCTTAGGTCCGTTCTTACGGAAGTTGGTTCTCTGTTCCCCATCGAAGTAAAAGTCTCTTCGTTCTTTCCGTCATACGAAAAGTCAAACTGAGGTGAATGGAAGTCCGGTAGGGTAAGGTCGAGTATTTAGAGACGAAAAAAGGTAAGTAGGTTCGTCAAGGACCATAAAATGGAGACGTTTCTATTATTTCTCTGAACTGACGGACAAGGAGTTTTTATGGTAACGGAAAGTTCAGTGTTCTGGATCAAAGTTAGAACAGTAACTGTGTAATCTACTGAGCATAAACAAAAGACCTAGAGTTAATTATATACATAACAAGAAATTTACCAAACTTTCTAATATGACTGTAATCCTTAATAATAATGATTTTAATACTAAAAAATTTTAGAAGGTCTACCTAACGATGTTTCTACACTTTCCGTGGTAGATACTAATACTGCGAAAATGAGAATTACCTTTCCTTGTGTAAGTCAAGTTCGTCATACGCCCGTTTGTACAGGAAAAACAGTTACACCGGTGGATAACACCAGACTGTCGAGTTATAGGACCATTCTCAAGTATCGATTTAGAGGAACCCTGATTAAAAGGTCGAACAATATAAAATTCAGTATAACCATAATATAAGATTAAAATTAAGATATATAGTTTTGTTTATGAGTGCTAGTTCACTGAAATAAGGGATTACAGTCCTCAGTCGTTTGATACCAGGTGTCCCGTTTAGGTCAGTCGGATTAAAACATTTATTTCAAAATAACTTGTGTCGGTACTGGTAAGTAAACGTCTAATAGATACCAACCATAATACGACGTTCTCTCTCAACTCATCATACTCACAACCACGGTCTCCAGTAGACTTTACTGATTAGATCTGGAAGTGTCTTTTACAAACGACTTGGAAGGATGCAGGACGGAGACGAAAGGAGGACTCTAAAGGTCCTCTTGGTTATTACATAAACTCTCGTTGTCGGAGAGACTTCTAAGTTCAGAAGAAACGTTTATGTCCTCCATCCTAACTACTAAAACTCTGAAAAGATCCATTGAATGTTTCTGTCCCTTTTCTTTTTTCCCGAAATAGGGACCTCGTGTAAACTGCCCTTGCTCCCGACCTCTCCGCTGGCATTCTCTCCGCTTGCGAAGGAGAGGTTGGAGTTGTGGAGGAAATCCACATCTAAAAAGGGGAGAGACACGTAATAAGTCCCATCTCACAACAGAAAGAGTATAGAATCCGGTAAAACTAATTTTCGGTTATTTATTACTTGTCCTGATTAAAAATAGTCTTTATCTACGGAAAGAATATAAACTTGATTATTCTTGAAGTAAAAATCCAAAAAGTAATAATATAAAACTTATCCATGACTTGACTTGATATAAGTGTTCCGAGTTTTAATTTCATTATTTTTTCATATCTCATTTTTCAGAAAAGTAGACAAAGGGAAGGGAAGACTACTGGTCATAATAGTACAAATGTTTTATATATACATAAAAAAAAGGAAAAGATGGTTAACTACTGTATATTATTTACTACTACTACTATCAGTCGTTACAGACTGAGAAAAACTGAGTGCCTGACATGGACGGTCCGAGGGGACAGGTACCCTAAGAGATCCGTTCTTATGACCTCACCCAACGGCAAAGGAAGAGGTTTGTTCATTATTTATGTTGGACGGTTAAACGAAAAATTTTAATTATTCCATGGAACCTCAAGCCTAGTAAAAGAGGAAGACAAAATTCTAACTTATTATAAGATAACCTGGTATGAAGTAAAACGATCAATATCCCTAAAATTTTTAGTTAAATAAGTCAAGGTTGAGACATACATTATCCACGTTCTTGACCCCTTATCAAAGAGTTCTTGACCTTCTGTCCAAAGGATTAATTATCAGACAAAGGATCTCCTCAATAATAGATATCACTGATTTCTGTTCTCCCCTCCTACACTCCTTTTCATGAATCCTTGGAACACCTTTATCCTTTCGTAAGAATATAACGTCTCTTATTTTTACTTTCCTGAATCTCCTCTATAGTCAACTGTGACAACAGACTCTGACAAGTCAATCCCTCACCAATCACAAACAATACCTTGACTTCTACGAACCGAGTGTTTCCCACTTTTCTACTGATATTTTCAGGCCCCTTTGTTTGACTTTTCGAACTCCTTCTTCCGTTAACCTTCGAACACAAAACCATATAGTCACTCCCAAAAATCCATCTTACGCAGAAATTGTACGACTTCTAACAATTTCTTGCGGTCTTTCGAGTTGAACTTTAAAGAGACGAAGAAAAACGGGGACAGTCTAAATGGGGGTGAGATGGGTCCCACTTGATCGGACACTTCTCCTCTCTTCAGGTAAGAGTAACACGTACAGGGAAGGAAATTTTTTTTTTTTTTTTTTTTCTAAGTTAGATGGTTAATTGGTTAGTCCCTTCCGTTTGACTATCAGTCACTACAAATTTACACCAAAACAAATTTTAATTTTACTTTAATTTTAAAAACAAAAATTTAACACCATGTTTTTCTGTTTTATATTTTAAATGGTAGAATTGGAGAAAATTCTTCTGACAAGTCGTCACAATTTTTATAAGTAACAACATTTTGTTTAGAGATCTTGAAAAGACAGAACGTTTTGACTTTGAGACATAGGTAATTTATTGTCGAGGGGAAAGAGGAAAGGGGGTCGGGGACCATTGGTGATAAGATGGAAGACAAAGATATTTAAACTGATGAAATCTATGGTGTACATAAATAGAATGGATGTCACAAACAGAAAAGTACTGATCAAATAAAGTGAATCTTATTTCTAAGTAAGTACAACATTGTACACTGTCTTAAAGGAAGATAAAATTTTGACTTATTATAAGGTAACATATACCTATATGGTGTAAAACAAATGCGTAAGTAGGTAGTTACCTGTAAACCCAACGAAGGTGGAGAACTAAAAATACATAGTACCTACACGTTTATAGAGAGACTCTGACAAAAAGTGAAGAATACGTATATACGGGTCTTAACCCTGACGACGAAATACCATCAAGATAAAAATTAACAAATTCTTTGGAGGTATAATAAAAGGTATTGTCAATATGGTAAAATGTTAGGGTGGTCGTCACTAGACCACTCGAAATCTTATTATTTCTACTGACCCCTCGGTGGAGTCTTATTACATTGGTCTTCTTGAAGACCTTTCCTTAGACCCGTAGGAATAAAAATTCCTTTCCAGGGTAGACTAAGACTACACGACGTCTGAACCCTTTATGACGTAATATTGTTTCCCGAAAACGTATGTACAGACCTCTAGATCATAGAGTAAAGTCGGGACGGTACTTGTCAGAAAGACTGAATCTATAAAAAGGGGAAAAGGACCTGGAGACAAAAAGGGAGACATTTTACCCATAAAGGTTCTTAGTGACAGATATATGTGTTCCGTCCGAGAGACCGGTCCGGTGGTATAACAGGTAAGAGATGGGTATCTTGACTTACGTGATGTCCTCCTCGACTTCGGGAAACCGAATCAACACAACCCTAAAGGGACATTGGTTAAGCCTTTCGTTCTTGGTCCTCTTTTGAGTCTTTAGGAAGGTCCTGACTTCATTCACGGATGAATTTTGGGATGTCTCTAGACAGAGACAGATGGAAAAGAGGTAAAGGTCTCCGTGAAGGTACAACCCCTGAAGGTCCTACCCGTCACCCAATTACCCAAACCCCATGGATGATTGACTAAAATTTAAACCGGAAGTGACTACACTCAGACCGAAACAGTCTCTACGAAAGGGGAAGGGACCCTTCACTCTGGATCTACGTACCACCTCCTTACCCTCGTGTCTTTATCGAGGACCACAACGACCATGTCTTTGTTATATCTACCCTCTGTCACTGTCGTACACCTTATCTCTTTTTAGTTCACAGTCCCTCGGGTTTCAAATGGTTGCCGGAATGAAGGGGAAGGGTCGGGACAAAAGATATAGAGGTATAGACAAAGGGGAAAAAGCATTAGAGTTTAGGACCATGGGATAATGTTAAAAGAGAGAATATAAGACCTCGAAGGACCATTGTAATACCAAGTAACGTCCATACAGGCAGGTCCTCCTCCTATGCATGGATTAAAGGTCGACAAACTCTTTCCCCTACACTTACCACTTTGTCTCGTCTTTCAGAAGTGGAAGAATTTCCACTCAATTAATGACTGGATTCGAAGAAGAAGGAATTATAAGGATTACATCTCAACCACACCATCTTTACCTGCGTTCCCGAGGACGGACCTCCTCCCCAACCTGAGAAACCTTCTCTAGAGGAATGTTCGTATCCCTGATCCCAATTTAAACAATCATAGACACTACGAGACCGAAACACCATGTTTCGTAACACATCTCACGGTGGAAAGTGACCCTGGTAAGAGAAAACAAGTAACTGTAAGTAAGTAAGTTCCTTGTAAACAACTCACAGACGATAGATATTCCGTCAAACGATTTGTTATTCCCATATTTTTATTTGTCTGCGACAGGGACAAGGAACTACTCAAGTATGACCTCTTCTGGTTTTTTATTTTTTTAATTTTACCGTCTACATTATGTTGCGTTATTCACGGAAAATACTTTGTGACCGAGAATCTGTGTCTCTTGCACTCTCGACTCTTCCCGGGAATTTCTACTAGTCTCAAGTCACAGGAATTTACGCCTTGACACCCGGTTCCAACTGGGTACAACTCTAAAAATATATATGAGTCATTTGACTTTTTTGTCCCGTTACAATCCTCCCAAAGTATTTGTAGTTGACTAAATATCTCGACGGGTAATAAGATTCTAATCCTGTGTATACATTAAATAAGAATATTAATAGAGAAATTTTGATGTACTTCATTACCACAAAATTTTAAAAAGAGAATAAAAAGTTTTGTTTTGTGACCTTGAGGTATAACCGGGGGTTTTCCATAAAAGTTTTCTACTGACCGGGTACCTCGTAGTTCTAGATCCTTTGGTGTAAGATTAGAGAAGGGAAACATCTTTTCCCTTAACTTTCGATCTCTCGACTGTATAGAGTAAGTATCCTTGTCCTAAAACACTACCCTAGTGTCCCTCTCTATCTTTCTCCTTCATCTGAAAACGATATTATAGATGTTGAAAGAACCATCAATCGTACCAACACTAAGTCTCTTATATAATTCTTAGTATCCTTTGCTTGTATAGAGTTGTATTCTCCTTCACCTCATAGACACCCACTTTTATCGGACCTAGCAGGTACTAGTCTTTACTAAGGCAGTAAAGAAAAAAGGTAGAGAGACGACGTCGTTAGGACAGGAGTGGGAAGACTCAAATACCCGAGTTAGTTTGTATATAGGACCCTTGGGTAGTACCAGGCACTGTAGGCGACCTTAAAACTTTTCAAGGATCACCCTGGACTACCGTAGGGACAGTACGCGACCAAAGTAGCCTGAGGTCAGTCATGTCAGTTCAGTCTATAAGACCGTATGTACTTTGTCAAGGTTTGGTTGATTCTTCTAGTTCAACCCTCGTCCTCGGTAGGACGAAGAAATGGACTTCTGGACAAATTTTTGTTTTAGAAAAGAGATGTAAGAGAAACGAGTCAGCACAGGTTGAGAATCGCTGGGGTACCTGATGTCGGATGGTCCGAGGAGATAGGTACCCTAAAAGGTCCGTTCTCACGACCTCACCCCACGGTAACGGAAGAGGTTAAGTAGGTACTCCTATCCAGTTAAACGGTACTATAGGACTTTTTCGTACAAGGATGTGTAAGACTCAGAAGGAAGAGAGAGATGGGATTTACACATCTTAACTGTTACGCCACTTATCGGTATGTTAAATTCAAGATGAAGTATTGTAAACAGAAGGGGATCCTCTTTGTACATTTCAGTTAAAGGTCTATAAAAGTCTAATCAGAAAAAGGTACTGTGGGGTGGGTAGGGACGGAGGTGACTAGACAGTGAGAAAACATCCTTGGGATCTATCTCACCCTCGTTCTTTAACGGAGTGTACTTCCCTTCTCATAGAGGTACTACCACCGTCAGTCTCGGAGAAAAATTAAGTCTGGGATGTTTTTGAAAGGAGACAGACTAGAAATCACATAAGTCTCATACTGTGAACCAGTCTCGTAGGAAACTTTCTATCCGAAAGGGAAGAGTTGGGATCTTGGGAATCGAAGTCTTGGTCGGGACGTTGATAGAGGTTATTTTACAAAGGATGTCGTAGACCTTAGTGACACCACCAAAAGTTTAGGATAGGTCTCGGGTTTGAGTAAAAGAGAGAGAGAAGAAGGAGTGACACTGACAGTGTCTACCACATAACTGATTTATGGACCTGGGAAACCTATCTTCTAAATGGAAGGATCTAGGAACCTTCCAACAATGGACTACTGAGAGTTGACAGTAGGGAAAAATCCTTAACAGAGTCCAGTTCCAGTGTAAAGTAAAGGTTCCCGTCGGATATAGATTAATAACCAGATACTCTCCATATTGTCGGTTCTAGACTGAAGAGTTGAACCCTGTGTAGATTTCCCGGTAAGGTCACCACCTCTGGGGGTCCTTATCCGTTTACGGGAAGACGCGAACGTGACGTCGGGTCAAACAAGGAGACTGTCTAAAACTAAGAAGTAACGAAGAGTCCACAAGTGGGACTCTATCACGGGGTCATTTCAAAGACTTACGTTTAGGGGTAAAACCTCAGAAAGGTCCCTTGTGTTTTATGTCATCAACCATTTCGTAGACTCTTTCTTTTACGGTTCTACTCAAAAAACCAACAAACAAACAAACAAACAAACGTTGTGGGTACGTCGTTCACCCCTATAATTAAGGGAGCGGTCCCTACCTTCGGTATGGGAACTTCACTTTCACGTCACAGAATTGGTGACCTGAGGTCCCTTCAGGGATTTTACTCTAAAAACTTCGACCTAATAGGTAGACCAACCGTCATTTCCCTAATCACCTTGTATCGGTGATCGTGTTACATCGTTAAAAATTTTGAAAGTGGGTTGGACTTGACTCTACGATATGGTTACCTATACGTTTTCGTCTACACTACATAGTCCACGAACTATTTATACCCTCTCTACCATTATTATTACATTATCTTAAGAAGTCATCTTCTTTAACTACGGAACCTCTCTCTACTAATTTACGACTCCTACTATAGAGTAGTTTATTTCACTTTCAGTGAGTCAACACAGGTTGAGAGACCCTCACCCATCGGAAAAGGAAGAGGTCTCCTTAGAAGGGTTGGGTCCCTAACTTGGGTCCAGAGGGTGTAACGTCCGTCTAAGAAAATGGTCGACTCAGTGTTTCCTTCGGTTCATCTCCGATTACACTTTCGGTCTCAGAGGTATCCTCCCATATTTTTTTGAGAGTATAGGACGTTGAGTTCCCGTTTTTTTCGATTCCAAGTCGAGGTTCTAAATTAGTGTCCTTATCATCCTGAGGTTTCATACAATTTAAGGGTTTGGTCTAATAGAAGACACGGATCCAGTACCGGAGTTAACCTTTTCTTGTCTTATAACTCTGTAACCTACCTCTGTAGACCACCCTACGTAACAACAACGACAACTCAGCGATTCAGTACAGACTGAGACGCTGGGGTACCTGACATCGGACGGTCCGAGAAGCCAGACACCCTGAAGGGTCCGTTCTTATGACCTCACCCGACGGTAAAAGAAGAGGTTCCATATGTAGTCTTGTAGATTTAGAGGTCTAAAGGGTCTAGGAAACTCGAAAAATCTTCATCGGGTTAGGAGGAATGGTTCCCAATCAATCAGGAAGAAGGACTTCTGTTACGTCTCTAGAGAGGAGACGGTTTGTACATGGAGACGGTGTGTAAGCCGTAGGAAGGTATGTGTTGATTTAAGAGTCACAAGACCTAGTTCCTCTCATCTTACGTTTCAATCAACTACATCTTATGTGACTATGATCTCGTAAGAGGGTTTCATGTCTTAAAAATATGCGACCGTTCTTGAGTTGTATGACAATCCTAAGAGGACGAATTTTGTCGTTTTCGAGAGTGATTTACACCATTCTTACGGTCCTGAGAACTGTGACTACCGTCTTCCTCCCTAGTTTTTAAGTTTCTTCACCTGTATGATCTCACCTAAATGGTACATTATAACCTTTTGGGTGACCTACTTAACCATCGTCCTCTCGGTTTGCTATAAGACAACCACCAACCCCCTCCGTACACTACCCTGTCCATGTGATGGTAATGATTCTTCGAGGTACCACTGACAGGAGATAACCTGAACACGACCACTATTGCTCTAAGACGATGTCTTCACCGAAGTGACTGTCGTTACCCTTAATATCCTAGAACTTCGTTAAGTCCGGTCTTTATCGTCGTGACTCGACCAGTCTTGGACCAGTCACATACGTACGCGTACGCGGTCCACACGGCCCGTTTTAAGTACATTACTTTCTGTTAAAGTCTCTCCATCGGTGGAAACATCTCACAACTCTGTCAATTATTTTATGTCGTAGGGATCTATGTTTTATCTACCCGTCGGTTGTTCGTATAGTGACAGATGTGTCTTCTTTAGTTCCTATTAGTCTTCTGACTCCCATCGACGGGGTCAATTTTTATGTTAGTGTTATGGAACGGGTCAAAGACTAGTATTTGGTCAAAAGTCTAGACTGTAGAACCTAATTTCCCTCTTCGGTTAAGGACTCCTTGGACGTCACGGTGACTTTTATATATCTTATATTAAGGTAAAGAAAGGTTTTACCTGAACGATTTCTCTTTTGGGGAGTTTAGAGTTCCTGAACCTTTGTTCCAGGTTCACTTATAAATATACCTCTCTGGGTTTCACAGTAGAGCCGGAGAGACAATTTTACCTCCATTACCCCCAGCCCATTGTCCACTTCAACACCGAGTGCAGACCAAGTGTCACACAGTCCTAGGTATGCCACCCTCAAAGAAAACAGGGTTTTACACATTGATCTTACTTTTTAGAACTTTACTTGGTGTTTATATTTGTTATATAAAGAGACTCACACTCTGAAGTCTTTTAAAAGTTCAATGGTGGAAAAACAAAAAGACGTAAAGGAATCAGACATAACGTAAGTTATATCAAATAAATTTGAATCATGTAAATTTTGTCACGAAAAAGATTTCCTTTATAATCGAGAGGCCTACAAAGTCCTATCGTTTCATAAAATTGTAAGAATTCAATTTTTTGTCACTGACCCAGCCACACCCTGCCCACCGTAGACTTCGTCTCCCTTTCAGCCGGCTCGCCTCCCGTTTCGGCTCCGTCTCCACTACGCTCTTTCATCTGGCGACTCTACTATTCAGGGGCCCTTAAGCTTCGTTGCTTTTACGTGACACCAGTGTGTCTGCCTCATGTGTGAGGACTCACCTTTCGAAGGACGGAAACACCTTGGTTGCATTAAAAAAAGGGGGTAAGTTTACGAAAGTTTATTCAGACTTAAATCTCTTCGGCACCCTTATACTCGCCTTTTAGTTCTACCTCTACTGACGCTGCGAGTTGGCTCCGACGAAGAGACATGACACCCCCTTTGCCGCCGTCTAACCGACTATGGTTGACTAGTTTCTGACGACGACACTTAACGTATAGTCTAAGTTTCTCTTTTGGGGCATAGTCTTCCGCGGTAAAATAAGTATTATAACTGATGGAATTTGTTCAGAAGTAGACACTTTCATATAAGTGAATGTGGAGGGGTTTGGGGATGGATCGCCTCGAGGTCACCGCGTTAGCCAATCGCGCGCCATGAATATTCTGTCATGTGAACACTCGTTACGGCTCCAACACTCAAGCTCGGAGTGGACCTCGTTTAAAATGATGAGAGATCGGCATACTCTGTCCAATTTAAACTCCAGGGGTGTTTCTCAAGTTGCCAACCCTAAATGTATGATCTCGAACCAACACCCAACAGAATTTTAAGACAAATGTCAGCACGTACCAAATTCATGGTAGGGCGACTAAAGCCACAGAAGGAAGAAGGCTGTGCAACCGTTAAATTGAAAACAGAGAACGGTTCTGACAAAGTGTCATTATTTGATGCAGACTAAACAGTCAATACACTTTACACCTGCTAGAACCAAAAATTTGCATAGAGTCATCTTTAAAAGGACATAAACTTGGACCAAAGGAGTCAAAGAGGTGAGTAGCCCCGAAGGAGATTCCACGAATAATGAGAAATATTCAGGTAGGACGGACATCTATATAGTCTGTGAGTCCTTGAGTCGGAGTCTTTTCCTCAACTTGGTCCTCAGACACACACCCAGTGAATTAGAGTGGGAGAGGTAGAATTTGTAATAGTCTAAGTAGGACTCTGTTCCTGTACCTCAAGAGACCGAAATGTTTTTAAACATTAACGTGTACAAATTTACGAGTCGTGATAGTCACGAAAAAGTCGACGACGATGTAAAACCTCGCGAATGTAATAGGGACCGGGGTGGGACTCGACGGGTGGTCCATTTCTTTCACTTCAGCGAGTCAGCACAGGCTGACAAACGCTGGGGTACCTGACATTGGGTGGTCTGAGGAGACAGGTACACTAAAAGGTCCGTTCTATGACCTCACTCAACGGTAAAGGAAGAGGTTTCCATCCAAGTTTTGTTCCAAGTGTCTGGTTAAGTCTAATTGTGACCATTTCTTCACCATTACCTATTAAATGAATGGTTCTATATAGTTATCACCGATAAGTGTCACAACAAAAATCACAATTTACTCTATTGTTTTGTAACAAACTAACTAACAACAACAAGTCAGTGGTTCAGGACAGTGTTTAAGGGAGATACGTACAGGGAAACCTTATACTAGTAGGTCGTCGATGGTATTTCTCCACCTCAGATAAAGGGAGGAACATACACTCGACTGGAACACTAAACCGGTTATCTTACGACAGGATTACTACAACACCCTCAAAGTTATAATCCCAAGTTCTCGGAATATTGAAGAGGAGAACGGTAGAACCCTGGGACTCTGTAGTACACTTCTTTAGGATGGATTGAAGGACTTCTTGACTTCTAGTACACTTCTCTCTCAGGGTCAGTAGGGTCGGTAAGGTGTACTGTGGGGTCTGTCACTCACCCTTGTAAAACCTGGTAGATCAGGGTCAGTCCGACGGTCTTTTGACGTTAGTTACTCACTGGTGTTCGTTTTGGTCGGTTTCTTAACGGATCAACTCGTGTCGGGTTATTGACTGGACGTCTTAACCTTTGATTTACAACAAAATTCAGTGGGTGTTTTAAACCCACTCCAAACAATGTTTCTACATCTACTGACTGTATTCGTAAATCGTACCTTAATCTTAGGTATTGTTCGTCTAACTAAATCACTCATTTTAATGGGTATTTCTTTTCGGGTTCAGATCTGTAGAATTGACGATTTAAGACGGTAAAAATTTTTTAACTATAATAAAGAAATGTTTGAGAATATTTTTAACCTTTTCCTTCGGTAATAATGGAACTACGATTTCAGTGTGTTTCTGTAGTACTCTATTCTTTTGATGTCTGGTTATAGAGAGTATTTGTACCTGTATTTTTAAGAGTTGTTTTATGATTGTTTGTTTTAGGTCGTTGTCTACTTGTATAATGTTTTTCCGGACTCCTTTGCAAACTCCTACCACAGACACAAGTAATAGAGAAAACATCACTACCAAAGTACTCAATATGTATACAGTTTGATATTCAAATTTATGTACGTCAAATTCTTTTAAAACGGAGCTATTTCGACAATTTCTTCATGTGAGTGCCCTTTTTTTAGTAATGTCGTAAGCCGTACTCGTCAACACCTAAAAAAAAAGAAAGAGAGAAAGGATATGACACCTTCTCGACACAGAACAATCTAAATAAAGAAGAAAATTACAAAATTTCTTCAAGCATCGTTTGGCTTCCTGTACATTAAAAGAGTCATCCTTCTGAACTGTTGATTAAGTTTTATAAAGTATCAAATTCTGGTAAGTTTTAAAGTTAAGGATGAACTTAGATTGAACTCGGCAGTATAACAATATACTTACACAGGTAATGCGGATTTATAAGTTTATATAAACTGGTGCAAGAAAAGTGAACACGTCTTCGAGGGAGAAGTAATATTAAACGGACTGACCAGAGAAGAGTACCAAGGTCCAAAGACAAAATTGGGACCGAGGAGTCTAGGACGAATTGCAAGTTGATTAAGTAGGACGTTGCACACCCTCTTGGGTGTCGACCAGAGACTCTTGGGTGGCTTTCTGCCGCGAGCAGAGTCCACCGTAGGTGCTCTTAGTCCTCGGTCGACGAATTTTACACCGTTCAAAAGGACAGCTTTCCCCCGCGGTAAATTTGACTGAAGGTTTTTCGTTTAGTTGTAAAAGTCGCAGTTTCATGTCTCGCCGTGGACTTTTGGTTGCCTTCTCAGCATGCGATTTTATTCTATGCAGGTCTGTGATAGCCTGCCCCTCTCGTCTTAAGGAACTGTAAGCACGGAACACCGTGGGTGGAGTGAGTGACCCAGGTGGGTTTGAGGACCTCCTCCGAGGTTTTCTGGTTCCGACCGCGAAAAGCGTTAGGGTTGTGGACGCATGGACGGACTGGTTCCTGAGGATATCATGTTTCTCTTCCGACCGCGGCTGGGGTGAATGACTTAGTGAATATTGGTTTCCCTCTAAGACCCTGTCACTATAGACCCATTTCCATTGTCCTTACACTTTTTACTTTGTTGGTGCTTCCCTAAGCTTGGGAGTTAGAAGACTAGGCTTCAGTCTGCGGAATAGGTAATCCGGTGCACCAGGAAGCGAGCATTCCACTTTCTTTTTAAATGTTCATAACTCTTAGACCCGATAAGAACAATTGACGTTGAGTACTTTTTATGGAAAGGGTAGTTAAAATGAATTTTCCACCACAGTAACCATGTTTTGGGTTCATTGAAGAAAATTCAATACCAATCTCTGATCCCGTTTTACCTTTAAGACGAAAAGAGGTTTGAGGATGGGAATCGGACTGTGGTTTAAAGAAGAGAACTGTTTTAAAATGTGAACGTAACATTACCGAGAAGTCAGCCAACTAATTGGATAAAAAATTTTTTTTCTTCTGCTTCTTCGTTTTTTCCTAACTTTACAGAAAGACATTAGTGCCGATGTTTCCGAGCTAAATGGAAGTCTTACTTCTGTTTCAGTTTTAATTCTGGGATACCCTTATTCACTTTTAATGTTTTTTTTTTCTTCTGGCGAGGACCGTAGGAGAGTCGACCCGCGGGTTAGGACTGTTCTGCAGAAGTTAATCCTAACTTTACTCTTCGCAGAAGGATCCGGACCGGGAAGAACCTTTGGCGCTTCTTGTCCGGGTGACTCATGGGAGGTCCCTGTGGAATCATTTTTGGGGTTGCTAACATGAATGACTCGTTAATCTTTTACAGGGAGGAAAACACGTCGGTGACCCAACGCCCCAACACACTGACTCTCCCTTCCTTGGTAAGAAGTCCAATCTTTCCAACCTAAAACTCGGTAAAACAACATCAACAGACAAAGGAAAGGTCGAGTAAAGGGTGTCCGTGAGAGTAGAGTCGCCTAGAGCTGGGGGGTAATCGCTACCACGCCCGCTCCTTTCGTGTACCCACCACCCTTCCGTGCGCCCTCCGGACCTCCTCAGTGAGTGTGGCGGACTAAACCTGGGACAAGGACTCCCCACCCACCCGCGCCACTTTCGTTGAGTCGACCTTAGACTCCGTAGACCCCCCGGAGTAAGGGGTAATAATCCTTGACGCTCCCGGACTAAAACCAGAAGTAGGTTGGACGGAAGAGTCTCGTAAGCCCGAGGGGCGGGGTTTTTCAACTCCGATGTGTCTAAAAAGTGTTAAATCTCTACGATCTCTTTGTCGCAAAAGAGTTTTCGAAGACTCGTGGGACGTTTCCGACGAGAGAAAACGAAAGAAAGGTCCTTTCGTGGTGGGGCCAAGAGACCCGATGTCGTCCAGTTTCACTGTCTGACAGACCCCAGACAGGAATTGGGTCGGAGGTCATTCGTAAATCCTTGACTTTAGATTTTCTACTCTTTCCAATCGTTTTTTATTTTATTTTTCGTTTTCTTCTCATATAGGTTTTCCACCTAGTCTTACACGTTTCCACATTCTTTAAAACGGCTTGATTAAACTTCAAAATTTACTTTAGTATTGTTTTTTAGTTAATTTAAAGTGATTTCTTTTTTACCGTTTATACTTATCAGGTTTTGGTAATTTAATTTGTTATTTATGAGTTTTTAAAAAGGGTGTCTCTTTTGAGGTTTGGGTCTATAAAATTAGACTTTCAAGATATTTTGTAATGTCCCTTTTATTAAAGTCGACCTGTGTTTATGAAGGTTTATATCATTGTCTTTCTTCGGAGAGGTAGAGTAAAATATTCGGATGAAAGTAGGATTACTTTAGTTTCGGTCCTTTGTACTTCTTTCATTTCCCTTTTACAAATGGAGTCATGTCCCTCTTTCTCGTAACTTATTTAAAGTCACAGGTGATTACTTTGTTGTTAGACCTTTATCTTCCTTTCAAAAAATTGGACTAAAAATTTTATGTTTTTATTAGACACCTTTTGTATTATGAATTTCCGTTTTTTAAGTTTTGGAAGACAAACTTTAATCCTTGTGTACTTCATTTGGTCTTTAATGGTGAACATAAGAGATGGTCTTTTCTGGGACTACGACCCTTTCTAACTTTCGTCCTCCTCTTCCCCTGTCTTCTACTCTACCAACCGACCGTAGTGGTTGACCTACCTGTACTCAAACTTATTGAAGGTCCTCAACCACTATCTGTCCCTTCGGACCACACGACGTCAGGTACCCCAACGTTTCTCAGCCTGTGCTGACTCCTTGACTTGACTTGACTTGACTAAGAGATGATCTGCTTTCCTTTCGTTTTTTTATTTTTCGACACTACTGATCTTTCCTTAGTTGTCTTGACTGAAAGAAAAATTATCTAGCATAACCGTTGGATGAGGTCATAAGAACGGACCTCTTAGGGTACCTGTCTCCTCGGACCACCCGATATCAGGTACCCTAGTGTTTCTCAATCTGTGTTGAGTCACTGACTTGTGTGTGTGTATGTATACGAATACATGTTTCTAGTTTGTCTTTTTAATAATATTTATCACAGTCTCAAAATGGTGTAAAACTACTGTCGATATTTTAAAATCAATATACGTTATTTCTTTATAGATCTTTAGTATGTTTTACTCTATAATACTATTATAAAGTTATTCTTCCTTTGTAAGGTTTTGTTTATGTTGTACCAAAGTAGATATCTTTGATGTTTGATTCGTATAATTCATTAGATAACACAATTTATGTGCATATAATCTTCATTTCGAATTTTCGTTCTCTGACTTACCCTCCCTCCGAGATCTCCCTTCCCTATATACATATAAATTTCGACTAAGTACAACAACATGTCGTCTTCGATTATGTTTTAACATTTCGTTAATGGAGGTTAATTTTTTTTTTTTTTTCTTGATTCCTGAGTCGGTACACGTACTCTTTAGAACCCTTATTTAATAGGTCAGGGAAGTCTCCCGACGTAGGTCAAGGACCGACTTTTTAATTGACGTTAGGGTACTCTCTGGAGGTTCGGTCCCGGTGGGTCGATTCGACGAAGATCTAAAGACTCCGTGTTTTTAACGAACTCTTATTTACAAATAACGACAAAATTCAAAAAAAAAATTTTTTTTCCGTTCCCTTACTATTAGTGTTCGTAATTATATCAACAATAGAGTTCACTCTTTGTCTACACCTCAGCCCGTTTACCTTGAGTATTTTATTTCCGTTATAAGAGAAAGAATTAACCACCGAAAAAGAAAAATTTAATAAAAATTAACTTTACATTGTTTGTACGTCCTTTCACATGTTTGTCTTCGTATATGTCTTATGAATGTAAATACATCTACATGGAGACTTATATATACATACACTCACTTTCAGTGAGTGATCTTATGACCTCACCCATCGACAAGCGGAGGGGTTCCCTAGAAGGTTTGGGTCTTTAGCTTGGGTCCCAAGGACGTGACGTCCACCTAAGAAATGGTCGACTCGGTGGTCCCTTCGGGAATATATACATATATATTTACATATGTCGTGACTTATAAATGTTTCTCTTGTACAGATACTTGAGAGTGAGTCTAGAAGTCAAGGTTAAATAACGGTGATAAAGATAGTTTAACTTAGTTCTTAACTCAAAACAGTGGATCCAATAGACACAGTTCTTTATGGTCTTCGGGGAGAGTACACGGAAGATTGATGAAAGAAGAATTCCCATTAGTGTAAAACCTGAGACTATAGTAGATAATCGAAACGTGTAAAATTTATTGTATATTTATCTTAAAATGTTATACATGAGACTACAGACCGATGAAAACACGTCGTGATACTCCAAGTAGGTACAACAACATAAGTTACTACAATAAACATAAATATATATATGTCAGTATGTGTATATATTAGTATAACATAATTATACGGTGATAGGTAAGATCACCAACTATATACTCAATAAAAGTCAAACACTTTTAACACTTATCCCGACAATCCTTGTGAAAATATATACGAGAAGACACCTGAACATATGTCTAAAGATAATGTTGACATTAAATTAAAGATAATTTTGACATTAATTCTTTAACTGGGGTAAAAAATATAAACGACTGTTGAAAGTTCTGGGTAGTAAGAGTGTAAATTCGGTCGGGTATTCTTTCACGAATTCGAGAGAGTCTCCCTTCTAGTTTGGTGCGATCAGGACCAAGAGTGAATCCTTAGAAGTGAGGGGAGAGGTGAGGTGTCGGACTGGGAATTGGGACATTTTTGGTTTCGGGTAGTGGGGAGGAACGAGAATAAAAACCTCAATGGACTCTCGGAGGGGATCAGAGGGGTCTTTTGAAGTAATACAATTTCTATTTACAAAAGTATAGAGGGACCATGTATACATCGTAATAGCTAGAACGGTAAACTTAGTAAACCCATACCACCGGTAAAGTAAAGTCGACTAACTAACGTTCTACCTACACGTGAGTACTTACCTGAATGTCTCAGTGTCGTTCACTGAAATGATGTGAAAAAAATCGTTCGTCGTATATACTAAAGGTGTATAGACATTAATGTACATTCCCTTTACCTGTTTGACTTTTACCCTTTTTTATTTTATACTGTTTGATCTACTTTTCTATCTACTTTTTGTTAATAGGTATTGGTTTGTTTGAGTCGACCACTTACGTTCTGAGATAAAGTTGAGATAAAGTTACGATATCTTTACGATCACGGTCCACCCGATTACTTTTTTTTACAATACAACTAAGTCCAAAAGAAAACAAATGTTTTTCAAAGAAAAAAATTAACTTCATATGTCTAAAATACAATCAAGGTCAACGTGTTATACCACTAAACTATAAAGATAATGTTCTATTAATGGTACTATTGAGCTCAATGGTATGTTTCTATAATGTTATATATAAAAAAAAATGACATAAGGAGTACGACATGTAAAATGGAATTACTGACTAAATAAAACATTGACCTTAAAACACGGAGAATTAGAGGGAATGAATAAAGTGAGTAGGGAGGTGCGGGGAGGGGAGACTGTTGGTGTCAGTTAGGTACAACGGACTTCGACACTGTTACACGCATAAGTTGTAGATAGACTGGGGAGGGCCCTACCCCTGTTGGTAGGGTAATACCTCCACTTCGTTCAGATAAATAAAGGGGTCTTTTACTGGAAGAGTTCAAGTGAACGGAAAAACACTGCCTTTCTTCTCCCAGCGTCTCTAAATGTTAGTAAGAATCCCCAGACGGAAAAAGCCCTAACCCTCCTCCGTCCCCCAACCATGAAAACACTCCCCTTCTATCGAAACACTAGTAAGAATCCCAAGACGGAAAAAGCCCTAGCCCTCCTCCGTCCCCCCACCATGACCTCATGACTTAGTCTTGTCTTGTCTTGACATCATGACTTTAGAAGCAGAAAAGAGTCCCTACTTCTTCGTCGCACGTTTTATCCGGGATGACCCTAAGCTTGGGTCCTAGAGGACAAATGTTCTGTCCGCGAAATTGGTTGATTCGGTATCTCGGTCTGTTTCGTGTTGTAGGCTTTTTTGCAAATTTAGTTAGAAGAAACAATGAACCTTTTGATAGGTCTAGAAAAGGTTAGAATAAATATATGTCCAACACGGGTAAAGTCTCTGACTTGTTTCCGAACTGTTACACTACTAATGATACGGAGTGTCGCTGTATCTTCAATTTTACTCCGGTGTCTGTGGTGTAGGCTCAGGACTTAAACTTATGTTTATAACATTATGTAATATAAAGATATCGTGAAACCTTAAATGGTTTTAAACGGAGAGACTTGTAGTTTCCGTTGGGGTTTATGACTCGTACAATAGTAAGGATAAAATATAAGTTGACGTTTTTGCAAATTTCTAAACAAGTTCAAACGTTTCTATCACTTCTTAACCTCAATTCTGCTTGAGTAAAAGACTACGATTAAGTAATGGTAGACTCAGTGGTCCCTTCGGGAGACTACGATTAATTTGGTATAACAGTCATGTCGTAAAAGCGTTCGACGTCTTTCTTTGTTGGGGTTCTTAGTGCCGTCGAATATCATTGTGTGGGACGAGGACGATAAACAGATGGTACTGAGGCGGGTCCTACTCCCTCGGTTGAGATGGCCTTTGTAACTACCAGAGAACTGTTTGCTTCTTTTTTTTATACCGTTTAGTTCTTGACAAAGAACCACGGGTTTTCATGGTACAGTTAAGACGAGTGTAAAATAATAGGTCTCACTTTATTCAGTTTAGACCATAGACACCTCACTCCGTCATGTTAGTATAGGGTCCTTCTCCGTGATTTATGAAAACTTTTATTATTAAAAAGTGTTGATGGTAGGGTATCTCAGAAAACACTTTGAGTATTGAAAAAAGAAATTTTTTTTTAATAAACAGGTAGAGAAGGAACAGACACAACTTTTATAAGTTAAAACACCGAAAATTCAAAAATCAAAGGTACTAGGTTGTAGGCGACCTAGTACCTTTTTCGTTCTCTCAAGGTCTTTTTGTAGATAAAGACGAAATAACTGATACGGTTTCGGAAACTGACACACCTAGTGTTAGTTGACACCTTTTAAGAAGTTCTCTACCCTTATGGTCTGGTGAACTGGACGGAGAACTCTTTAGACATAAGTCCAGTCCTTCGTTGTCAATCTTGAACTGTACCTTGTTGTCTGACCAAGGTTTATCCTTTTCCGACATATAACGGTGGGACGAATAAATTGAAGATACGTCTCATGTAGTACTCTTTGCGACCCGACCTTCTTTGTGTTCGACCTTAGTTCTAACGGCCCTCTTTATAGTCAGTGGAGTCTATACGTCTACTGTGGTGGAAATACCGTCTTTCACTTTTCCTCGAATTTTCGGAGAACTACTTTCACTTTCTCCTCTCACTTTTTCAACCGAATTTCGAGTTGTAAGTCTTTTGCTTCTAGTACCGTAGACCAGGGTAGTGAAGTACCCTTTATCTACCCCTTTGTCATCTTTGTCACAGTCTGAAACACAAAAAAAACCGTGGTTTTAGTGACGTCTACCACTAACGTCGGTACTTTAATTTTCTGCGAAGGAGGAACCTTCCTTTCAATACTGGTTGGATGTATCATATAAGTCTTCGTCTCTGTAATGAAACGGTTGATTCCAGACAGATCAGTTCCGATACCAAAAAGGACACCAGTACATACCTACACTCTCAACCTAACACTTCTTCCGACTCACGACTTCTTAACTACGAAAACTTGACACCACAACCTCTTCTGAGAACTCCCAAGGAACCTGACGTTCCTCTAGGTTAGTCAGGTAAGACTTCCTCTAGGTGGGACCCTAAAGAAACCCTCCTTACTACGATTTCGACTTTGAGGTCATGAAACCGGTGGAGTACGCTTCTTAACTGAGTAACCTTTTCTGAGACTACGACCCTCCCTAACCTCCGTCCTCCTCTTCCCCTGCTGTCTCCTACTCTACCGACCTACCGTAGTGTCTGAGCTACCTGCACTCAGACTCACTTGAGACCCACAACCACTACCTGTCCCTCCGGACCCCACGACGCTAAGTACCTCAAACGTTTCTCAGCCTGTGCTGACTCACTGACTTGACTTGACTTGACTTCAAAAATCAAACCCTTCGTACTCATAGTCAAACATTTCTATTCGACCCGATTACACCCGTAACATCTTTAAGTCAGTTATATTCGATAGTAACGACACATAAACCCTACCCCTCATCCTCTTTTCTACTGTCTACTTTGGCGTCAATCAATTCTTCTCATTCTTGTTCCATCAAGAACTGTCGCCGACATGTGGGTCTATATGAGAGTAGACTCTGACACTGACTGATGAAACGTATACCGATTATCATTTGTGATAATTATCACTTGTGATGGTGTTGTCTACCGTTAGGTGAGGTCATGATAACGGACCTTTTAAGGTACCTGTCTCCTCGGACCATCCGATGTCAGGTACCCCAGAGTCTCAACCTGTGTTGACTCGCTGAAGTTAAAGTGGTGTTGTCTTCTGTCTTGTAAAGTAGTAGGGGGTCTTAAGAGAGGCGTTATAGAGTGAAAATGATGACATAAGTTGATGACAACTTATTGGTACTATGTAAAATAAGACACTTTCCTATGTATCCAAAAAAGGGTGACTTAAAAATATTCGTAAACTACCAAAAGGGGGTCAAATGGGTGAATTTGTGACGTAGATTTGTACGTGGATGTTTTGTTTGTAGTAGTTGAAGGTTGGTTTGGTGGGTTATAGTCAAAATGTTTGAATTGTAGAGTGACTGTGGGTGGGAACGTAAGTTTAAGATTAAGAGGGGGAACTTAAGTGAAGTGACTAGTTCAGACGGTAAAGTTTCTTTAATAAGGGGTAGAACTTCAGTAAGAAATTAAAATTATTTAATTATTTTATATTACTTTTATGTATGTTATATGTTCTGGTTTTTAAAATTATAATCTTACTTGTCTAAATTTTAATGTAGGATTATTTATATTGTTTAAACTGTCCCTTTTATTCTCTTCATATTTTTGACATGTGAAATCACATGTATATCCGTTAAATATATGTCTTAACGATCAAATTAGTTTAGAAAAGTATCAAGGTATTACGGATATACATATGAAACTTAATTGTGTAATATTTAGTCATAAATTTTAAAAATTACACTATTCACTCGAACGAAGAACGAGCAATTAAACAGATTAGATCCAACCTAACTACTGTTACGATGAGAGTTCCCTATTACATATAAATTTGACAAAGATACAAAACAAAATTATTGTGAATTCCATCTCTTGGGTCAGAGTGTCTCCATACAACTCCCCTTGTCTTCTTCTCTAAAATTTCGTTAGAGTCGTTCGAGCCCTATAAGTAAAAATTGAAAATAGGTTTTACTTCGTTCACTACGACATAAAAGTTTTAAGTAAAAGTTAGGAAGTAGTCATCGGTCGAAGTTGTTGAATAGGACATCCTAATATCAATTTAAATTTAATAGAAAACTACTTTCTTTACCTAAAACATAGGTACTTAAAGGATACGCACCTAGAAGAAAACTTCCTTTCATGTTAAGTTTTGTTAGATTGTTTAAACATTCTACAAGTGACTGTTGAAAAGCATCTACACGTTATAGTTCTAGTAATGGATGAAGTAACTATTGACAACAATTTAATACCTTGTACAGTATTGTTAGACATCTTTGAGAAAAAAAGGTTCGAAAATTGAAAACAAAAACAGGAAGTTAGAATAGACGGTAACTTTTTGTACAACGCAAGAAAGGAACGTACGTTTGTAATTCTAGTAATTTTTATGACTTCTATAGTCTATTTATTCGTTCAAACCGTTAGGTTAAGTGTAGAAACTTTTCGACCCTGGTTTGACCGAAAAACGAAACGTCTTTATGATTCTCAAGTAAAGCATAAAGTTTGTTAGAACTATCTTGAAAAGGGGTCCTATTGGTGGCATAAAGTCGTACGTTGTTGTCAACGAATACTAGTCGAAGGTATAATAGTGTGTTATTTCTTTTATTAGAACTTAAATTACGTAATCTAAAATATATTAAGTGTTAAAAATGATACAGTCATTCGTGCGACAAGTCAAGTCGACTATAAAAAAAGTATCGTTCTGAAAGAGCTACTTACTTCGTTACACAATAAAATGTAAGACCACGTTCAAGAAATTAGACCAATTAGTGAAGTCTTACAAAAGGACAGTAACTTCGACGTGGTAGTCTTGTGTGAGGATGTGTTTTGAATTTAAGGTTTGGTGTAAACAACTGTTGTATTAAGAAGTCTCGAAGTATGTCAAGACTCGATCAACACAAACAACCATTTCTCCGACTTTTTTTCTTAAGAAGGAAATATAGTAGTAGTACAAGTTTGGAGTGTATATGATTTTCTTAATAGTACAATCGTTATAGAGACGTAAGTAGTTCAACGTTACTTTTTATGAACCGATCAAAATAAACAAGATACTCAACCAGAAGGTATAGTAAGCGGTTAAGGACTTATGCAGCTCGATACCACAGTAACCTTTCACCATGAACTCGATGGAAGAAACGACGTCTAAGTGGGTTGTAAAGATTCGTTTGAAGAAACTACGTCAGGAAGTGATCACAGAGTCGTTAACACATACCACAAAATCTGAATCGTTGGCCTTCGCGATGAAATATTCTTCGGGAGTTTCGTGATTACAAATACACTCTTTGTAACTTTTGTACGAAACCAACCGAAAAGTTAAGTAATGAGAAAGAAAGTTTCTTAAGAAAACCGACACTTGAATAAAGAAATACAAAACTTATGTCTACGGCGAATTCAAAGCTACCAAAGTAGCGAAGTAATCGGTCATGTAGAGGTGTTTATTATGTGACACCAAAGTCGTGAAGTGGTAGTTAATACCGATACTTTGGTTTGAGTTATATACTCCCTAGTATGAAGGCTCATTTCGATCATACTTGAGAAAACCAAAAGTGAGGGAATTCTACTGAAGGTAACAATGGTAAGGAAAACGATGATAACGGTATAAGTCTTATCCACACAGAAAAGAAGTGTTTTTTCAGGTCACTTCGAACGAAACAGTAGACGTTTAATCTTAATTTTTATTCGTTATGTTTAAAATGAAAGGAGAAATAATTATTACAATTTGATTTTTAACTTTTGATCCGAACGTAGTAGTTTTTTAGATGTTCATTATTTTCGACCTTTCTACACCTCTTTTTCCTTGAGCAGAAGATGTGACAACCATCCTTACATATAACCATGTCGGTGATGCCTCTTGTCATACCTTCACGGAGTTTTTTTGTTTTTTATCTCAATTACATACTAGGACGTTAGGGTGAGTACCCGTATATAAGTCTCTTTTGATATTAAGTTTTACTATGTATGTGGGGTTACAAGTGACATCGTGACAAATGTTATCGGTTCTGTACCTCCGTTGGATTTCCAGGTACTTGTCTACTTACCTATTTCTACTACATCATGTATATTTGTTACCTTATAATGAGTCGGTATTTTTTCTTACTTCATTACGGTTGATGTCGTTGTACCTACCTGGATCTTTAATAGTATAAGTCACTTCATTCGGTCTTTTTCTTTCTATTTATTTACTGTAACGAATATTCACCTTAGATTTTTGTTCTATGTTTACTTGAATAAAGGTTTTGTCTTTCTCTAAGTGTCTGTATCTTTGTTTAAATGCCAGTCAATGGTTTCCTCTTTCTACCCCCTCCCTATTTAATCCTCTAACCCTAATTGTATATATATGATGATATATATTTTATCTGTTGGTTGTTCCAGGATGACATATCGTATCCCTTATATGATTTATAAAACATTACTGGATATTCCCTTTTCCTCGACTTTTTTCTTACCCACACACATGTGTTATACATATACGTATATACATATATATGTATATATTTGACTTAGTGACACGACATATGAACTTTGATTGTATTATAATATTTAGTTGATATGAAGTTAAATTTTTCAAAATGTTTTGGTCCGAACTAATTTTTGTATTTTACTAAAATTTTAATTCAATATTTCTATTCATTTACAAATGTAAAAGAGTCAAAATGTGTTAAGACCCAATGTCGACTGTTCAATTTGTCGTATAGTGTGTAAAATTACACTTGGATAATATGAACTGATTAAATGTTGACGATAGTGTACACTAAGTGGAACTCTCAAATTGTAGTTTTGACTTATAAGATAAACTTTTCTACTCAAGTAATTAGTACACGAACCATAGTCGTTACAGTATAACAACATTAAAGGTTCATGAGAGTTATACACATGAATGGAGTAATACTTGATCATACTGTCAAACGTCTGGTCGTGACCAGACTTCTTGTTTGAGACTTATGATGACCGGGTTTAGTACACATTGGAAGTAGAAAGTTTTGTGATTGAACTTGTGTATAATCGAGATGAAATATTTTGGATTACTAACTTTTTAGACAAACCGGAATAAAGTGTGAGACGTAAAATTAGTTTTTTGGTTTGAAAGGGTTGTGTTTGAATACAGAGGGTTGGTTTAAAGAGTAAGGGACGGAAGAATTTATAAAGAAGTGAACTGGACTCTACGGGAAAGAATCGAATGGAGAGGTGGGTTTGAATGTATGTATGTTGATTTTGTTACATTGTCATTCAAGTAGACAAGGGTTTAAATAGGTAGACATCTTTGTATGGTGGTCCGTATGTTAAACAGGGGACCTAGGATCGAAAGAGTAGGGGGGTTCTTTACGAACTGTAGTCTTTTTTTCTCTATAATGACGACGAGTGAAGTCTTGTTATTTGTTTCGTCGTAGGTTCCAATATTGAAGGTTGAACTTTTTACTCACCTCCCTCCTGCAATTTTCATTAACTGGAAAAAACCCTCTTTTATATAGGTTCTACCGGTAGTAACACGAAATCACACGGTACGGTTTTGAAAGAGTGAGTAGTACTAGTGTCATTTCATCTTTCTCCGAGAACGGAACGAAACTAGGTGTTGTTTAAGAAACTAGATGTGAGTTTAAGAATGGGTCAGAGGACGAAACAGACTACTTTTGCCACAGAGGCTACCGAAATTGTAAAACTTTCCAACTTGTCAGTTTGAAGAACCTTGGAGTAGTCCGAAGGAAAAGTAACATCACCAGACCATCGTTTCTGATGTTCAATAAAACAATGTTATTGGTAGTCAGAGTGTAACTCTCCCGTGAGGTGGTTAACGTACCTACAAAGATGTTGTACTAAGTGTTGATAATCGTGGATACGTAAGAAAAGGTGTTGAATGTGTACTATTTTTTAAATCAGACGGAAGTCCTTGTCACAAAACCCGATGGAATCCTCATTATCTTTCTTAGAGAAGTTATAGTGATGATAGACAAGGTTAGAGTTACAAAAGAAGTACGACCCGAGAATGTCATAAAAGACTAAGAAATAGTCGGACAAGGTTAAGTAAAAGACACAAGTCCGACCGTTGTTCAAGAAGTCAACTGACTCTTACTCTCTCGGGGTCAAATCGAAGTCTCGATGTACGTGGGAGTGTATCTCAGACAACGTACGCAGACACTACCCCAACTAAAACCCAGTAAACTTATTTGGTGTTTTTAAGTCGGGTCACACTACTTAATAATCAAACGTAGGTCCTCTATTAGACTAAAACCTATAGGAGTAATTGAACTAAATATCTTGAATCCGAAACTGTCCGGACTCCTAAGGGTACTTGTTAAAATTCAAGACCGGTTTATAATGATTCAAGTGACTGTTAGACCGAACTTTTAAGGGAGGGTGACAGTCTGACATCTTGTGACCCACGAGGTTGTTAACATTTTTGTAGATTTTCTCGTGCACGTTGGAGAAGTCCGGAAAATCTAAAATTGCTGGCGTTTTTTGAGTTCAAACACGCTTTCAGAACTATTACGTATTATTTAAATATGAGAGGTAGTCCTAAGTTGACGTACAGATATTCTAGGTGAACCGTAGAACTCAATTGAAGGAATTAACTGAAACTACAATCTTGAAAGAACTCAAAACTTAAAAAGACAACCGTACCAAACGTCTCACAGTTCATATCGTAATATTGAAGAAAACACTACAAGAATATAAAACGAACATTGAGAAAAAGGTACGCCCATGCAGGTGGTACAGGTTATGACTCTACACATAGTACGTTATACAGTTTATTCAGGAGTGATACATTTATTTTGGCATAAAATAGACAAAGGGGTAAATATCGAAGTTAATCGAAGAGTACTGGAACATGTTACTAGTGTAGTTTAGATCGGTTCGCGGCCATCAGTTAACTAAGAAAAAAAAGGAATCGGAATCGAAGAAAGTGAAGGGACTAATTAACTGTCATGAAACGAAATCTTTTATAGAACCACAATAATGAGAACAAAAGGTCATTGTGACGATTCGAAGACTTCTTGAAAAGAGAGTACAAAAGACCAAGCTAAAGACGAAGTAATCATAGATTTGATGATTTCAATAGTAGTGGGTACGAAACTCTGTAGTACCTTTCGGTGTTCTTACTGGGATTTTATATTTACTTTTTGGTTAATCTTATAAACCCTTATATTAGATTTATGGTGTAACGGGTTTATTGGTGCTCTCGAACCTCATCTTCATCTATACTTGTGTGTTCTCCCCGTCGTGTTAAAACTAATTCTTCAGATGGAAACCTCCTTATTTCTCTCCATCGGTCCTTGTTTTTCAAAACTATTTCTCATCTTTCGGTCCAATACTGAAAGGTCTCGTCATAAGTCCCAATTGGAATTTCATTTCGTGACAAAATACATTTTGTCTTTTGTTTAACTACAATAATAAAAAAGTAAATAAATAATTAATATATTTTTGACCAAAAACCGATCTCTTCAGAGTCTTTATGTCATTATCAAAAAAATATATCTTACTATCAAAGAATTAATTAATTAATGAATAAAACCGACGTAGGTCCAGAATCAATGTCTCACGTCCACCCTAGAAAACAACGTCGTGGGGTTTGGAGATCGATACAGTGTTCCGAGACCTCGGGTGTCCAAGTCGTCAAGGAGGTACCGTATTCCCTAGAATCAAGGGTGCACCTAGAATCAAGGGACTGGAAGTGACGTTCCCCTGACCTGGTGGTCCCTTACCTACGAATTGATGACTTGGTAGTTCCTTCAGGATTATCCACAAAAACAGAAAAAAAATTCAGAGTCCGATATGGTGTAAAACAAAATAAGTCAGTACAATCGACCATATCGTTGTAGACCCCGAATTCAAATTTTTAGTATATAAATGTAGTCGAGGGAAAACCACGAACATTTCGATATTCGGGTTATATTTATGGGAATGATGACTAAAACTATTTCTTTCTCGTCGTCTACTTGGACTTCATCACTTTTTAGAGACCGAATTATATTGTATAATTTTATTTACAAATCTGATAAGTATTATTATTTTTGTAAATTTATTTAGTTTAAACCGATCAGAATTCCTTTGATAAAACTTTTTTATTTTTTCTTATTAAACCTTAATCGTATATTGTAACTTTCAGGATATCTACGAACCTTTTTTACGAAAAAGAGTTCAACAAACTATTAATCGTATGGTTTATAACTTGACCATTTAACTTTATTAAGAGTTTACAAGTATTAAAGGTTTCGAAGTTTTGACACACAAAACCGGAGTATATTGAGAGTTAACAAGGTTGTTCTGGAACTAGTAAATTCGAATGTCACTCAAGAGGAAAGAACTTCTATATTAAATAGTTATTGTATTTGATCGTGAGTGACAAAGTATACATGTTGACTGTTCTGATATTCAAAGATTTCTTCGTCCCTAGTGAAAAGGAAGATCATAAAGAAGGTGATAGATTGTAAAATAATGTTTCTTTTCACAACCTATCCCTCAAGGAACCACCAGGTCACTAAGTCTGAACCACGAAAGTGACGACTCCGGACCCAAGTTAGAGACCAGTCCGTTGATTCTAAGACGTTAGTTCGGAACCCCACGTCGGTTTTTTTTTTCACAACCTATTTTTAAACAATTAATCGAAATATTACTTCACTGTTGTGAGGACTTTTCACGATAAAGTTTTACACTGACTTTTCTGGTAATATATCTATCATAAATAAAGGTGTGACTATGTAAAACATAGTACGATACCTCGGTACTTGTATTTCCTTCCATTTGTTCCTATTTGGGTCCTCTTCTTTCATTATATTCCGTTACATTTACTCTTGGTTCTCTTATACTCGAAGTCTTTATTCATGTTAGTTATAATCATCCAGATACTATTCGTCTTTTATACCTTAACGATCCCTACATTCTTTTCTTTTTCACTATAATTAACATGAATCCGGAAAACCTTTTTTGTCCACGAGGTCTTGGTTCGGTCGGACGTGGTGACGGAGATGGTGTGTAATGTGACAATTATCAGGAATCTAGAGATCACCTGTACTTGAAGTCTTTAAGGTAAAAGAAGTCAGCCTAAAGATTCATTATAAAGGTTAGAATTTATCGGTATACATTGTTCTTAACCCCTCGTCTCCGATATCTTTACCCTGAGTACCGATATGACTGTTCACTAGGTGTAAATATATGTCTCCGTAGAGACTAAATAGATAGGTGTCCATGAATTAAGGTAACGTTCAATAGGTACTTTTTATGACACAAGTTAATAAAAAATGTAATAACAAACTAACGAATTCAGTTCAAGTAATTATCGTAATGAGATGTGACCAACTGGAAAGGAAGTCGATATAAGTCATCTTCGAAGTTACCTTATTTCAAACTATTGGAAAGTTACTTACCCGGGAAGGGAGAGGGTTTAGAGTATGAGAAAGGTTTCTGATTTAATAGGAGTGGTAATAGAACTTCCTCCACACTGAGACCTCTAAGTGTAAGGTAAGACAGAAGATATCTGACCTCTAGCCATGGATTCCTGAGGAAACGTCATAGATCCTCTCAGAAAAGAAGGTGTCCTTGAAGAACGAGTATACACGGGACACCCTGGACCCCTATTTATCCATGTAAACCTTTAATTATATTACAATTATGATAGTGACGTATTTGGTGTCGCTTTGGAATTTTGTAAAAAGATGACTTTACTTTTCCTACATTCTTCTTTTTCAGAAGTGACTTAAGAATTCTCCTCACGATCTATCTCATTTTTCTCTTTATTTTTTATGATCTTGTTTATTCCAGTCTCGGTATGTTGTCTTTAACCTGTCCTCAACTATACGTTTGGATACCAAAAACAAAACCCCTGATTGTTACCTTCGTGTAATTTCCTTATAAGGGATTTGACACTATTGACCCTCTTTTAACATTTACTCAAAGTCATCCTCGTTAAATTTCATTTATAAACCCCACTTTAATAGATTATTACTGATTACTTGATAAATTGGGTCCTTCTTTAGTCTGTCAACAAAATCTGGTTTACACCTTTTGTAATCGGGTGACACAATACATACCTATGTCCCTTTTTTCGGTTAGTTTCACCCATTGACACAACCCACTTTTCTTTTATAATAAAATCGGAATGTGGTTAGTAGATCATGAGCACAGTATTAATTTGAGTGGGATAACAGAGGTTTTATATGTCAACTAAGAACCTGTTATAACCGAACTGGGAATCCCCCAGATAGATGTTTCCTTAAAAAAAAAAGGTTGTCGTTTGTGATGTCATGATGTGTTAGGAACCAACCAACTTAGACGTGTACGTCCTCGTCTAGACCTTCTTGGGACATATCCTTACGTCCAGTTCTTCGTTGTCAATCTTGGTCTGTACCTTGTTGTCTGACCAAGTTTTGACCCTTTCTTCATTCAGTTCCGTCATATGAAAGTGGAACGAATAAATTGAATACACGTCTCATGTAGTACCTTTAGGACCTGAACTACTTAGTGTTCGACCTTAGTTCTAACGGTCCTCTTTATAATTGTTGAAGTCTATAGGTCTACTATGATGAGATTACCGTCTTTCGTTTCACCTTAATTTTTCGGAGAACTACTCTCACTTTCTCCTCTCACTTTCAATAACAGTTACTGAAATTTATTTGTGACAGAAATTATATCTTCGTACAAACCCTTAGGGAACCACCAGGTCACCAATCCTGAGTCGTGAAAGTGACATTACCGGACTCACACTGAGGACCAACTCCTTAATCCTTGGTTCTGTGATCCATCTATTTGTGTGTGTGTGTTTGTGTGTGTATATTTGTACAAATGGAGGTTCAATAGATATACCGTGACAAACACTGTGTAAACGAATGGTATAAGAAACCTTTGGTCTTCATTCTTGTATAAATTCCGAGAAGTACCCTTTATCTACCCCTTTAACACCTTTGTTACAGTCTGAAATAAAAAAACACGAAGTTTTAGTGACGTCTACCACTGACGTCGGTACTTTAATTTTCTGGGAATGAGGAACCTTCCTTTGAATACTGGTTGGATCTGTCGTATAAGTTTTCGTCTCTGTAATGAAACGGTTGTTTCCAGATAAGTCAGTTCCGATACCAAAAAGGTCACCAGTACATACCTACACTCTCAACCTGACACTTCTTTCGACTCGCGACTTCTAAACTACGAAAACTTGACACCACAACCTCTTCTGAGAACTCTCAGGGAACCTGACGTTCCTCTAGGTTCGTCAGGTAGGATTTCTAGTTAGGATCCACAAGTAACCTTCCTGACTACGACTTCGACTTCGAGGTTATGAGACCGGTGGAGTACGCTTCTCAACTGAGTAACCTTTTCTGGGACTACGACCCTCCCTAACCCCCGTCCTCCTCTTCCCCTGTTGTCTCCTACTCTACCGACCTACCGTAGTGACTAAGCTACGTGTACTTAAACTCACTTGAGGTCCTCAACCACTACCTGTCCCTCCGGACCGCACGACACTAAGTACCCCAGAGTTTCTCAGCCTGTGCTGACTCGTTGACTTGACTTGACTCACAATAAGGAGGAAGTCGGAGATATATTCAACTATATAATTTAGAAACATTTTATATCAAGACACTTAGTCAACAGTATTGTAAGTTATCCATACAGATAGACCTGACACAATGGCAGATTATAGACTAAGACGATTCAGATCTTTACTATCACCTGTTATTCTTTTAGAACATTATTAGGTCCTTCCACCAATTGTCGGTTGACAAACCGTGTCAAACAATAGTCATTAGATCTAACAAAGACAGACCGGAAAGTTATTAAAATTGCAACAATAAAAACAATAGTCGAATGATATCGAAAAAGAAATTTATTACAGAAACGCATATTTAAATGGTCTACTTCAGATTTCGAAGTCACGGTAAGTGGTTTTCTTTTTTTTGTTTCATTATTTTGAACACAATGTTACACACCATGATAAAATCAAATCCTCTCAAAAGTAACTGAACATCTAGAAAATGAGTGAAGATGTGTACCTAGAAACAATCAGTACATTCGTTGTTCATTTGACCCTCCTCTACACAATCCATCTAAGATAAGATAAGATTACTTTTATCCATGCAATTACTTTTATTCATAAGTTGTCGGTTATTGAAGGGTTCCGGCAGAATTCTCTTATCGTCGGAGACCCTGATTAGTGTAGAGGTACCAATTGAGATTTTGACTCATTCTTACTTTCAATTTTCCTCTCCTCCTCGACAATGGAGGATTCTTGGTCTTAAGACTAAATATCAATAAATTATATGGAATTACCTCTTCCGTTACCGTTGGGTGAGGTCATGAGAACGGACCTTTTAGGGTACCTACCTCCTCGGACCATCCGACGTATTCCCAACCTGTGCTGACTCGTTGAAGTGAAAGTGAAAAGGGAAAGTACGTGACCTCTTCCTTTACCGTTGGGTGAGGTCACAAGAACGGACCTCTTAGGGTTCCCACTCCCTCGGACCATCCGATGGCAGATACCCCATCGTGTCTCAGTCTGTGTTGGCTTCGCTGAATCGTCGTCGTCGTTATATGGAATTTTACTTTTCTTGTGTTTACTAAGATGTTAACCTCCGAAACTCATACCGTGGACTGAGGTTAAGAAATTCACACGGTGAATGTTACCTTCATCGAACCGGTAAAGTGTAGGGACGGTTTTGGTGAGAGAACGTTTATCGGGACATCTTCGGTATAACGTGAGTTTATCTTGTAAAGTTATCAAACGGAACGGTTTATAAGAACTGAACCAATTAAAAATTTTAAAGGGAGTGACCCGGAACCAAAATGTTTTTATTAAAGAGTAAGTGTACTGTACATCTTAGATTTTTACACGTATATTAGTTCGTGGGATCGGATAACACGTCCTCTGTAGTTTACTCTTTATTTATAAAAAGACTTATACTAAAAATGCCATTCATTATATTTGAATCTTTTTCCACATATTGAGTATTTACATCTTGAGTAACTGTAGTGTTTCACTTGATGAGTAAATTTTTTTATCTTGAAATTGTCGCAGAGTCTTTCGATGAACACAGACTGGGAGAAGTGAGTTACATAGATGATGAGACTGTAGATAGTAGTTTCTAAGTAAAAGGAAAAACCTGAAATGTCTTTGTCTTAGTATATTATATATGAATGAAAACGGACCCAAGAAAACAAGTCGTAATATAAACACTTTAAGTAGGTGTAACAACTTACATCGGGAACGAGTAAGTAAAAGTAATAACATATCATAAGTCAATATGTTTATGTGGTACTATATAAATAGGTACTGTTGAAAATTACCTGTAGACACAACAAATCTCAAGAACCGTTAATATTATTACGACGATATGTATAATAAAACGTACAGAAACTTACACAAGGATATTCTATATATGGAACATCATCCAAACGACCTGGTACCTCATACCAATGTGAGCCAACTGTAAAGGTTTTGCCAGTATTGTTGAATAAGGATAGTCATCATGTGTCTGTAAGATGATCGAGTTGTAGGAATGAGTTTAAACCAGTGTAGTTGTCACCAATGGTTCAAGTAAAATTAAACGTAAAAAGACCAGTGACACACGTAAACACGATTCAGTGAAATCAGTACAGACTGAGAAACGCTGGGTTACCTGATATCGGTCGGTCCGAGGAGACAGACACCCTAAGAGGTCCGTTCTTATGACCTCACCCAACGGTAAAGAAGGACGTCCCCTAGAAGGGTTAGGTCCCTGACTTAGGTGTAGAGAGTGCAGAGGGCGTAACCGTCTACCCAAGAAATAGTGACACGGTAGACCCTTCGGGTTTTGTCTGAACGGAGTCCAGGGTGGTTTTAAACTTGAACCTAAGGACCTAAGTCTCAAGGCTCCCGTTTTATGACAGTCTTAATACTTGAGATTATTAAGTAAAGTGGTTCGTCTTGTTCTACGAGTTTATTTCAGATCATTTTCCACAGTCGCCTACAGTCATAAGACACCCTACCGAACTTTTAAACCCAGGTACTTATGACTCGGGTTTGACGTGTATTTGGTCTTTTAAGGGTTTCCTTTGGCAGTGACTATAGACTTACTTTCGGTTCTACATAATATTGTAATACCACCCTAAATTCCTTAAATACACAGTACAAGGAAAAGGGGTTCGACCTGTGGTACAATATTTGAATGAAGGAGAAGAATCTGTCTTGTCTCATATATTCTTTAGTTAAAAGAAAATTCTGTTTTTAAGTATTTACCAACTCGGTAAAGGGAAACCATTCAAAAAGGGAAGAGACCAGAATTCTTATTTTCTAGAATATATCTAAAGAAATATATCATATTATCGTACGTAGAGTCGAACGGATTTAGAAAGGTATTGACTCCATTTCCTCCAGGACCTCCCTTTCTATATTCAGTAGACCCTCTGTCCCTTTGGATAAATATTAATTTGTTAAAATAGTTAAGACATTTCAACCATATTCGTGTTGGTCTTGTTGAATTCTGTACTTTGTTTGATATTTATACCGAATAACACTACGTAAATAGTGACTAAGGAGGAGGAGGTGTTGGTATGTGGGTGTGTGTAGATCGGAGAACTAAGGAGACGTAAAGGTAAACTCTCTGGTCAGGTTCCGTCCACCCGGACCAGAATTTTCCTTACCCTCCTTAATGTAAGTCGTAAATGGCGTCTTCACATTTCCCACGGAAACCTACCGTTTTTATTTAATGTTTCCACTTTAATGGAGTTTGACCAATACTGTCAGTAAACAGAAAGTGATATATTGGTAACCGGATTAAGAATCCTCTCCATGAAATTTGAACTTTCTTATACTTAGAGTATACATCGACTGGTAGTATTATGTGTCAATAAATTTGAACTGTGGGACGTTAATTTCAATAAAAATATTTGGTTTTTAAAGTTATTCCAATTAAAAAATTTATGAAAAATCCTTAATTGTCGAACATAGATAAATTTTACATGTTAGAAATTTACACACGTACACAGTAAAATTTTAAGGTCTTATTATCTAATTATGAATATGGAAGGGTGAATGTACATAAAGTAATTTTCTTTAATATCTATCCACCACTACTGGTACCGAAAGGTCCACCGCGTTACTATTTCTTAGACGGACGGTTACGTCCTCCACGTCCAACTAGGGACCCAACCTTTCTAGGGGACTTCATCGTTTACTGTTGGGTGAGGTCATAAGAACGGATTTTTTAAGGAACCTGTCTCATCGGACTATGCGATGTCGGGTACCTCTACGTTTGTCGACCTTTGCTGACTCGTGCGCGTGTACCATTATTGGAATCCCTCCGTTGATTCTTTCTCTGCTTCCAAAAGAACTAAAGACATTCCATTATTTACACAAAACCACGACTTTTTATCCTGCACGAGTTATTTATCAACTGATGTGTCGTCTATCATAAAATTAACAAAAAGATTCAGCTACCACTAATAAACCCCAGTATAAAGTGAATCAAAAAGTCCGATTATTTTAATTAATCATCATATACTTACACACAGTCGATTAATATTTTTTCAACTAGTCTCCACAGGAATATTAGTACCCCCTTTTTAGGAATTGTAAAAACATATTTAATACATGTATATTAATTATTTCAACTATATAATTCAAGACAAAACTATTATAAATTTTATGTATGAGATTTACATTTATCGGGAAAATTCAGTAATGTTTCACAACATGTGACATCAATAAAAGATAAATATCAAATGAGTCCTTATTAAAACCTCTTCCGTTACCGTGGGGGGAGGTCATGAGAACGGACCTTTTAGGGTACCTGCCTCCTCGGACCATCCGACGTCAGGTACCCCAGCGATTCTCACCCTGTGCTGACTCGTTGAAGTGAAAGTGAAAAGTGAAAGTAGGTAACCTCTTCCTTTACCGTTGGGTGAGGTCACAAGAACGGACCTCTTAGGGTCCCTACCGCCTCAGAATACCCGACGGCAGATACCCCAGCGTGTCTTAGCCTGTGCTGACTTCGCTGAATCGTCGTCGTCGTCGTATATTAAGGATCTAAAAGAAAAAATTTAAAGATTATTCTTTAAACCAGTATTTTGTCACCTCATTTATACCGACATAAGTAATCTTTAAGTACGTAAAGAGTTAATTAATATTGTGGGTTGAATGTTACCGAATTTGTTTAACCCCAAATAAAAACAGTATACGATTCTTTAGATCTCCTCCCGTTAACGACCGTGACTAAGTGTATGGATTGTCAACAGTCCCTGGTCTCGACAGAAGGAAGTATTGTACAACCACCAGTAGGATTGTAAACAGTAATGCAGTACCAGTGTTCTATCGATGGTATCGAGGTCTGTAGTGTAAGCACAAGTTCTGTCCTTCACCCTTTTCCGTCTTGATTTGTGTAGACACGGTAAAATATTCCTTTTATATTCGAAGGGGTCTTTGAGGATCTTTTATACGAATAAAGAGAAACCGGTCTTGGTATAACGTACCGGTTGAGATCATGTTCCTTTCGACTCTTCGTAAATTAATCCATGTATCGGTTGTCAATTCATCAATCGAAGGGGTCACCGAGTCACCACTTCTTTGGGAGACGGTTACGTCCGTCCTTTGTGCCCCTTCTAGTGGACCTTACCCTTTACCGTTGGGTGAGGTCATAAAAACGAACCTCGGACCTCTTAGGGTACCTGTCTCCTCGGACCCACCGATGTCAGGTACCCCAATATTTCTTAATCTGCGTACTTGTACTTCTGATACAGACTCGGAGATCGAAAAGATTCTCTCGGACCTATCGAGTCAGCCATCTCGTAGTCTGAAAATTAGACTCCCAGGTCCCAAGTTCAGGGACAAGTCCGCAACGGGATCTTACAAAACCCTTCGAGTCAGTCATCGAATTCACTTTCAGGAAGTTAGGACAGGTTGAGAAATGTTGGGGTACGTGACATATCTCAGGACTTAAAAGGTCCAATGTTATGACCTACCCATCAGAAAGGGAAACCCGTATCTAAAAACCCGAGGAGTCACCCACCGAGTTACCATTTCTTAAAGGACGTCCAAACTAGGGACCTAGGCCTTCTACGGGACCTCTTCTCTTACCGTTAGGTGAAGTCATAAGAACGGACCTCTTAGGTTTCCTGTCTTCTCGGACTACTCGATGTGAGGGATCTTAGTGTTTCTCAACCTGTGCTGACCTCGTTGAATCACATCGGTTGTACTTCATAAAAAATACCTTCTTTCTTCCCCACATGTTATCTATGACCCGACCGTCAATTTTCGTAAACGTTATTGCCGTAAAAGGGGAAGGAAGTCTTTAGTGTGTCTTTGTTTTGTTTTGTTTTTATCTTTTTGAAAATACGTTAATACGTTTAAACTGTAAATTGGGACTCAGAACACTTTTTGAAAGGTTATATTAGTCTCGTATTGGGATTTGTAATGGGTCATAACTGGTTTCTGTTTCAGGATGGTCTTCTCCTTTTAAAATTTCATTGTCCATGTACAATTCCAACCCCCCGTCCCCCTGTTATTATGACAAATAAACTTTGTCTTTTCCACACTACCGATCTTCTTTCTCTGACGGACTTATCCTTAGATACGTTATTATATACTTGGGTACTTTGTACGAAAGACATTTTCATATGTTTTTGATTGTCCTAAATACCTCTTTTATTTCAACATCCCATCTAATAAATTTAAGATGTATCGAAACAGTCCTCTGTAATTATTTTGATGTCTTTAAGCTCGTTTTAATGTTCAAATCTGTTTTTCTGTATAATCTATTTTTTATAATTCATAAATTTTTTATAATTCATAAGATTCCTAAAAATGGAATCTTTTCATTACCATAGAACAATCTCCATATTCCTTTCCCACTCCGTTCCCAGTTCCCTATAGTAGTTGTCTTCAAGTCTACCTGTTCGTAAACGTGTGAAAGGTTCTTTACATCACTTTGATGTTTTATATATTACTGTCAAGACCGAGTAGTAGAAAAATAAAAGACTGTGACCGAATATTTTTCAATAAATCAAAAAGGACGAATTTATAAAAGGAAGAAAGTATTTCTTCGATAAAGTACCAAGGTTTATCCTGAAATACGGTACTTCACTTTAGGACGACGTAAGATGTAACATCAGTTCAATAGCAGATAGATGACGTTGATGACGAGATAGTATGAATCTCGTCTTCTATTGACTCATCTTTCGAGAACACCCCATCTAACAGATTGACATAGTAGCAGAATGTCTGAAGGTAAAGTCGGAGTCGTCGATTGACAACCTCGAGAACATATGTCTCTCGAAGACTTACTCTGACGTCGTCAAGGAGTTATAGAGGTGAGTCGAAAAATTTTAGGTTGGAGGAGACGTCTTCATTGCATTCAACGAAACTAAATCGCCTCGAGAAGACTTCCAAGCTTCGGAAATCTTAGTATTTAATTTAGTCCCTCTTTTTAGAAAAAAAACCGGTACAGTTCAGAATTAGCACCGTGAGAGAGAGACAACGTCGTACTACCGAAGAGAGATCAACACCGTACGGTCGAGGTCCCGTGTACCCGAGACGTCAAACGACTTTCGCTCAAGAGATCAACTCCGGGCGTCTGAAACGACGGGACACGTACACTCTAGGATCAAGGAACTGATCCCTAGTTTGGTTACAGGGGAAGTGACCTTCCACCAAAGAGTTGGTTACCTGGTGGTCCCTTCAGGGTTAGTCCCTCTTAGTATGGTATGGGGTCCGTTCATCCGAAAACACTGTAGTAGAGTTCGGAGACATTATTATCGTTAACGTTCAAATTACGAAATAGTTAAGGTCTTAAGTTTTTGACACACACGTAGTAGTGGACTACATCTACGTTTTTTGTGGAACTTACAATAGGAATTTATTATTAGAAATTACTAACGCTAGTGTTGGACTAATCTCCCGACTTCTTTTCATCAATATAATCCTCCATTTTCTCTTGAAATTATCAACTTCTTTCAAGTAGTTGACAACCTCCTACCGAATCACATAATGACTCTTAATGTTCTTAAAACTTTCTTTTCAACAAACAAGGAGAACTTTATAAAAAATTTTAGTAGATATTTTGTAGTGGATCTTCTATTCATTTATAGATGGGACGGTAGGTTGGAAAGAACATCTGAATATTATGAGTCCGATTAGAAAAGTAAATAAAAATTTCGAACATCCAACCGTCTTATTATTTAATGTGTCCGAAATCTAAATTTAAGGATGACCATAAACGTGGGTCGTAGTGGTAGAATTTATGACTTGGAAGACAAAGGGGGAAGTTCTACGTCCGGGAACTCTAGTGAACGAGGTTGTCTCTCACCAAGGTAGTTTTAGTTTTTGGACTAGATCCAATATATGAAGAAACAGTTAGTTTAAAGAATTGTGACCCCCTTTACAGAAAAGTCGAAGAAACGTGAGTGTCGAAGTGGTCTCTCGATTTATAACACCGTTAGTATCGTCAAGAACTTCGGTGATTTGGTCGGTGATAAACGTGATTTACTTCCGTGAAGACGTGAAAGAAGAATTCCAGTATGTATAACGATTTTAAAAGAGAAATTAAAATTCTTTCCGATGAAGAGTAACGAAGAAAGAAACCGTATTTTAAGTTTGTTTACAAGGTAAAGAAGGTAAAGGAATACGGAACAAGATTGTTTAAAACATCGTTAACGTCGACAAGGTCGATCTATTGAAAGAAAATAAAAGGGTCGTAACAGAGATTAACAAACATTTCAACTGAGAAGATAAAGTCAACATACAAAAAAGTAAAGAAAGTTTGGTAAAATATTAAAACTCGAAAATAAACAATTTAGAAAACAAAGTACGAATGATCGTTTTTAAAATAGTGGTCGTGCAAAGAAACCGTGAACGTTGAGGGGGAACGAACGAGTAAAAGACCTTGTGTTATTTCAACTTATTTCTAACGTGGTTTTACCCTCCTTGATACGTGTATTCATAAAGATTTTGTCTCTGACCCCGGTTCTCCTTCCTACACCTCCACTTACCCGTTATACATGTCATGACATACAGAAGTGTTGAACGACATGATCCGATATGAAACGTAAGTCGACGAGAATGAATCCACCGGGTTTTGTAGTTGAAAGTGCCTTTTGAGTATGTACTCGGCTGTGTTAAAGTCGTAATGTAACTGAATAAAGGGATAAATAGTCTGAGTATACTTTCTAAGACGTAAGGTCTTTTTGTACAATTGTCTAGTATTTTACAATTTTGCAAGATATGTATATATTTTGCAAGTATAATTTTTTTCTCAAGTCTATTTACACACCTATCATAGAATGTCTTTACCCTTACAAACCGTTATAGGTATTATAAGATTTTAATAACAGTATTTTTCGTTTATATACGAGAATTTTTATTGGAGATCACACAACCTGGAGTGTATGGTTGTTGAGGTTCATGACTTTTCATAGATCTTTTACTACGTTAATTAGAGAAGTAACATGTCTACTTCAGTAGTTTCAGGTCTCTTCCACACATGGACTCCAATGTGTCGATTAATCACTGTCTCGGATAATATCTTGGGTCTACAATCCTAAGTGGTAAAGGACTATAAAGGTAATCTACTCCGATGAAGAGATAAACAAAGAGGATCTTCCATAAGGAACATAAGAATGTGGATAAACGAAGGTATATACCAGTTTCATCACCCGTAGTATTCTTCTCTATCGATGAAAATAGAGTGTCAGTGATTTATTTTATATGAAAGATAAGTGTTCGTGACCTGGTTCCAAAGGGTAAACCATAGGGCAAAGGAATAATCTTAGTCGATGGTGGTTGTATTTTTAACAATAGGGTCTTCGTACTTAGATAAGTAGATATGGTCACTAGTTTACTATTACGGGTCTTAAGTTTAAACGTCGTCAGTCACACTTCACTTGAGGTGAGTGAGGTGAAACCTGGGTGTCGTGAGTTTAAGAGGTGTTTTCTACCGTGGAGGTTAAAGAGTGGACGACAGATCCAAGTAGTTCGAGGGAGAGGTTTAGGAGGTCGTGTCAGTGGTGGAGGAGCGGTGAGAGTCCTACTACGAGGGCATGGGTTCGGACCTCGAGGAGTCCGTCCTACCAGTCCTCGACAAGGTCGTGGTTGTTAAGGTCCTAGACGAGGAAACACACACAGAGACCCGAGTTGGTGTCTGCCGTTTCAAGGGACTCAACCGAGTCTCGGAGGGACCCAGGCCCTCAGAGGACTATCGTCTTGACGGCCTTTGCAACTGCTCTCTCAAGGGACGATATTCTGTTTAAGAAGACATCCTTCCTACGGACTAGGGTTTATCCCAGGAGAAGAAATTGGAAATAAAACTATTAGAGGGGAACAAGGAGACTTGGCACGGGTCGGTTCCGACCCTACCAGGGCCCCCGACGACGGTAGGAATCGAACCGGAACGAGGTTGTTCCTAGATTCCTCTACACACTAAAATAAACTCCAGGGGTGGGTCAGAAACTAGTCCTTTCGAAAAAAAAAAAAAAATTATTCTTTTAGGACAACTGTGTCTGTTTAATGTCTGCGTCGATTTAAAAAAAAACAAATCCACTTTTGTCCCGTCAATGAACTAGTTAAGGTAACTTTCACTTCGGTAAGAGACTGTTCTGGCCTTTAACACTCAAGTCTTGATAAGTGATTTCGAAGTCCTCGTGTTTAACTCGCAGTCGAACGAACGCTCTGTCTTGTGACTCCTTTCAGACCGGGATTTCGGACCCAGATGATAGGGGTTGTTCTTTGGCCGCGAGACTCCGGGTCCGGGCCCTATCTCCCTCTCCATTTCCCCGAGAAAGGTGTGGCGATCGTCAGCCGCCCCTTCCGGGCTAACAACGGCGCGTCTGCGGGAGACGGGAGGCGGTGAAGGGGGAGTTTCCTCGAGCCTAACAGAGCTCGGTTCGGTCTCTTCACCCGTTGTCCGCTGTGAGGGCCCGCTCCGCCACCGAGCAGAGTGTGTGGGCGGACTCCGGGGTCGAGCAAGGTCGGACCGGGGCCCTCGACGCGAGTGAAGGCCAGGCGAGATCCTACGGTCCACCACGTTGGTCGAGCCACCAGCACCATTTAGGCTCTCCACTTGTGCTCGACAGTTCACGAGACATTTAACATGTCTCTGAATTGAGGGTTCAATGGGTCAATGGCCACTTCTCAAAGTGGCACACTCATCTCGATTCCTCCCCGACGAGACCCAAAAGAACAGTGCCACTATTAGACAGCGACGTGATTCTGGACGTCGCGAGTAGCGGCGCAGGATTTTGTTTTCGTCTTCTCGTAGAGACGCGCAACGGGTCAATCGCTTAAGCATCCGAGGTGGACCGGAAAAGTGCAATTACACCCGGTGACAGAAGAAAGGGTCATCGGTATTAAATCGATTGAGCTTTTCCTTTACATTTTAGATCGAGGAAGAAAGAGAAAATATCTACCCCCCTTTTTTAGTTCTAGGTATATCCCTCGAATGGGGGATTACTGTCGTTATTCGATAAGGACGATGAAGACCGAGACACTCGGTACGACAATTGTTAGGACCTTTTGTCCGGAGTCTTTTGATTGTTCCTTTTAGACCAGCACAAAAGTCTCAGATTCTTCAGCGATCTCAACCCGCTGGTCTTGTAAGTATGGACCGAGTTCGAGGAAGTCTGTCACACGAGACGGTCCGTCCCATAAGTTTCTTACCTACATCCACTTGTTTCTCTTTTGAGACAAAGTTCTCCTTCTCCGACTCCGTGGCCACCTAAGACGACCTCCAGATTTTCGGGTCCTTAGTAGCGTTCACGGTCGGATTAAGGAGAAGGTGGAGGGGCGAGTTAGACGGGGGGTGTCGGACCACTTCTCGTGAGTTATTTATTATCTACGGACTCCTTATAAACAACTTAACGACTTACAGAAGGAAAGGGTAAGAAAAAGCAAGATGAAACTAGAGATAATCAATGAGTGTAAAACCGTAAAGACTAAGTTCGCTGAAAATTCTTAGTCTTGCAAAGAAAATCTCTAGAACTTTAGTTTTGAAGAATGGGAACTCTGGACATTTACAGGACTCACTCAGCGATTTCAGCTACTTTAACATATACTTTAAAACAGGTACACGGGTTCAGTAGTCTTGGAGTTTTCCTGACTCTAGAGGGGTAGAGTCACAGAGTAAAAGGATCAGTGATAATTGTACAACGTAAATAGAAAACACCAAAGAGGGATTGACAATTAGGGAACGTCAGTCCCCAAGACAGAAGATGAGAAAGTAAAAGACGTACGAGACAAGTGGTGGTACGACTCGTGTCATCCGTCAGTCGTGTCTCATTTGTGTTGAAGATTCAAGAGATGACCTCCCGTAATTTAAGAAAACCATGTAAAAAGTGCAAATTAATGACTTCGTTAATATAGAGTGTTTTCCCTTGTCCTTTTTTAGAATTGGATAAATTTTGACTCACATATTTAAGTGTTTGACACTGTTTTTAACTCAGTACGATATATAATGTAAAGTCGTTTAACGACTCAAAACGAACCATCAGAATCTGATTTAGAGAGGGCTTTGACGGTTCGGTTGTACACATGGATATAGTTAGGGTAAGAAAAATCATATAATAAAGATAACTTACCTATCCGTATAAAAGTTCAAAGACTATGATTTTTTATAATGTCACTCGTAGAAATCTATATAAAAATTTGAAAAATATAAAAATAAAGACATCTTACCGAAAAATTTTCTTTTTAACGACTCATCTAATAAGAATATCTATAACGGTTTAGCGAGGAACCTCACCATAAATAGTACAAAGTGATTCCCGCAGTTCTGGGGAGAGATTCCGGGACCTTCCACAGCGGGAAATACTTGTATATAAAAACATTTTGAACATTTTCATATAACATTACCTTTAATCAATTCTGACGTCGGAGAAAAAGGAGGTCAAAAGGGAGTCTATGTAGTATATACAGAACCTCATTGACATAGATTAAAACACAACTCTTACAGATAAGAGAGAGAATTTTTTTCTAGGAACACAAGAAGAATTCTTTGAGCACATTCAAAGTTTGAAGTGTTTTGGACCTAGGCGGAGACGACCAGAAGACTTTCAATTAAATACGAGGGTTGGCTTCGTCTTCTCTCTCACGCACTTAACAGAGCTTAATATAACACGGGTAACGAAGAAGGGGTCGTCGTTATTTCGTAGTCTAAAGTAAGAGTCGCATCTGAATTACTTTGAACTAGATTGAGCTGACCCAACTTCGATGACTTTTGGATGACACCTCCCTTATAAATTGATATTAACGCCTGCCCCAGAATTGGAGAGCCAACCAGGGTACCACATTACCAGTCGTGAGACCTGAAACTTAGGTCGTTAGGCTCAAGCTCAGAGCCACCCTGGAGAGTCCCCTTGTAAAATATCAAGCGCAGCCTTGACCTCTTTTTCACAAGCGGACGAAATGTGTTTACACCAGCATGACCTAAGAGGATGAGACAAGCTTGGTTTCATGGCTTATGAAGCGGACCCTTCATTGTCTAAGAAATTTTAGTTCGAAAGGTTCGAGTGTTTCAAGTTGTCGTCCCTCCGACTCATCTTTACCACCGCTAAGGGTCATTGGAGTGCTTGAAGAGTTCCCGGCCCGCCTGGCCGAGGTCGTCACGGTTAAGAAACTACGTCTGTCGTAGAGTTTTAGAGGCTCCATGCTTCGGGAGGAGCGGCGGCTCGCCCGAGGATTCGGCTTTTGGGGCGCATGGTTCCTCGACTCGGAGCCGGACCTCGCTCGAAAGAAGCGACACTGTGTGTACGGGTCCCAGTGAAGAATAAGGGAGAAGGGAAAGGGTAAAATGGGTCTGTTAAGTGAGAGTAGACAGAAGAGAGTAAGGAAGAAGAGCAAGAGTAGTAGGTGGGGTTTACGTTTCGGGCTACCCTTTGAGGAGCTTTTGAACGTCGGCGCCTCTCGCACCAGGGACGTCAGGTTCGTCTTTTTGAGTGGAGGACTGGCCAGCGACCGGAGTGACGCGGCCCTCGTCCGCAAGGGCTAAGTAATGTTTTGCGAGCGTAAACTTCTCTCATTTCACGTGTCTTTCACCACGTGCGCCACCTCCCCGGGCCTCTCCTCGCCTTTAAGCCCACTCTCTCTGACGTCCACTCACCTTGCGGGAAACGGAAGCGCCAAGAGGGGCACAGAAGGGAGAAGGCGGATAACCTGGGCGTCCTTTACCTCGCTTTCAGATGGGCGTCCTTTACCTCGCTTCGAGACTAGGTCTGGAGAAGCCTTTCACGGTTTGTGGACGTCGGCTTCGTGGGTCCTTTGTCAAGGAGCTCGTCTCCGAGTCCCTGTTCTTTACAGGGGGACTTTTTCATGAGGCCCACATCTGGCCTTAGTTCAACCTCTATTTCGATTAGTTTGAACCTTTCTGGCCAATCGAGATCCTTCTGTGAATGACACGGCAATCTCTGTCTTTCCACCCGTACACCCTTCTTTCTAAAGGAAGTCGACCTGGCCTTGATTTAATCCTCTTCTGTCCACAGATACAAGATATCTTTAATTGGAGAAGATACAGTATTCTCCGTTGGAAATTTAGGTCACTAGACAAAAGTCCAAGGAAGAACGAAGCTGTAAAATTACAAGAGTATACAACGTTTGATGGTGTGTTAACGTGAGTAAAGTGTGAGATCGTTTTATTACGAGTTTTAAGAGGTTTGATCCGAAGTTTCCATCCACTTGGTTCTTGAAGGTCTACAAGTTCGATCTAAATCTTTTCCGTCTCCTTGGTCTCTAGTTTAACGGTTGGAGACAACCTAGTGGCTTTTCGTTCTCTTAAGGTCTTTTCGTAGATTAAGACGAAGTAACTGATGTGATTTCGGAAACTGACACACCTAGTGTTGTTTGACACCGTTTAAGAAGTTCTCTACCCTTATGGTCCGGTGGAATGGACGGAGGACTTTTTAGCCATACGCCTAGTTCTTCGTTGTCAATCTTGACCTGTACCTTGTTATCTGACCAAGGTTTATCCCTTTCCTTACCCAGTTCCGACATATAACAGTAGGACGAATAAATTGAAGATCCGTCTCATGTAGTACTCTTTACGACCCGACCTACTTCGGGTTCGACCTTACTCCAAACGGTCCTCTTCATAGGCATTGGAGTCTATACGTCTACTATGGTGGGAATACCGTCTTTCACTTCTCCTTGATTTCTCGGACAACTATTTCCACTTTCTCCTCTCACCTTTGCAACCGAATTTTGAGTTGTAAGTTTTTTGATTCTAGTACCGTAGACCAGGGTAGTGGAGTACCGTTTATCTACGCCTCTGTCACCTTTGTTACTGTCTGAAATAAAAGAACCCGAGGTTTTAGTGACGTCTATCACTGACGTCGGTACTTTAATTTTTTACGGGGAACCTTCTTTTCGATACTGGTTGTATCTGTCGGAAAATTTTTCGTCTCCGTAGTGAAACGGTTGTTTCCGGGTAGATCAGTTTCGACACCAAAAAGGTCATCAGTACATACCTACACTTTCAACCTGGTATTTCTTCCTACTCACGACTTCTTCACTCCGAAAACTTGATACCATAACCTTTTCTGAGAATTTCCGGGAACCTGACGTTCCTCTAGTTTAGTCAGTTAGGATTTCCTTTAGTTAGGACTTGTAAGTAACCTTCCTGACTACGACTTCGACTTTGAGGTTATGGAACCGGTGGACTACGTTTCTAGACTGAGTAATCTTTTCCGGGATTACGACCCTTCTAACTTCCGTTCTCCTCTTCCCCTGCTGTCTCCTGTTCTACCAACCTGTCATAGTAGTTGAGTTACGTGTACTCAAATTCGTTCGAGGTCCTCTACCACTTCCTGTCTCTTAGGGCCGTACGACGTCAGATGTCCCAACGTTTCTCAGTCTGTACTGACTCATGGACTTGTTGTTATACATTGTTTTTTAAGTTTAGTTCAGGATGAGAGTGGTTAATGTTATTGAGTGACTTGATATTTATAAAGTAACTGAGAAATACTTAATGACAACCAATACGTTCTGAGACATTGTTTAATTCCAATGATTTAAATACTTTTGTCTAAGAAAACAAAGGGTGATACCTGTGAACTGACATGGAGGTGAATATACTAGACACTACTACGATTAATGTCCCCCTTTATTGTAAAGACGAACCCCACACGGAATCGTCCGTACGAAGACAAAAGAAAGGTGGAACAACTACGATTATACTAGTTTTCATGGGGGGATTTTATAAGAGAGAGAAGACTTAACCGGACTATCGGAAGGGGTACATCCTTCAAAGATTGACGTCGGGGAAGTCGGAGAGGGTAAAGATCGGACACCAAGAGTCTGTAGATGTCGTCACTGTATCATTGGGTTTATCTGTGGAGGGACCTTTACTGTATTGTTTTCCCTCTTGGTGAAGTAGAGTTTGTGACTGTCTTAAATTACTACATTAGTATTACCGGTATAGATCGTAGATCCTGGGTAAACAAAATCGAGTTTAAGTAATTGAGTATACAGTAAGTTTCAGACATTTAATGTTCATTACTTTTTATGGACCGACCTCCTGGGTCTGAACTCTCTTTCGGTTAATTGTCGACGATATCCCTCCGTCTTAGTCATTGTCTATGTGTTCTCTGACCCTCTTGTGTACCTATGAAGACACCCTTAGAATGGAAGTCCTTCGACTTCCTTAGGACACCTATAATTGTTCTTGATGGATGAACTGGTTTTAACACAGTTCGAAGAGACTCTGGAGAATGTTTGGTAGGAACCGGAAGGGTCGTAAACCCGTTCTTAGAACGAATCCGTCAAATAGATCTTAGGGGGAGTCGTAGGAACTATAGGTTAGTTCGAGGGGAAGAGGTGAGAACTATAAATTAGTTTAAGAAAAATCATTAAAAGGTGGATTACTGAGGAATGAGACGGGGAAGTCGATATTTAGGAGTCGACGGAGAGAACATAAGATCTAACTCAAGTTAGAAGGGATGACGTTGTCGGAATTTATTTCAGAAGGAACGGGTAGAAGGAAGGAAGGAATTGAAGTAGATCACGTTAAAAAGAAACTGTCAACGGAGTTTCTTGAATATCTGTATAGGATCCTTTTGACGAGAAAGTCTTTTTTCCAAATTAAGTCCTAAACTCTTATGTTAGTTGTATCTCTTACACAGGTTACATCTCCTGACTTACCTATTTTCTCGGTTAATGGACTCCTATACTTTGTTTTAAAAATGAAAAAGGTTCTATACTCTTACACCGACTAACTTACATTATGTATATATGGAGTTGGTCTATACTCCGAAATTCTAGTGGTACTTTTTGTAGACCCACGAAATAATTTAATGTCTAACGTCTTGTGTAAGAGACTGTAGTATTAAATTATCCAGTTCTCACTTCGGGTCTTAAGAAGTAAACGATGTGTGTGAACTTCGTCGGATCTTTAGTATGAAGTTTAACAAAAGTGGAAATTTTTTTAGTTTTAAGTTTAATTAATTTCGTTTCTTATAAGATAAAAATTTTCATATTGTTTATAAAACAACATTACTCTCTTTATTTTTAATTTAATGTGACGTTATAGTGAAAGTGGATGATTTCACTGTCTCTTCGGTTTCAACCGTTGTAGCGTATAACCCCTCCCACTCCCCTCGTTCCTGGAGTCTGTAATGACAGACCTCACATCTAATTATTTTAAGGAAATTTCCCGTTAAACCTTCATACACATTTATAAAGTTTTCGTATATACGATCCCGTATCGTCTACGGAAAAATTTTTAAATTAAAATGTCACAATGTTTATGTGTGTAAGTTAAAATGTATATGTATTCTTATTATATTTATAGATATTTATTATAATATATAATAATATATATTTATATGTTTCAATAAGTAAAATCGTGTCGAATATTTTTGTTTTCTACCCCTACCCCTTGGATTTGCAGGTTATCTCCAGACCAATTCATTGTATATCATTGGGTATACAACTTTATGGTATGTAGGAACCTTTTCTTATTTGACAGTGAAAAACACTACTATACCTTTGGAGAGGTTCTATGTAACTAATTCCCTTACTCCTTTCCGAGTCTGATCACACGTATCATACAATAGTAAACACAATAGACTCTATTTTTCGATATAAATAAAGTACACCATATATAAGTATATACGAATTATACTAAGACGACGACGACGACGACGATTCAACGAAGTCAGCACAGGTTGAGACACACTGGGGTCTCTACCGTCGGGTGGTCCGAGGAGGCAAGGACCCTAAGAGGTCCGTTCTTATGACCTCATCCAACGGTAAAGGAAGAGGTTACTAACTCCCACTTTTCACTTTCGCTTCAACGAGTCAGCACAGGCTGAAGCGCTAGGGTACCTGACGTCGGGTAGTCCGAGGAGGTAGGTACCCTAAAAGGTTCGTTCTTATGACCTCACCCCACGGTAACGGAAGAGACTTATACTAAGACCTTCTCTATTTTACCGATAAACACCCCTTACATTAATCCACCAACCTTTTATTCTTACCTACGTTTTCAAACGACATATCTAAACGTATATACATATGAATATATAAATATTTATAAAATTATTAAGATTCAATTTGACATAAAGTATATATTTTAATTTATATTACTAAAATATTTTATTATATAAAATATATACATATTTTTATGAAAGGGGGTTTCAATACTGTTCCACCTCTGCCTCTAGTGTTTTCTTTGACGTGTTATGACTGAAAGAAGAGACAAAACGATTACCTCCTTAGGAACCTAGATTGTCCTTTATAAGATGACCTACATAAAAGTCAAAACAGAGATTCGTCCACGTACGAGAAAAGTAATTTCGTTCTCTAGGAATCATTACCAATTCATCAGACAACCCCTCCCTCTGTCAAATTTAATCGTTTGAAACACTTTATAACGTCATGTCGATTTTTATCCGACTTTTAAAGGATGTTCTTGTTGTATATTATTAAATAACACATATGAAGACACCTACTAAAATCCGTTACAAAAAGATATAGGGAGTCAATCGACGACGACGACGATTCAGCGAAGTCAACACAGGCTGAAACACGCTGGGGTATCTGCCGTCGGGTGGTCCAAGGTGACAGGGACCCTAAGAGGTCCGTTCTTGTGACCTCACCCAACGGTAAAGGAAGAGGTTACGTACTTTCACTTTTTACTCTCACTTCAGAGAGTCAGTACAGGTTGAGAAACGCTGGGGTACCTGACGTCGGATGGTCCGAGGAGGCAGGTACCCTAAAAGGTCCGTTCTCATGACCTCACCCCACGGTAACGGAAGAGGAGTCAATCGATGAGAAGGAGTTTTTTCAGGGAACTCCTTCAACGGTAAAGCCCACTACGGTTTGTGGTAAGTGTACCGTTGATCTTTCGATGAATGTGCAATGTGACAAGAGTGTGTCGTCCCTGGTTTCTTCAGGTTTCTCTCGGAGTGCTGCTCCCACCCTAAGCTTGGGTGCGCACGTCTCGTGTTACCTAATCGTCAGGTAGTGGAATTGGTGAGCCGGTGGAGCAGATAACTATTGTCTCATTTTTTTAGTACGGAAGTAGTGACGTCAAGATAAGACCTCGTGACATAGTTTAACGGAAAAAAAAAAAAGAAAGAGAACCAAATTAGGACTGAGTTAAGCACACTAGTCTAAAAATTCTTTGTAAAGTGTCGTTGGTATTTTAACTTTTACTGTGAATCTCACCAGGTCAATGAACCATATATGTTTTACTGGTCCATTTTGGTCATGTGAAGCCACGAATTTGTGGATCTAGGAACAACTTGTGTACTTGTTTACTTGTATCGGTCCTAAAGTTGGGACTAAACAACAATACCGAGGTCAGTAGACGGTACAAAAGAGGGTCTCTGATCCCAGGGAGCCGGCGACCTGAGACGTCACCTTCCCGGCTTAATGGATGTAGGACTAATCTTGTACAGGGTCCTATGGACAAAAGACCCTTTCTTGAGCTTTGTTATTTCAAACAGAGACACTAAGAAAAAAAGAAAATCTTTGTCAAATAAAGGTAGTTGGTCTAAGGGTAAAACGTTCAAGATGTTCTTGTGGAATCCTGGTGAGCCACCACCGAGGATGGGTAAGGCACCGGACCCGTCACCCCCGACGTCTGGTCAGAAGGCACCTTCCGACTCGTGAGGTCAGAGGTCACCCCTCGACGACTTACCCGTGCCCTCCGTGGACGTGCGGAAGCCTGGTCAGACGGCGGAGTCCGACCCGTCGGCACTTGAGACCTCGACCTCGCCAGGTAAGCGGGACTTTGAGGAGGGACCAGTGTCGGAAGAGTCGACGACGGACGAGAAGGAATAGTTAGAGGAGTCCTAGAGACATCTTCATCTCCAGGCCGTACTGGAGGGTGCCCACAAGAGCCCTCTACCACGGTGCGTACTCGTCCTGAAGGGTCCGCTCGTAGGTGGTGTAGTCTGGGTGACTCACGCGAGGGAACAACAACGTGCCCTACCGCTACAGGTGCATCGCGTCTCCTCTCAGGCACAACGTGTCTCGTTACCAACCGTCCAATTATCTCCCCGACCACCAGTCGGGACCCTAGCCACTGGTGGTCTTCGGAGCCGAGGGACTTCCGCCGGACCTAGACCAATCACTTCCAAGGTCCTCACTTCGCCGGTCGCTATCCTCACCGAGGTCACCGTCGTCGTTTGAAGTCGTGTCGAGCGACCAGTCATAAGGATCTCCTATACTGTGACTGTAGTCGGTCCAAAAGTTACCCCTGTTACCGGGCTCGCCGGTTGTCTTCGAAGAGGGTCCAGGAGAAGTCTAAATACTACATCTACGGTAGTGAAAAGGAAAACATCTACATGACAAGGTAAACCTTCAGTTCCAACTACGATGGATTCACCCAAGGACGACGTTCCTTAAACTCCTGTAGGAGGAGGAAGTAAACGTCCTGTAGCTCCCGAGGCCTGTAACACTTTCGAAGGGAAATTCAATTCTACCTTTAAGTCCTGTTGCGGCATACATGGGGAGAGACCCATCGCTGCTTTCGACAGAGACACTAAGAATACAAACGAAGACTTTATGCGACCTGACGATTTTTCAGCGGAAGTAAAGACGGAGCAATGGAAGAGACCCCGAACCGAAAGTAGTTAGACACTGTATGTCGTTGGTCACTTTTCTACCAACCTGTTTTCATCTTTTTGTGTTCGCAGGACGACCCGGCAGAACCAATATCTCATCTAACCTCAGAATCTCACACGTTAACTAACGCCGACGGTGTTTGTGGCTCTGCCCGGTCCTTCCCTTTAGGAACGAGGACATCCTCGGTCCTGCGGACGGATGACCAACACCAAGACAGGGTGAGTGGTACGCCGGAACACGTCCGGTGAAGTGGTCAAGGTATGGGTGAGAGAGACAGAGTGGAGGTGTTAAGAGGAGAAAGAGGGTGTCCTCCTTCAACTTGAACTGTCGAAGTTCATTTGGTTCATAGTTCTTTACGAAGGTGAGTAATCCTAAGTAGAAGAAAGGATATAAATCACGTCTTAAAACCTCTATTTAAACTTTTCTGAGAGTGTACGGTTTTACGACATCGAGAAGGAAGAGTACTTTAGAGACGAAACCTAAAATTGAACACCGTTCCCAATGGGAGAAGAAAGGAAGAGTACAGGGAAATGACTTAAAGTATCTTAGAAGTTGTATGTTGTATAAGCTTGTTTTGATGTCCATAACCGGGTATTTCTCTTCCAGTCAAAGTCAAGGAGGTGAAGAGACGAGAAGACTATGATTTATAAGTGGGGGTGTCAACATAAAGACAACGATGGACCAAAGTCCTATTGGAGAGGAGACGACTAGGTCCAGTCGAAAGACGTCAAGAACGAGAGTTTCAGAGGTCGGGAGTCGGTGAGATCCATTCTGAGGGTGTAGATCTCGAGATACTGATTAGTCGGATTGGACGAGGGGTGCGTTTTCGGTTATTTCTCCGTTCCAACCTCCTTTCCTTTCAAAACCTGCGGTCGTTTGTCACCCCATGCCAGAGGACGAGTTTCCGGTTGAGGAGTGGTGAGTGTTGACCACCCGTTCTCGAAAATATCTGTCTCCCTTCCCCGATGTACGTCTTTGTCGTGTCAGTCGAGACTGTCAGTAGAACCTTAACCAGTAGTCACCAAACTAGTCGCAGTAGAACTAACAAAATTCATGTTAACTACAAATCAAGATCCCGGTCAAACAAGGGCAAAGGAACTTCGGTTAAGAACCTTGAGACCTTCGAATACAGTACTGATATCAGACCAGTAGTACATCAATTGGAGAGGTGGATAACCCCCAAAGTCATAGATGTTCTGTCGAGTGTCCTGCACCGAATCTTATAATAGATATCGGGAACTCTTCCTTGATCCTCACGGCAACGAGTCAGAATAGACTGAGATACGTTGGGGTACCTGACATTGGAAGGTCCGAGGAGACAGGTATCTTAAGAGGTCCGTTTTAATGACCCCATCCAACGGTAAGGGAAGAGGGACCCTAGAAGGACTGCGTCCCTAATTCCGGGAAAATTACTGATCTATTAATAATAAATCAGAACAACCTGAGAAAGGGAAACAAAGACGAAAAAAAAAAAGTGAAGAGATTTGAATGAGAAACCGATTTCTAAAAGGTTTCTGTTTTCCGTCCGTCTCCTGTACCCCCTGTTTCTGATATCCCAGAACAAGATAAAGTTTCTACATAACGTCGAATGAAAGTTTACCCTCTCTCTCCTTCGTTTACTATTTGGTTTACCCCATTTTATCATTATCAGTGATTGAGACCTATTTTCCATATACCAATAAACCCCCCATAACAAAGAAAAGAAAAGAAAAAAAAAGTTTTTAAATTAATCAAACTTTAACAAAGTCTCACTCTCTCTTCTCTCTGACGAGACCTGCACGGGCTCTTTAGCTTCAGACACTTAACCCCGGCCCGAGTGAGAAATTTCATATCCTCTGAGAGGGGAAAGGATTTAGTAGGCTCCATGATTATTAAGAACTATCGAGGGACTAAGGATTTCCTGACCAGCGGCTATTTGTCTTCGGTCAGGACGGAACGGACGAATGGAAAACAAGATTCGTTTTCGGGTCGGGTCGGGTCGGGTGGGAGCCGGTTCGAGCCGTTTCGTCCTCCTGCGGTCTCTAAACGTGCTCCATTTACAACGAGGAAACCTACTGGACCCGCGGATGCACTACGGTCCGTGGGTTCGAGTACGAAGGTTAATCAGGATTCGCTAGGCAGGTCCTGTGGCACTCGAGAGACCCTACAAGGGACGGTAGTGGTGCTTTGCGCCCCCTATATATATATATAAACCGAAGGCCTTTGCGCCTACTAAACTCCCAGTAACAAGGTTCCTTCCAGCACGACCGGCGCCCTCGACCTCGAGTCGTCTGCGCCTGGGCGAAACTGAGGTAGAGACGACGGATGAGGAGTCGCCCATGGCGCCGACGGGTCCATGGACGAAGCCAGAGGACTTCGGAACGTTCACCTTTCCCGTCCTTACCTCCAACCTCTCATTGTCTATTGTCTACCAGAGAAAAGTCGGAGGAAGGAAATCTTAAAGTAAGACAACAAAAGTAGACTCCGGCGACGCGTCAGTTAAAGCGTTTACCCGTAAAGGATCCGTTAAATGATTTAGAAACTCTTCGTTTCCTTATTACTAATATTTAGTGCTTTCCTTAGGTTCCTTTTGACAAGCGTCGACCCCCACATCGAGTCACCATCTCGCGCACGAATCGTACATGCTCCAGGGCCCAAGTTAGGGGCCGTGGAGGTAGTCAAAACTCCCTCTACATCAACACTAGTGCGGCGAAAAGGAAAGCAGAGTGGGAAATTGTGGCCCATAGAAGAAAGTAAGTCAAAAGATAGACATAACGGAAACACCGTAGGTTAAAGGCGGGGCTCTGATGATGATGGTGGTCTTTACAGGTTCGCTAAAACTTTCTATTAACCGGATTAAAGAAACCTTAGGTTCAACTTTCGTCTTGTCTTCTTTCGTCTTTCTAGTTGTTCTCTGAGTGAAAGTAAGTGAAAGAGGACTTAAGACTTCGCAAGAATCTCGTTTTGTGTGTGACCTCCACCTTATCATCTTTTTATAGCAAATAAAGAAAGATCACTCGTAGACTGGTGGGGTACGAAAGAAAGAAGAGAACTTAGTGAACTACACCTTCGTCACCAGGAGTCAATATTGACGTCCCAAGATACGTATCCCTTTGTTATTTCTTAGACAGTAGGATACACCACGGAAGGTTCGGATTTGACTTACTGTCTAACTTACCTCTGACCGACGAAGTTACTTAAGTCTGGTAACGGTGAAACGATTCTAACTCTCACACTCTCCAATTCGTAGATTTATAGAGGACAACTTTTTTAAAGTTAGTTTTATTTACTGTGCCCGAGTAAAGTCTTTATTTAAACTCACTTTGTATAAAGTGAAGATGAAAGTGTTGTGTTTATAGGGTGACACACAGAATTGGTTGGATTATTAATCCCGACTAAACGAATCTGGTCTGGATCAGACTTTATGACCGACTTATATACTCTCCGTTTTTTTTTTTTTAGTCAACAGGGAAAATTTGCACAATTAAAGATCCTTAATCAAAAATAAGAACTTTTAATAAGGTATGTTATAAAAAATCATTCAAAAATACTAGACATAGTGGATAAATTCAGGAAAGTCCATATAAACACCAGTGTCTCTAAATTCAAAAAGTGTTCCTATAGATGACGGACATGATAAAATTACACCATTACCTCCATGATTAGTTCCGTAAATCGTATTTTGTCATTAATCTCCTCATTGATCATCTATCCTCCCCTATTTCGAGAGACAATCCTAATATATGGATTTTTGTTGAGGAGTTTTGTCTTTTCGATGATGTGTACCTGTTAAATCATTTCTTGGATCAACGTTTTAATTATGTGTATGATCACAAGAATCTAGGTCCGAAACCTCCTAAAACCAATAACTAAGTAACAAAACTTTCGACTGTTTACTTCCTTTTCTTAGTTCATAAATATGGTGGAGAGAATAGATCTCACATGAAGTCCTATTCGTATGTCAACTACTCCCTTTGAAAAAGAGACATCTTATTAGTGACGATTATGTACGTCTTCCTTAATATTTTAATCTAAGTTGTAAACGTTGACTATAACGAAATGACATAGATCCAGTGTTAGTAGTTACCGACGATGTTGGTACTCTATTTTAACCTACTCCCTCGAGACCTTACGTACCTTGTCCGACTGTATGGACTTTAGTTACTAGTTAAAGAGTAGTGATTTTCATTCTGGTCATGTGTAGTATACGGAGAAAGAGATTTTTTATAAACATAATAAATAAACACTTTTTTCAGGTTTTAACTTTTAATTTTTAAATCAAGAGTTATATATAAATACGAAATATAAAATATACTTTATGTAAAATTAAAAATAAAAGTAGTTTCTTACCGAACATAAAGAAAAAATTTTTTAAAAATTAACACTATTAACGGTATTTTGTGCTATAATCAAAACCAACATATACCGAAGACAAAGAACTTTTAGTGACAGTTCATATCAAAAGAAAATCGAAATAACTCCATATTAACTGTTTTAACATTAATATGTTAATGTTTAACATTTCAACATTTTATATAAATTTCACATTTTGGACTACTATATGTATATTAAAAGAATTATCCCTTCTCTCTTCAAAACATAACAATAATAAAGAATATTTTGAACTAGTACAGTCATTAGTGATACTTTCTCACCTTATTTTTACGCAGTATTTTTGTATTGTTACTGAAAACCAGATGATTATCCTGTTGGTCTCACCTCGTTTATACCTTCCGATCAAATACTTACATGGAAAAAAGGGAAGTTTTGGTCGAAGGTATTAACTTTTTTACAAGATTGGAGGGAACTCTTAAGAGAGACGGACACGATTACAGAAAAGATACCATATACAATAAATTTTCGTTGACAAGAACTATATAACCTCGATGTTAGGAATAATTCGTCCCCACCTCCCCGAAACTCGTTATGAAAGGGCCATTGAGTTATGTGAATCGAAATTTTCTCAGGTAATAAATACGAAGTCGTAATTGGGAAAGTTCCTAATTTCCCACTCTTTAGTCGACTTTGGCATCAAGTCGATTTCACCTCTACGGCCCCTAGCTTGGGCCCTGGAGTATGTACGTTTCGTACGCGAGATGGTGACTCGATGTAGGGGTGTTGACTTCCTTTGAAAAAGGAAACAACTGGTTATCACTTATGCCAAATGCGATCTGCAAGACACACGAGGAAGTTGGATGTGAACATTTTTGTATTAGTCCATCTAAATTTTTTATGAATAATTTATTATGGTAGGTATCTAAGAGACATGAAAGGGAATTATAAGAATCTTAAATAGTGCTGATTAGTGTATCTAAACAATAAACTGATCTACAAAGGAAGAGATCGTTCTATCGAAGTTATCCCGTCTCGGACATGACAAAAGAGAGCATTGAGACATAGTTCGGGAATCGTATCTCGGAACGTCTATCGCCGGTGAGTTATTTCTCGACACTCTTTATTTAATGTCCGTATAAGACAAGTCCTACATACAATGTCTTGTCTTAGAAGGTCACTTCACACACACCCTCTCCTCCTAAGTGTTTATGTATATGTTTACTAAAGTCATACTGTTCAGGAGACCGTTCCTTTACGAATACATTGATTACCGTCTGTGTTTCATATAGTGTAAGAACCGGTCTTTAACTACCGAAGTCCTCAGAACTTTCTGTTCTGAACCGGTTCTCAACATGAATTCCTAGTTAAACCGGAACGTCCTATTCACCGACAAGAGTGTAAAGGTGGTATCAAGATCCGTGATCACCTCATACTTCCGGTTTCACGGGTCGTCGTTAAACGAGTCCGAACACCACCGTGACACAGCCGGTTGTCTGGATTCCGTTCTCAACGCCCAGACTCTACGTAATCTAATAAAATAACTTAAATGGGAACCGTTTGTCGGTGTCTTTTTACTCTAGGTCAAACAGTTACTTACCCTGTCGGGGTCGGAGAGTCACTGTGACTCTATACCTATCACCTGTTCCACGACTGCGTCACATAAACTATTAAGACGACCTCTGACCTACCCAATCTAGATCGTAGCACCTGAAGGTTCGAAGTCTTGACGGAGAGAGACCACGTTTACTAGTGACACGAACAACCTCGTTTAGCAACTCGTAAAAAGTCTTAACAAGCGTCAGTGTGGACGGTTTTAGACAGGAGGACAAAAAGTAGTTGTTTTTGTATCAGGAACGAGAGAAAGTCTCCAAATGAAAGTCGTAAGTCTCGCGTATAATCCGTCTGCTTGTAAGGAACGGTCCGGACAGATACTTAACCGAATCCAACGAGGTAACTGAAAGACCACAATGAGGATCGTAAACCTCGATCCAGTGTAGAGGTTGACACGGGGAGGACGGAGAGTTGGGACGAGAAAGGACGGAACTGATGACACGTCCCGTACCCGTGTTGAGGAGTCGAAGGTAGGGTGAGAAAGGAGAACAACGTTCAAGGAGTCGAAGTGGACCAAATGGAGGGGTACCTCCGGCGAAGAGATGGTAACCTTGTTCAGAACAAGACAGGGTCAGTTCCACAAGGACCCCGGAGACCTCGTGACCTTTAGAGGACCCTTTATGGGTCACGTCACTATCACGGGATGGAGAAGGGGTTTAAGGAGACCCAGGTCGACACAACCGTTCTTCCCTCCCATCCTATTGGATGTGAAAGGTTCTGGAACCCTTCCAGGGTTCGTTACACAAGTGGAACATGTAAACTTTTTAAACGTAGGTACTCTGAAACGGTATTAGTTCCCTCTGACTATGTGGCCGACGGTGTAGGTTTCTCCGTCGTCCGCACGTTTACTAGGTGAAGGGTGGGTCCATTCGTGACTCCTTTAACACACAACCTACATAGAGTCCTTCACACAGTCCCGGGGTCATACCTTTCTTACCTGTGTAACCACCGAGAATAAGGTTAGGTACCTCTTACCACCACGGTCCGGTAAAAATCACCATCTCACTAAAAAGACCACTTAACGTTATTCCTTGTTCGGAGTCTACACTATTGATAATGTGATAACGGACTGTCAGTTACAAGGGTTTAAGAATCTCCTGGTAGGAGGGTCTGAACTCGTCGCGGTCCAGATTTACGGATTTCCCAAGGTGGACGTCTGACGTAACTGGTCGAATCTTCCACGATTGGAAACGCGAAAACTTAGGTCAAACACTACTCATAGTCCCTAAGGTTAATGAGGGGTGCTTTCTCCTTAAGAAACATTAAAACCAGTTTTTGACTCACTAAATCTGATAAAGGGAACAAGGACTAGATAACCTCCGACTTATCAATTCACTTCACAACAACTCCAGGGAAGAAAGAAAGAAAGGAAGCAGGGAAGAAAGCTAGCCATCATCTCGAACAAGAGTACGTACTCTAAACCCAAGTCAGAGACCACACAGGTCCACACAGGGTAACGTTTTATCGGAAATGGACATCTACACAAAATAAATCCGAAAAACGAAAAGAATTGGATAAGAATGAGTAGAATAGAAAGAAAGAGGAAGAGAAGGATATCGACCACCGATATAAGAGATTATAAGTCTCCGAAAGTTTATAGTTGTCTTTAAAAGACGACAAACATTAATCATATGTTGAGTAAGTCAAAATTTTTAATTATGAAGTCTTATAAGTGTATGATAAAAGTGTTATATACTCTTCGATTCAATTTTTTAAATCTATGGGGTATGTGTAAATTTGTAAATCGTAGTTCGATATTTTTAAGTACGGATTATACAATTTAATAAAATAGACATTTACAAAAATTTAAAAAAGAGAGTAAAATAATGTTACTTCAAATTGTCATGTCTTTTCAATGTACTAGAAACACCTAAATAAAATAGAAATTTACAACCTTTGTAGAATGATGACATAATAACAGTATCATATCATTACTTCGTAAGTAGTTATGGAGTGTTGTCACGAAGAGTTTGAAATCGTATCTAGTTTTAGTGGAGATCCCAAAAATTGTATCTAATAATTGAGACTTGGGTGTAAGGGTCTCAAGGACTGAGTAACCAGACACCACCCAGAATCTTAAACATAAGAATCGTTCTAGGGTCTTCTATGACTACGACGACCAGGTTTCTGGTGTGAAACTCTTTGTGACAGAGTGTAACGTTAGACAAAGATTTCACAACATCGGATCTAAATGTAAACTTAGAAGTCGTAGAGAGAATGTTAAAAAATAAAGTGTCCTATATTCATCCAAAGGAGTGGGCTAGATGATTCATCCTAAAAGGAAGAACCTGGTCCGACTCTAAATATACGTATGACTGACACCTATTAAGGTTCGGATCTTGGACTCTAACTTTCGTCGGACGTCTCACCGACAGAGTGTCAAGAAGGGGTCTAATGTCAAACCGAAACATCAAACAACACAACAACGATAAATCAACGATTCAGTACAGACTGAGAAAATGTTAGGGTACATCGGGAGGTCCGAGGAGACGGTACCCTAAAAGGTCATCACCCGACGATAAAGGAAAAGGAAACATGATGTTGTTCTTTACAGGGTCACGAAACGACATCAGTAGATACCAAGAAAGAAAAAAAAAAATTATAGTCAGAAAGGTTTTCCGGGAACTTGACTTACTGAAAATACGTACCAGGACGACCCCATTTTCGGTTAAAATGTCAACGAACAAAATTTGACCCGGAACAGTCCAAGTTCTTTTAGACTTCCGAAATTACTGTGACTAAATGTATTTTGTAGGAAGGCTGTAAATTCAGGAGATTTTATGAACGTGTTGTTGCATTTTATGTGTATATAAAAAAATTACGCCTTTCAACTGGCGTATATAAGTATTTCTTTTCATGGACTGTCGGTGTGGTGTGAATGTCCAAACCCCTACATCGAGTCACCATCTCACGGATGAAACGTACGTACTCCGGGGTCCAAGTTAGGGGTCGTAGAGGTCAGACAATGACTCATAAGTGAGTCACCACAAAAATGTGCGACCTATTTGTCTGTTTCAGCAAGAAGCGTGAAACCTATAAAGACTCGTTAAATTTCATAATGGGACGACTTTTTCTATATGGGAACGAAGCTAGCGGTTTCAGGGTAGTCTGACTAGGATATTGAAAGAAAACCTCCTCCACTCTTCACCTTCCCCAGTCTCTCGTTTAGTCGGACTCTGTTTCTGATCCAACCAAAGGTGAGGACAGAAAAAAAGGGTTTTTTGAGAAACTGGAAACAGTGTTCTCGAAGACAGAATCATCCAGTATTTGTTTGTAAAATAAAGAGTAAAGTAAAATTTTCTCTAGTATTTTCATGTGATGACCATAGTCAAGTCAAATCAGCGAGTCAGCACAGGTTGAGAAACGCTGGGGTACCCTGACGTCGTGGGTTCCGAAGGAACAGGTAGTGGTAGAGGACCTCGAACGAGCTTGAGTACAGGTAACTCAGCCACTACGGTAGGTTGGTAGAGTAGGAGACAGGAGGGGAAGAGGAGGGCGGAAGTTAGAAAGGGTAGTAGTCCCAGAAAAGTTTTTTCAGTCAAGAAGTATAGTCCACCGGTTTCATAATTGCAAAGTCGAAGTTGTAGTCAGGAAGGTTACTTATAAGTCCCAACTAAAGGAAATCCTAACTGACCAACCTAGAGGAACGTCAGGTTCCCTGAGAGTTCTTAGAGGAGGTTATGGTGTCAAGTTTTAGTAGTCAAGAAGCCACAAGTCGAAGGAAATATCAGGTTGAGAGTGTAGGTATGTACTGATGACCTTTTTGTTGTTGAAACTGATCTGTCTGGAAACAACCGTTTTATTACAGAGACCAAAAATCATACGACAGATCTGACCAGTATTGAAAAGAAGGTTCCTTGTTCTCAGAAAATTAAAGTACCGACGTCAGTGGTAGACGTCACTAAAACTTCGGGGGCCGGGGGAGGCGGGGGGTTTTTGTCACAAAGGTGACAAAGGGGTAGATAAACGATACTTCACTACCCTGGTCTACGGTGCTAGAATCAAAAGACTTACAACTCAAAATTCGGTTGAAAAAGTGAGAGAAGAAAGTAAAAGTAGTTCTCCGAGAAATCAAGAAGATACTTACTTCGTCCCGTTTCCGCTTATCTCAAAGCGACTCTTTTACGTGACCAGTATCGTTTGTGCCAGAAGGTTGTTGTGTTCTCTTCTGAGATGTGTACCTGTAGTGGTCTACCAGTTATGACTTTAGTCTAACTAATATAAGAAATGTCGGTTTCTACCTCTTCGAGATATGTCAGTCGTTTTTGTTTGGCCCTCGACTGACACCGAGTCTAGTACTTGAGGAATAACGGTTTAAGTCTGAATTTGACCTCTTTCATCCCTTTTGGTGATCTGAGTAAGTACATACTGGATTTAGTTTAGGGAATGCTAATATGTCAACTTCACTCTTTATCTAAGTTCTCTAATCTAGACTATCTCAAGGACTTCTTGATACCTGTCTCCAAGCACTGTAACATGTTCTCTGTCCCTAGTTTTGGTAGAGTTCTTTTTCTTTACGTTTTTCCGTTTTACCAACAGACTCCTCCGGAATGTTTATCGACACTTTTCTTCTCTTCGTTTTCCGTTTCCTCTTTTCCTTTCTATATGGGTAAACTTACGTCTCAAGGTTTCTTATCGTTGTTCTCCATTCTTTCGGAAGGAAACTAGTTACGTTTCTTTATCTCCTTTTGTTGTCTTACCCTTTCTGATCTCTAGAGAAGTTCTTTTACCCTCTGTGGTTCCCTTGTAAAGTACGTTTTTAATCGTGTTATTTCATGTCTTTATCATACCTGGATTGTCTTCATCTTCTATAATTCTTCTCCACTGTTCTTATGTGACTTCTTGATATGTTTTTTCTAGAAGTACTGGGTTTATTAGTACTACCACACTAGTGAGTGGATCTCGGTCTGTAGGACCTTACTCTTCAGTTCCCCCGGAATCCTTCGTAGTGATACTTGTTTGATCACCTCCAGTACCTTAAGGTCAACTCGATAAAATAGAGGATTTTCTACTACGACACTTTCACGAAGTGAGTTATACAGTCGTTTAAACCTTTTGAGTCGTCGCCAGTGTCCTGACCTTTTCCAGTCAAAAGTACGGTTAGGGTTTCTTTCCGTTACGGTTTCTTGCGAGTTTAATGGCGTGTTAACGTGAGTAGAGTGTGTGATCGTTTCGTTAGGAGTTTTAAGAGGTTCGATCCGAAGTTGTCATGCACTTGGTACTTGAAGGTCTACAAGTTCGAGCTAAATCTTTTCCGTCTCCTCGGTCTCTAGTTTAACGGTTATAGACAACCTAGTATCTTTTTGGTTCTCTCAAGATCTTTTTGTAGATGAAGACGAAATAACTGATACAGTTTCGGAAACACACCTACTGTTGTTTGATACCTTTTAAGAAGTTCTGTACACTTATGGTCTGGTGGACTGGACGGAGGACTCTTTAGACATACGCCCAGTCCTTCGTTGTCAATCTTGACGTGGACCCTGTTGTCTGACCAAGGTTAAGTCCTTTCTTCATACAGTTCCGACATATAACAGTGGGACGAATACATTTAAGTTACGTTTCATGTAGTACTCTTTGTGGCCCGACCTTCTTCGTGTTCGACCTTAGTTCTAACGGCCCTCCTTATAGTTATTGGAGTCTATACGTCTATTGTGGTGGGAATACCGTCTTTCATTCTTGATTTCTTGCGGATTCATCATCTAGGTATGCTATCTGGTAATCATCTCTCGGACTCTCAGTAACTCTTATGTTCACGTTACTCTTAGCCAACACCTTTATTTTTCAAGGTTAGTCACTTCAACTAGATGGAAATTTCTACCATAGTCTGATTTTTAAGAAAAACTAACAATTTTGATTCCCAAGTTGAAAACTCTACTTTTTGGTTGTCCGGGGCGACCCTAAGCTTGGGTCCTAGAGGACAAATGCTCTGTCCGCGAAATCGGTTGATTCGGTGTCTCGGTCGACAAACTATCGAGGTCGAAGGAAAGACTAGTTTACGATGAGTTAATCCACTTCTCGACACAATTAATTTCAATGATTTGTGCGGCACCTATCTTCTCTGGCCGCCGAGGTACTTCAGCGTCTCAGTCTGTGCTGACTCGCTGACTCGTGTGTGGGTGTGACGAGTGAGAGAAGAGCTTATTTATCTGGAATATCTTGTCTGTCTCGGCGCTACTTCTGAGGACCTTGAATTCGTTGTTTTGTGAATGAACGAGAGCGTGCCATTGCCTCTTTTACATGATTCTTGTTGGTACCTTACCCTTTCTCACCTATGCTCGACTAATAAGAAACACGTCCTTCCCCGAAGACATTCACTCCGGTCTCTGCGAGAATATAAAGTGGCCTAACATCATTGAATCTTAGGAGTTCACTCACTTTCATCTCACTTTCCGAGAAGATCGTTTTGTCCAGTCAATCTTGAAGTCAGGTTAACTACGGTAAGGACCAACAATCCTCTACCGTGTGAACACGTGACTTTTCGTTTTGTTTGTTGGGGTTTGAAGTTTGTGTAAGTCTGAGACGATTGTCGACGGTCGAACACGAGCGAGAACGAAGCCCTTCGTCCTCTGACAGTCGTACCTCCACTAATCCAGTCTCGAGTGAATTGCCAAAAGACTAAGTTTAGGGTCCTCGGAAACGGTCGGCCTCCGACCCCTTACCGGAGGAAAGGACGTCGAGGATCTTCCGCGTGTCTGTCTTTTATGATGACCGAACCGAAACCCTCCGTAGTCTGAGAAAGAAGAGATATAACGGAAGAAGTTTACCTACAAGAAATCATAATCACAAAAGGTGTACCTGGGAGTTGAACATCTTCGATTTGTTTGTAATTGACTAACATGTCAGTGCTTGGATTCTTAGGTAAGAATTTGACACTTGAGAACGTAGTACTAAAAGACGGAAATTAACCTCATTCTGGTCACGACTTTCCCTCACTCAAGTTGAATCGTCTACGGTGACACGTAGATGGGTCGAAGGTTACGGAGTAGTTTTATGTTTTACCTTCCTGACGTTTTAAGAAATAAATTGGTGCATTTACGACTTTCCTCGAGACTTACTATTCTGGAAACTTAGGGTTTCAGAATAACGAAAAAAGTCAGTTTACAAGACTATAACGGTAAAACATAGGATAAGTCTTACAAAAACTACCGAGTCTACCATTTCGTAGACGGACGTTACGCCCTCTGGCCCCAAGTTAGGAACTAAGCCCTTATAGAAGACCTCTTCCTTTACCGTTGGGTGAGGTTATGAGAACGGACCTTTAAAGGTACCTACCTCCTAGGACCATTCGATCAGGTACTCCCAGAGTCTCAACCTGTACTGCCTCGCTGAAGTGAGAGTCTTACAAAAATATCACTTATATTTACAAAGAACGATTGGTCCTATCACTAAAAATTTAGATTAGATATGATTGTTTGAAGGTACTAATCCTGATGTGAAGATGAGGTAAATATCAATGAAAATATAAAAGACTCAAACCCTTTGTTGTGGAAATCTTATTATTACCCGATCCTTAGTAACACAAAGACTTAAGGTCCATCGACTTAACAAATGCTAGACCTGATCCATTTAAAGTCAGTGTCTTCATGACGACCCTCCTGTCGTAAATTCCACTTCATAGAAGTTGTCTCATTATAATGAAACTTGGATGATACACAGTCCATAACTTTAGTCGAGTCAAGTCAGCGAGTCAACACAGACTGAGAAACGCTGGGACACTTGAAGGAACAGGTAGTGGTTGAGGGCCTCGAACGAGTTTGGGTACAGGTAGTTTTAGTCAAGATACCTATGTTGATCCATGTTCTACCGGTGTCTACTATCTTTTGTTTTGTTCTTTAAAATTACTTACAGTTTATAGTATTATTTTCTTCATGTTCTACTGTCTGCTCGTCGATTGTTCCTCCACAGTTTGTATGGTCTGTATTATTTTCCCCCCTTTTTATTTCTGTTACTGAACCTTATCACTGAATTTTAAAGGAGTGGAACACCTTGTTAGTAAAGTTTATTGAATCTTAAATAGGATTTTCTTTTTAACGCCCCTTTTTTATCCTGGGAAACTCTTAATTTGTGTCCCTTAAGATACACTCGTCTAATCAAAAAGGGTCGTGTTAAAAAAAGACAGAGAAGTTCCAACAATAAAAATTGAAAATAACCACTTATCGAATAAATTTTATGGTTTTTTATGTTTATAACGTAAAAATACGTAGATCGTGCAAAAAATGAAACAAGTAATCTTGTTTTTCAACTAGAAAAACAACGGTGAACATCGTTGACACTTTACCTATAAGGTCAGGGGAATAGATTGGAAGGAGAGAAAACTAGTGGAGTATGATATCCTTAAGTTTTGTACTAGCAGACTAGCGGAAGGGACTTATAAATTTGAGAGGGCCTAGAGGGTGTAAAAGGACTCCAGGACAACAGGTCTAATACAGAAACACTCCTCTTCACGAGATCAACCAAAGTAAGGGAAGTAGATCACACGAGAGAGAAACCTAGACTTCCCAGTTATATCTATTCTTTTTTCTCTCTGATCGAAAGAAAAGATGAATGTACGGTCCTGTATAAAATAAAGTTAATGACTCTCCAGTAATCAGTGTTAAATCCTAATTTGATACGTTCCTAACGGGAGGTGATGTTACATCCAGGTGACCTAGAGTAAAGAGGCTCTTTACTTTACTTATTCCACACAAGAAGTGATTTACTGGGACTCAAGTGTAGATGAAAAGAGATCGGTATTCTGACACGTCTTTAATGATTTACCTCAGTTTGAGTCCCATCCGAGTTTCTTTAAAGTAATGACCATTTATTTGCCTCACAAAAATCAGAAAATGAAGTCACGATTACATATTTCTAGGTGTTTATCTAAAAGGGGTCGGAAGACGAGACACACAAGAATCTTTTATCGAGGAAAAAGAAAAAGAGATAGAAACAAAGAAAATTATAATAAACCCTCTTTTCTTTGGTATGTCTTATACTCTAGATCAAAATGGAAAAATTTTATCAGAAGCGATAAAATATAACAACTTTGGTAATAATGAAAGGAGAATCCCTGGGTCGCAGTATACTATTTAATTTTGTTCTGAACGGAATACTTCATAATCGAGGTTCAACAGTTATAGTTGAGGAGAAAGGACTCCATTAAAATAAAGTCTTTTACATCACGGAAAGGAACGAAATCCAGATCCAGTCTCGGTAAAGTTTAGTGCCTATCTATAGGGAGTTAAATTTAAAACCCCTCCTTTCGAATATCATATGAACAAGACAGGACCTACCGGGACTTAATAATTTACTACGCGAAAGAAGGGTCATTACTTGAAACGTTTGTGTCCCTAGAGTCCTTTATCGTCAAGAGTCAAGTATCAGGAACTTGTTGACACCATCTTATTTTTTTTTTTTTTTCTCTCTGTCTCTTCACAAAAAGAGATAAATCGTCTGACGATACACTTTAATTCAATATAGGGGTAGGTAGTGGGGTAGACGGGAACTGAACCGGTTCGACCCCTGATGAGTACATAGATACTGGTGGAGTCAGTGATCACCACAGAGATTTTATTCCAATCTGACTCGTTCCCTATTCGGACGTTCAGATGGAGAGTATGCAGAGGAGGATGGAAACACCTATAAACCTTTATTAAATTTATCTCTGAAAGATCCGGTCGTCAAGAGTTGACATTGACGTATAAGTTTAGTGGATCACTAGAAAAATTTTACGACCACAGATAAGGTGAGAGACCTGTTTAATTTGATCTTGGAGAGTCACGTCTTAGGTCCTTAGTCTATTAAAATCTCGAGAGTTCCACTAAGGTCACACGTCGGTTCAACCTCTTATTGACGAAGTCCAACTTTCTTTAAATACTCGAGTCCCTTTGACGTAACTAAAAATAGAAAGGAGTAGGGAAGGTAGTGGGTCACGTGTCAAATGGACGGTCTATTTTATTAAATCAGTCCTGTGACAAGAATTTGACGTGGATTTGGAAAAAATAATCAATTTAATTCCTCCCAGAAAAGTACCCAAACCCTATCTCTTTAGAATTTTTTGTTTGTTTGTTTGTTTGTTTTTTGGTGGAAACTACCTCATCCACTGGACTTCACTGTTGTTTTCGTCCATCAGTAATGTTGAGTTTTGACCAAAGATCCGTCTTGACAACTATAGAGTGTTGACGATCGGAACAGACACCCATATACCGTGTGACTTTTACCCTGTTTGTTCCTTACTTTATCAAACACTTGATAAAGAAATAACTACCGAATCGACCATTTACGATGCCGATGATAAAATTCAAACAGGTTTCACAAGATTATAGAAATGTCGACACAACCTCGATTTGATAACATCCGGACATCATTCATAACTATTCTCGTTAACAAGTCATTTATTGTCGTCTCTTACTAAATCGATTGTCTCACGCTTGGAGTCACGTGGTGTGAAAGTTTCCGGGTAAAATTCTAGGTAAGAAATTAGGACACCAAAAAAGAATCAGTCCTTCGTGTTCGTGATCTAAGTGGGTGCTTGCTGTCTGGTTTAGTAATCTCTGGTTGTCTTTCCTACCAACGGGAATAATAGAAAAATTTTGACCTGGGACATGGAGATTCTTGAACCTCGGGAACTGGTGTCGGAGGTTCTCGGTGTATCTCGACGGGTCTCCGGAGGGACTTTTTATTTGTCTTCATGTCTCTTACAAAAAAAAAAAAAAATTAAAGGAAGTAAACGAGTACACTGTCCCACAGTACTTAACCTTTAACTCCGTTTTCGTGGCTCTAGGTTCTTTACAACGTAAGGTTTCCCCTGATCGGGAAGTAGTTTTGTTTCCTCGACCGGTTCCTTTCATGAATGGGTGTACTTACCATATTTTCCCGACCCAAATCCTTTTATTCAACAAAAAGAATTCTCGCAATTTCAAAAATCTTAGTCACTCCATTTAAATTCTCTGATGTTTTCTTTAGTCATATCTTCCTTAATTTAGGTGTGACTATACTCTCGGCGCTCGAGTGACCGTTTTGTGTGACTCCCCTTTTGCACAGACATCGTTTTACAAAGTGAAAGTGAGGAAACACAAGCTAAAGACTCTCTTGACAGTGCAAAACTCTTCGCTTTGCATAGGTCACGAAAGTGTCGGACCCTTCTCAAAGAAAAGAAAGATCCGTCGAAGGCCACTTTAGGTAGAAAGAATGACTCGGAGATCCATGCTGTGGACTCAGACCTCGATGGTAGGGTAGGGGGTGGGGTTTGGGGTCGTCTTTTCGATTCACTTTTAGGCTTTAGAAGATTAAATCTCAAATTTACCTATTGACAGTTGGGGGCGGTGGGGGGNTGGGGGGGGGGGGGGGGGGGGCGGTACCTTATCGCTGGTTGCAGTAAAGACTAAAGTGAAACACCTTTTGTAGAGATTAGGGACGACTCCTGCCTTTCCTTATTTTAAAATTTTGCATTTGTAATGATCGTATTGGGCTCGTTTCATATTCATGGGCCGCCGTTCTTGCCAATTAGAAATCCAAAATGTCCTTACCTGACACCGGTAAGGTAGGGAACCTCTCTACATAAAGGCCTCGACTTTTCTTTGTTTTCGAACCTCTACGACCCCTAGCTTGGGCCCTGGAGTACGTACGATTCGTACGCGAGATGGTGACTCGATGTAGGGGTGAGATTGATTAGCCCGAAAAGATTTGATAGAAGTACTTTATTTTGTTTAAATGTAAAATTTAATAAAACGATAAAAGACTTTCTATGTTAAGGGTGGGAACTAAAATATCATGACATAATGGTTCCTTAAGACTAATCGGACACAGAACGTCTGTAAGTCTCTGACTACTTCTATGTTACTCGAGCCTTTAGTCTCATCCGTTGTCGGAGGGTCTGGAAAGAAAGGTCTCGGGAAAAGAGAAAACAGTTTTCTACACACTCTGTTTCCTTTTAAGGAATGTCCTTTCTATTTTTTACCAAACGGTTACTGACAGAAATTAATACTTTGGATGGTTTGACAGAAGTTAAGACGTAGGGTAAGGACCTGAGGTCTTTGGCGATACGTTGATAAGAATCTTTTGTCCCTCGGTTACTTCCATAAAGACAATTTTTTCATTTAAGGAAGGTGAAAATCGTTGACTCTCCTGACTTTCCACTTCTACAACCAAACGAAGGACGCCGGAAGACTAGGAGTAAATTAAGTTTCTTATGTGTAGTTTAAGTCCCTTGTACTTAGGAGCCTAGAACGAGACTAAGAAGTCTTTCTTTTCGGTCTTTCATTCTCTAAACAGTGAAGATTGTGACTCCGTTTAGGAGACGAAAGTACCACGAACAGAAGACGTCTCACTCACCAAGAAATCTTAAGTCTGGTGAGAGAGTTGTTCTCTACGTTTAGTTTCAAAAGAGGGCGGATCAGGGGTTTATGTTTTTGGACACTCGGTTAGACCTTCTTACTTATTATTACAGTTTATCTTTGTTTTCCTTCTGACTCCTATGTCGTACGAATGTCCGCACCTTCACATACATCAAGTCTTACCAACCTTGACTTTCCTGGTTCCGTCTCTTTAGTCGAACTGTTCTATATTAGTCGTAAAGAGTAGGAAAGTGGAACGATTCTATTGGATTTAAAATAAGTATATCATTCTTAAACGTATTTGGTACTTAGTAGACTTTATTAATACCAAAAAAGTAAAGGAAAACGGTCCCTAACAAAAGTACTATCACGGTACTGGGAGACCACCCATCCTACGTGATCCGTTAGTCGGATTTTAAAAACCTTAAAAAAGGAAGTCCTATTTTTCTCTTTGTACTCTCTACTTGGTGTGTAGAATCAAATCGTAACTGTAAAATAAAAGTTCTTTTCAAAAGACATTGTTAGACCTTCGAACTCTCTTTGTCTATTTTTAATGAAAACCCCCCATTTATTACTATTAAGGAAATGTTCGTTACATTTTTTTCCGAAAGACCTTTATAATCAAAAGATAACGACTTATCGTGAGGTTTTAAGTGTCGTAATTTTTTTGACTACGAATAATAGAGTCTAAGACACCCAGTCTTTGAGGTGACACCGAACCGACCCATTAAAACCAGGGTTCTTAGAGGACTTCAACTTGAGGTCCATACTTGTCACGTACGTCCCGAGACCTCGTACCTGACACAGACCCCCTAGACGAAGGGTGTACCGTCTAAGTGTACACCCATCTTTCGGAGTTAAGGGGGAGTATATAGTACCACTGACTCAGTTCGTCCTCTTCTGACGTGTTCCCACACTAATGGTCCTCCATTCCTAGGACCCCCCCTCCCGGCAAAACTTCCAATAGGAATTAACACATAGTCATAAATAATATTATGGACTACATTCATTTAAACACTTGATCAAAAATTTTTCATTTACACACCTACCTATCTGTCTGTCTACGAACGTAGAGACTTCCTTATTTGTCCTCCTGTGAAAGTCACCGATGAATTCTCTAAATCTTCACTCTTTAGCACTTTAAACCGAAGTTAGGAGAATTGAGGTAATCTTCTTTACCTTTGACATATTTTTACATATTTAACAGTTTTGATTGTAATATTTCATTATCTTTTAGACTAAGTTATATGTCGGTAAATTTTTTGCCTTAAATTTGTTTTAAAGGTTAGTCTCTGTTTGAATGACCGTACAAGATACTTTAGAATTTCCTTTGTTATTGGAGGCACAACATATTTTATACGGGGGGTACGTGTTTTACCCTTTTGATATTTAATAAAATCCAATCGTATTATAGATATAGTTGTGGGGCACCTCTTTTATATTCTTCCCTATTAATATCCCGGTAAAATCATTATTCGTGTCTCCGTTTTTACAGAATTTTTTCTCGTTTGTCTGAAGGTCAAAGACCAAGGTATATATTCTACGAACTTTCAGTGGTGAAGTAAGACAGTTCTTCCTTTTATACTTGTCTCACTTTTTAGTTGTGGAGAGGATCTTAAATATTCTCTCCACTCCTGTGTCCCGTTGACCGACGGGGGTTCTGACCTCTCTATATGTCCACTTATTTCCCTCAGTACTGAATGGACTCGTCACTGAGTGTTCACCTTTGGTGTCCTTCTTGGTTATGGACTTGACAACTACTAAACGAACTCCTGGGTTCATCCGTTGAGACTAGTGATTTTTGAAGTCCTTGTGACTCAGTGCCGAACCCGTCCCATCTCCACCCCAGAGGTGTAAAAACACACTAAATGGGGATCCTGAAACTGGTCTAAGAGTGTAATTGGTAGATTTTTGGCCCCGCCCCCACCCCCCCCCACCCCCCGCGCGTGCATTAAGGAAGTAAGAAGGTCGTCTCCCCCTTCTTCTCCTCGGTGTAACTTTGTATGGTCACGATAACAAGAATTGTTCCGGGCTAAAGATTTCTTGGGTAAATTGGTCTGGAATTGGTCGACCCCAAAACAGTCTCGGATTAAATGGGTCTTCTTCCCTTTATGAGTTAAGGTTGACAGAGATCTAAAAGTGTACTCTCTTCCTTTTTGGGTGAGGTCGTAGGACATCGATAGGACAGGGTGGATTCTCACTCTCCTCTGTTTTGACTCTTTGTCAGCACTTCAAGTGGTCGGTCTCTGTTTCCCAGTTATTTTCTGTCTGGATTAGCATCCAGATATCTTTCGAAGAGGGTGTCGTGGAGTGGTGGCGTAATGATTTAAGGACAAATAGGAAAATAGTTCATGTGGTACAACCCGATAGGTCTTTTTTAATGTTTCGTATAGTCTTCCGTTTATTATTAAACTTCTCTGTCTCGTTATTTTCTTGGTCAAGTCAAGTCAAGTCAAGTCAAGTCAAGTCAGCGAGTCAGCACAGGCTGAGAAGAGCTGGGGCACTTAGCGTCGTGCGGTCCGGAGGGACAGGTAGTGGTAGAGGGCCTCAAGTGAGTCTGAGTACAGGTAGCTCAGGCACTACGGTAGGTCGGTAGAGTAGGAGACAGCAGGGGAAGAGGAGGACGGGGGTTAGGGATGGTTGTAGTTTCAGAAAAGGTTACTCAGTTGAGAAGCGTACTCCACCGGTTTCATGACCTCAAAGTCGAAGTCGTAGTAAGGGAGGTTTCTTTAGGGTCCCAACTAGAGGAAGTCTTACCTGACCAACCTAGAGGAACGTCAGGTTCCCTGAGAGTTCTCAGAAGAGGTTGTGGTGTCAAGTTTTCGTAGTTAAGAAGCCACGAGTCGGAAGAAGTGTCAGGTTGAGAGTGTAGGTATGTACTGGTGTCCTGTTTGGTATCGGAACTGATCTGTCTGGAATCAGCGGTTTCATTACAGAGACGAAAACTTATACGATAGATCCAACCAGTATTGAAAGGAAGGTTCTTCATTCACAGAAAATTAAAGTACCGACGTTAGTGGTAAACACCACTAAAACCTCGGGGTTTTTTATTTCAGACTGTGACAAAGGTGACAAAGGGGTAGATAAAGGGTACTTCACTACCCTGGCCTACGGTACTAGAAGCAAAAGACTTACAACTCGAAATTCGGTTGAAACAGTGAGAGGAGAACGTGAAATTAGTTCTCCGAAAAATCGAGGAGAAGTGAAAGACGGTATTCCCACCACAGTAGACGTATAGACTCCAATAACTATAAAGAGGACTGTTAGAACTAAGGTCGAACACAAAGAAGGTCAGGTCGCAAAGAGTACTACATGAGACGTATCTTCAATTTATTCGTCCCACTGTTATATGTCGGAACTGTATGAGGAAAGGATAAACCTTGGTCCGACAACAAGGTACAGGTCAAGATTGACAACGAAGGACTGGACGTATGTCTAAAGAGTTCTCCGTCCAATCCACCAGACCATAAGGGTAGAGAAAGTCTTAAAAGGTGTCAAATAACACTAGGTGTGTCAGTTTCCGAAACCGTATCAGTCATTTCGTCTTTATCTACAAAAAGACCTTGAGAGAACGAAAAAGGTACTAGGTCGCCTACAACCGTTAAACTAGAGACCANAGGAGACGGAAAAGATTTTGGTCGAACTTGTAGTCCCTCAAGTGTCAAGTGCATAACGACTTCGGACCGAACCTCTTAAAACTCGTAATGAAATGATCGTACACTCTACTCACGTTAACACACCATCAAACTCGTAAGAAACCGTAACGGAAAGAAACCCTAACCTTACTTTTGACTGGAAAAGGTCAGGACACCGGTGACGACTCAAAAGGTTTAAACAACCGTATAACTCACGTCGTGAAAGTGTCGTAGTAGAAAGTCCTAAACTTTATCGAGGTGACCTTAAGGTAGTGGAGGTGATCGAAACAAGCATCACTACTAAAGATTCCGGGTGAACTGAAGTGTAAGGTCCTATAGACCGAGATCTACACACTATTGTAGTAGTACTGTACCGTCCTTAAATTTTTTTGATACTAATTTTACTATTACCTAGATAGATTGTTTATTTCATCGATCATACGTCCTTGTCTATCCGTTACATTTGTCTTTCTACTTTTAGGATTTTTATGGTTTTGTCTTCTTTACGAGTTCCAATCTTATGTATCATTACCTTTCCTTCTTACGGAAACTACTCGAATCATGTTATCTGTATTGATTCCTTTCTGAGACTTGAACTCCTACATAGTCATCTTTGGAGGTTTTGACTTTTTGTCTTGTTTCTGCCCCCCCCCCCCGCCATGTCTTATAGGTTCCCGAGATCCTGTCAGGTTTTTTTATATATATATATTGTACACATTACCCTTATGGTATTCCTTTTCTTTCTTTCTTTATCTTATAAACTTTGTTACTGACTCTTAAAGAGGGTTTAATTACAGTCTGTCATTTGGTGTCTAGACCCTTCAAGTCTCTCGTGGTCTTTCTATTTACTTTTTTCTTTGTTGTTGTTGTTGTTTTGGATGTATATTCGTATAGTAAGAGTTTGATTTCTTCTAGTTTATATTTCTTTTATTAGGACCTTCTCCAGTCTCACCTTTTTTTTAGATCTGATATCTCCTTGGTTCAGATCACTGAATGTACACTGAAGATAATTCTTTGATACGTTTGTTCTTATCTAATGTCACTTTATAAATTTCTTCTTTCGGTGTTGGATCTTGAGACACGGGACTTTTAAAACTTTTTACTTCCTCTTTATTTTTGAAGAGTTTGTTTTTACCTCCCTTAGACAAGGGACATATGGTCAGAAAATTCTTCACAAATTTTTTCAAGAAATCTCTGTTCTTTTTATTATCTTTGAGTTTAGAAGTATTCCTTTCCTTCTTATAGTTTCTTCCTTATTCCCTTCCATTTATTTTTGAAAATAAAAAGAATCAAATTAACTAGACTGTCCATTCAAACAAGTTTTAATATTATCGTTGTTACATAAACTAATACTCTAATACCGATATAACATATGTATACATACAAATGTACATTGATTTTATTTACTATCGTCACTATGTTACCGATCCTCCCTCCCTTAAAACCTAAAAAAGGGATAATGTTCCATCAAAGTGATGGACACTTCTTCATATCACAATAACCTTCCACTGGAACCTAAATAACGTTTACATATGATGTTTGAGATCTCGTTGGTGATTTTTTTCAATTCCTTAATTGACTATTCGATTCTTTCCTCTGAATTTTTTTTTTACAAAACACCAAGGAGTTTTAAAAATTTATTTTTAATTGACGGTGTATTACGTCGTTACATTGTAGACACATATGTAATAATTGTAACACTAAATGTTATTCTTTATATATAAACCAGAAGTAGGGACGATTACCGTTTCTCAAGAATTTTAGCAATCTGAAAAGATTTCACTCTCCTCGTTTTCACAAAGACAATACAATTACTCCATTCAAAACCGAACGGTGATCTTAATCCTCGACAAACAATCTTGTCTTGTCAGCGCGATAATTCCCACGGCTAAAGAAACCTTCCCTACTACGATTTCGACTTTGAGGTCATGAAACCGGTGGAGTACGCTTCTCGACTGAGTAACCTTTTCTGGAACTACGACCCTCCCTAACCCCCGTCCTTCTCTTCCCCTGCTGGCTCCTACTCTACAGACCTACTGTAATGACTGAGCTACCTGCACTCAGACTCACTTGAGACCCTCAACCACTACCTGTCCCTCCGGACCGCACGACGCTAAGTACCCCAGCGTTTCTCAACCTGTGCTGACTCGCTGACTTTACTTGACTTGGCTTGACTTGGTTGAGACGGAAGATACAGGTGTCCGATAAGGATTGGAAATGGTGTAAGGTCTGGAGGACGCAACCTGACACTGATCGAGAAGAGGTGTCTTTAGAATTCATTTCGGTTTCTACTTCACTCTTTACTTCTTTAAAGAGAATGCCAGGATCCCGCCTAGAAACTTATGGCTACATGTTGATGATGTGGTTATGATTTTGTGTACGATGCAAGAGGAGAGGAATTTTTGTATAATGACTCTATAAAATTAATAAAAGGTTACGTTTCAACCTTACCTATCTTGGAGGAAATTAACTCTATTTATTAAGAAACTTTACGTCGACAAAAGGGAGAAGGACCGTAAGTATCCTACTTGAATGAAGACTTAACAGAGACCGAAACATGACGAACGACGGATTATTTTGTAGGGTTCCTCCAAAGGTCCTTCGTCTCTTTTAGCACTACCATCAATTGGTTTGCCTTCTGGTTATTTGTGTATATACCTTTTGACGATATAAATTTCCAGTTCTATTACCGGGGGTTTACTCTTTCTCAATTTTATAAAACTAAATTGTTACGTTCCGGTTTCAGACTTAATCTGTCGGTGTTGTTTTCACCTTGACGTACCTCTACGGCCCCTAGCTTGGGCCCCGGAGTATGTACGCTTCGTACGCGAGATGGTGACTCGATGTAGGGGACCGCTTTTAGACGACGACCCATCCTAAGGACACGAAAATTTTCCAGTTACGCAAAACGTGTTAAACCCCATAGAAAAATAAAGGTTGGTCTATCATTGGTAGTAACTCCTACTTAATGGGAATTTCGGCGAAAGCCTAAGATAGGTTCATTAGGGGAAGCCTCTACGTCACTGTTGTACGTTGAGTTTAGCAATGACTCTCGTTTCGGGTTAAAGTAAGTCATCGAAGTCGTGTTCACGAAAGAGAGCGCAACCGGTTTAGCTTAGGGCACACCTTTAGTGACCCTCCAAAAAAAGTCTTGCGACTTCGTACCAGATGTTCGGTTTCCGAGTATCTTTTACGCTAAGCGCGGGGGGGGTGGGGGAGTGGGGCCAAGGGGGGTGAGGCGGCGGGAAAAGAAACATCGACTTACCAACTTGCCAGTTTACTGAGAAGCCTCGACGCAGAAAGATGAACGAGAGCAAACCTCCTTTTTTCTGTTTGCTGTTGGTTTGGTGTTCGTTTTTTACAGGTCTAACAACTTTGACACTTTTAGGACGGGGTCAGAAACAGCGGTCTCCGTTGCCGAGAGAGGTGTCTCTGGAAGATTGAGAGGACTTTAGACTCACCAATAGACGCTTGACACCGAAGTACTTTTTAGAATCTAAATTCTTCGGGCTTAAGGGACAAAGGGGGAAAGGAAATAGGTGACCGGTCGAAGAGCAAGGCGTCCGATGAGGCGTTTTCTTATTTGGACCAGTCAATCCTCGCGAGTAGACGTTGGATTCTTGGATTCTGCCCATCTACAAAAAGGGGATGGGATGTGATGAAATAGTAGGATTTAGGGTCTACTTTTTATAACCACTCGGTAGTCGGTTAGTTACTCCCTTTTATATATTTCACGATTTTATTCGGAAATAACAAATTTGGTAACTCTAAAACACCTACAAAAGAAATTGTAGTATTAGTTCGGATATAAATCACTTTGTCCCTTTAATAGGGAAAACAATATACTTATCGTTAAGATAAAAGGGTCAGACTTTAAACAGTAACTGAAACGAACACCTGAAAAGGAACAATATCTCCTCCGAAACGAAACAAAACAAAATGAGATAATAATAGGTTTATTACGTATAACGTCTTTTAAACCTTTCATTCTTTTCGTATTTATATAATTTCTTTTAAATGGATATGAGAATGGTGAGAAAGTCTTCGAGAAAACTTTAGTTTAAACAGTTTACAAGGAAATTTATTAAAACCTAAAAATTAAGTAATAACCTTATTGGAAGGGGTCAGGTTTCAATAATTTTTAAAATGAACACCAAAACTTCATGAAGATTTAAAACATAATTATTTAAAGTTTGTGGCAAACCTTAAGTGGGACGACATTCAACACCCTATAATTTAGTTTTAAAAAAACAGGTCCATTGATGAGTATAAACGGTAGAAATGAGTATCACCCGCTAATATTGGGTGACACGAGCCACAAATGTCTAGATCGTCAGTCTTTATCTCATAAATGAGTATTATAAACTTGACATGTTAAATAGATTGTTTACTTAGATTGTCTATTAACAATTGTCTATTTAGATTGTATCTTGAGGACTATTCTTGTCTCAAAGAGTATTACTTTTATCGTAATATGGTTAATCCTCTTAGATTTCGGATTGATGTTTAAGAAACAAAATGAGGGGAGGAACGAAAAAAAAAACAAAAGGGGACTTTCAATATCACTGAGAACAAGAAAAGTTTACACATAGACTCAAAGGAAAGTCTACATTTAAAATGGAACAAATACTATTTCAGAAAACAACTTTTATACATATAGACTTAGAGAAAAGTTTATATATAAAATAGAAAAATGATACTACATGAGACAGAAGTTTCGTACGTGTGTGAACTTATCGAAAAAATTTCATATGTGGTTGGATGACTTCAATTAAAAGAACACTTATCTTCCTAGAGAGAGGGGCCACTGAGGGTTTCATCAAAGAACTTTTAACTCCCTAAGTCTCAGAACACCTTTACACTGGTGACTGAATCTTTTTTAAATTTATACCGAAAAACGTATGTTCTTATTACCCCCTTTATGGGACCTTCCTTATGGGACCTTCTTTATTTATAGGTCACCTAAAAAGTGAAGATTCAGAATTGAGTACATAAAAATACTCACTTAATAAACCCATCTTCTTTTAGTAACAGTAAGTGTGTGTGTGTGTGTGTGTGTGTGTTTGGTATATAAATCAGAAATCCGTATCCTTTCTGTTTCCTACCACTTGATTGTGCCTTGATTGTGACTCAGTACAGGTTGAGAAACACTGGGGTACCTGACATCGGGTAGTCCGAGGAGACAGATTCTTAACATCTTCCTATAATTTATAATCGTGAAATAGTCTTTCTTAAGTCCATTAGAACGTATCACCGTTAAATGGTCATAAACGTGTATCGGAGAGGGTCTGAAATCAGGAATTATTTAGGGGTTTATTTTGACTTTGAATGTCGAGGGTGTAACACGTAAAAATAAAGTCAGTTGTAGACAGTTGTCTTCCTTTTTTTTTTTCGTGTTACACTCTCAAACTCAATTCAAAATAACCCCCGTTTTACTCCTGATATCGGTCCCTCACCATAGAGTCTATCGGGACTCCTTGACGAGACTTGTCCATCGTCCCTTCTAGTCATAATATATAATAAAAGCACTTTCCCCCATGTACGTTAGTTCGTGTGAAAAACCGTCTCCAAACGACCATCAGTCCTCCTCGTCTACAGTGGTAATTACTAAAATCACGAAAAGATCTATATTCTTTTACATTCCTGAACCCCAGTATTTTAAAGGACTTTTATAGACAAACTTCCGGACAAGACGGTCAAAAAAGGACCTCGTGTCTCACGGAGTAAGGACTAGAGGTGAGACTTAAGGAAAGTGGCACAAAACTTCCAGTCGTCGACGTCACCGATTACTGAATTTAGGAACCTCTCCGTTTACCGTTTCACCGTTAAAAATCAACCGTATGAAGTATTTATACTCACTTTAAAACGTATATCTAAAACTCACACTCAATGTCTTGACGAAATTAAACCTTCGTAAAACGTGTAAATATATAAAAGAAGACAAATAAGTTTATGTAATCAAGAATATTGAGACAACAGGTTATACCATTGGTGATCGAGTCCACTAAGAACTCATGAACTTTATACTGGTCAGGTTAAATACACGACATGCAAATTCTACGTGTGGTCTAAAGTTTCTTAATCATACTTTTTTTCTTACATTTTATGAATCCATGATACAAATGCACCTAATAAAAAAAGAAAGTAAGAAAAAAATTATCGAAAAATAAAACATAACCATATGGTGACTAATTGTTACAACACTGTCAAAGTCCAATTGTCACTCCCTGTGTCGGTATATACATGTACATAGGTAAGAGGGGGTTTGAGGGGAGGGTGGGTCCAACGGTGTATTGTGACCCGTCTCAAGGTACTCGATATGTAATGTAGGAATAACCAATATACACTTGATAAATAACTGTACTATTTCAGTTCACAACGGGATTTACAGCGTCTGACTCTCAGCTCTTACTTTTCTCGGTACTTTAGACCACGTTATCCAGTCCCCTGGACGTGGGAGATAACCTGACTCCACGTCTCAGGTGAGACTCAGGTCGAACATAAGGATTAACGTCGGATGTTCTGAGAAAAACTAGAATTGAGAGGGTTCTGTGATGTGACTATATCAGGTCTAGAGGAGTAAAAAATGGGGTCCGGTAAGGGAGGACCCGATCAGAGTCCTTGTTAGTCGTTCACACATCCGTCACAAGAACGGACGGCGACTGGACCACAAGGTTCCAGGTACGAAAGTACTCGGGTCAGTATGAGGGAAGACTCAGACCGGAACCCCAAACATTGTTCCTCTAATAAGAATTCTTTTTGTACTTTCTATTAGTAATTGTGTCAAAGAATTATATACGACAAAAAGGTCCACGATAAAGACACCTTAAAGAGTTCCGATACTTTCATGTAATAATCCTTAAGGGTGATGTCAATCCCTTGACAACTGGTTTTGGTGGACGGAACCGGTCCGGACGTACGAACTCAACAGTGTCCGTTGTCCTCAAGATCTATCCTTGTACCACGACGGTGACTTTTGATTGACCCTCTTAAGTCTTCCCCGGTTTCCGACCTCTTCTACTGGTTGGAAGGTCTCAGGAGGGACCCTAGACAGAACCAACTCATTACACGTACGGTGGTCCCTCGTGGGACTCTAATGCCCGGTTCACCCTACTGACAGATCTCTATTGTGTCTTTGATTGGGGTAATGGTATTTTGGACTCTGATGTCGGTACACCGTCTAGTCAAGAGGACCCAAAGGAATGGAACGACGAGAGATGAATCCGGGGGAAGACGTTATTTAAACAGTCGTGTTACACGGAGGAGACTGTAAAGGTTCACACTTACACTCGGGTAAGAACCTGGGACCTTCGTCCAGGGGGAAGGACATTGTCATCATAAAATCTATATAACCTAATTTAATTTACGTAATACTTAAAGTGAACAAAGAAAAATAAAAAAGTTACATTGAAGATCTTTTAAATTTTTAGTACATACACCAACCGTACGTACTAAGTGTAATATAACCCGTCACGAAGGGTCAAATGGTGTGAAAACGACTATAGTCTTTATATGTTCTGGGGTGAACCGTAACAAAAAAAGACAGTGTTACATCTCATTACTAAATGGTTCCTGTGACCTGTATCAGAATCAACATGAAATGTGGTTCTGTGTCTCTGTTCAATTTTGGTCGGGGTAAAGGGGTAGGGTGGATAAAGAGAGGGAGTAACTCTGGAGTAAAAAGACAAAGGATAAAATGTAAGATCTCTAGACTTCTTAGAAAACCTGGTTGATTCTCTGTTTGAGAAAGTCTGTTTACCTCAGGAAGGTTCAAGTTTTAGATGAAGTACCCTAAAGACACTTCTTCTTGTTTTGAGAGTATGTCAGTCTCCGGTCGTTTTTCCTCTTTCGTTAGTGGACTGGACCTAAAGATTCGTAAAGGACCCTAAAGATTCCTTCAAGTTCCTTGTATTATGATAGACCTCAGGTACTAGTGAGACCGAATTCTGTGTGAAAGGGCCTTTATGGTAATTACTCAAGGGTTAGAAGTTTAGTGTTATTCGGGAAAATGTAAGAGTGAGATGTGTGAGAGAAGGTACTATTCTTTTTGGAGGAATTTGTGTCTAAAGACGTTTCAACGGTAGAATCCCCAAAGTGACACCGAGGGTTTATGGAAGTGTTCTGACTTAGAATTTAAACGTCCGTAGAAGAACAAGTTAGCGAGTCAGTACAGACTGAGAAACACTGGGGTACCTGTGTGGTCCGAAGGGACAGAAGGTGATAGAGGGCCTCAAATGAGTGTGAGTACAGGTAACTCGAACACTACGATAGATTGGTAGAGTAGAAGACGACGGGGAAGAGGAAACGGAAGTCAGAAAGGGTCGTAGTCCCAGAAAAGGTCACTCAGCTAAGAAGAGTAGTCCACCGGTTTCATAACCTTGAAGTCGAAGTCGTAGTCAGGAAAGTTACTTATAAGTCCTGACTAAAGGAAATCCTACCTGACCAACCTAGAGGAACGTCAGGTTCTCTGAGAGTTCTCAGAAGAGGTCGTGTTGTCAAGTTTTCGTAGTTAAAAAGGCACGAGTCGGAAGAGGTGCCAGGTTAAACCGTGTAGGGATGTACTCATGACCTTTTTGGTATCGAAACACGATAAACAGCCGTGGAACTAGTACAAGTTTGGGTTCGAGGAGGAGAAAGGTCCGAGCTAGATTGTGGGTGTTTCGTTTTTTGTGTTGTTTGATGGGCGGTCGTCTTTCCTTAAGTAAGAAGAGGTATGGGTAAGGGGGTACCTCCTCAGGACAAAGACCGAATAAACTCGCTTACAGAGTTTTGGAACAAATAAGCTAACGTATGAGAGATTCCCAACTATTGAATTAGAAGTCCGTCCTCATACCGGATCTCGTCTCACTTTTGTAGAAAACCTGTATTCCTTTTTATTTAACGTTGTAGCGGGCTTGTCCCTGAACTTGGGACCTGGGAGTCTAATTTTCAGACTACGAGATGGCTGACTCGATAGGCCCGAGTGCCTCCAATCCTGAAAGACTGCCGGGTCATTCCCATTTAAGTAATCTAATAAAAGTTAACACTAGGTACAATTTTTAATCAGAACGTGTGTATGGAGTATATGAGTTCGGTTCTCGTCGGCCGTCTCCGGTGAAGGTGTGAGTGATTGGACGACGGTGGTGTTGTCTGTTGTCTGTAGTCTAAACTTTGTTAAACTGAAAGGAGACTTCTCGAGCGGATACCTTTCCCGGGGTTCTACGAGAGTTTTCGGTTGTCAAACCTATGTTTGCTCACGCTAGAAGAATACCCTATCTTCAAAAGACAAATGAAGGGATTTTATGTGTCTGAAGTTGTGAAAGAACATCCATATCCTACGTTTCTTCTCTCCACCTCGAACCTGTCCAGGAAGGATGGGTAGATGGGTTTAGGATGAGTATAAATTTCTAGGTACATATGCGGGAGAAGAGGGATGAAACGACTAAGGTTGAGCGGAGGAAGGAACAGGGTAAGTTTGCAGCGGAAAGGCGGGAACAGGTGATATGACGAAGGGCGGACTCTAGCAGGGTTATTGAGCCTAGTGAGGTGGATCCGAGGCCCAAAAACTGTGAGGTCCAGTCCCAAAGGGTTTGGACGGTCTCAAACTCAAACGTCTCAAAGGATTATAATATTTAATGATAGACGAAAGCCTGGAGTAAGTTTTAAGTGTAGACCCAATGAACAGTGTGTTTTCTGCTTTTCACAAAAACGCGGAGTCACGGACTCCACTGTCTACGATAGATCCGATGTTTCGCGATTAAGGAAAGTGTGTTCTGCAATTTACTCTGAGGAAAGTGTGTAAAGGGGACGAGAGAGGAGTAAGACCTCTTTTAAGACAGGCTTTCTCCAACACATGAGAAAAAGGAGGAGGGAGGAGGAAAACAGAAAGTTTTGTCTCGGAGTTATTCCTTTCGTCAACGGTTCCCAGGCTAGCGAAACGACGGAATCTAAACGGCCTGTACGTGACAGCGAGACGTAAAGAACCGTCCAACACACACTTAAGAAAAGCGAGACAGTAGAGAAAGGAAGGCTTTCCTGGATTTAGGGGGAGATAGGCGGCGTAGGAATGGGAGAAGAAGTGTTATGAAAAGAAACAGAAGAAGGCGCCATAAAAATTCCAGAAAATCCGTCAAACCCTCCGTCTCCTCCAACTTCAATCCCCTTTCCTCTTTAAACTTTTGACTTCTTTTTACGGGGTAAGGACTCTGCAAGGGACCACTACCTCACCTTTACGGAAGGACTCTCGACCACTACCTCGTTTGAAACCTCGTTCGACTCTCTTCATCCTTCTGTGGACTTCATCTTTGTTGTTTGACGTCCCAGGTTTAAGTCAGATTTCAGATTTTATGTATGGTCACTAAGGAATAAGAGGTTATGGTTACCTAGAAAGAGTCAGGAACACGATCAGAGTAGAGTCCCCGGACGAGAAAGTATCGGTGTACTTTTAGGTCCAGAGACTGACAAGTCTATTGAGTGATTTCCTTGTCCCTATAAAGGTTGTGGTGGTGGGGTAGGGTGAGGGGAAATAAGATAGGAGAAAGAAAGAAAGGAAGAACAGAAGGAAAACGGCCAAGAGCCGGGACCTTTTACCATCCGTCGTCCCTCATTTATACTCTTTCCAACTGTTTTTATGTCTACCTCCACGGTCCCTAACTTGGTCCCTGGAGCATGTACGCTTCGTGCGCGAGATGGTGACTCGATGTGGGGGGATATGAGAACCAGAAGACCGACAAAGTATTTTATAAAAGAGAGAGAGAGAGAGAGAGAGAGAAAAAATTTCGATAATCAACAGATCTCTTTCAGATGGTTCAAATTACAATGATAAAGACTTCAAAATTTTATATGTCACATCACCGAAGAAGGACCGGACGTCAATAAATTAATTGGTCCTTCCGACTTTCTTATTTCGGAAGACTCTCTATGAATTTTTTTTTTTTTTTTTTTCCAGACAAGAAAGGGGAAGTACGAGGAGTCATTATGACAGTCACCTTAAACTACGAGTTCGAACTACTACACTGACTGAGAAAGTTCAAACAACAAACCTCGAGTCCTTTAGGACTTTCTCGGTCTAGAAAGAACAAAGGAAGTCAGTTTACAAGGAACTCTTCTGTCTGTATGGTCACTCCTATTGGGAATCTCACCTTTCCCCAGTCCTCGTTTACCCACATTTCAATTGAAACTACACTCCTTCTTTTTGACTTATTCCCTTATACCTCTCCTTTCACCCTTTTCAAACACGCTTATGTCAAATTCTCTCATTTTCTTTTCCCGTTCTTATTTCCACGATCTTTGATTTGGGTCACGAATAAAATACGTAAGATGAGAGTGTATTAGCTTCTTTAAGTCTTTTTCTGAACAGGAGTGACTAAAGGTAATCAAGAGGTGCTTCTTCAGATCTTTACTTTTCAATCCTAAATAGATAAAATCTCCTAGAACATTGACGACAGTGAGGGTTCACGTACTAGTCTCCTCAACTTAGTAAAATTATCACACATCTAGATTACCCCACGACAGGTTGAACGACCCACTTATCTTACCCTTCTCTGTCTTACGTTCTTTGTTTTCAAATGAGTGGAATCCAAAAGTCGACCATGAGAATTTGTATTTCCGTCCAACTGTTCTCTTTTCGTCACGAATGATTCCATACGTTGTCCGTAGTGACTCCTCTTTGTATTTGTTTGTCATTGAGTTTCACGTTCAAATTGTGGAGTCGATTACTTCATATAAGTTGTTTCTTGTCATTTAAATATCTATTTCCTGTCCTAACTTCTTTCGTCAAAAACAGAAAAGTCCCGTCATTTGACACCCCTTAATTTATGACCCCTCCTTTGATCATCTGATTTCAAACAAACGTCTAAGGAGATCACGAATAGTGACTGAGCTACCTGTACTCAAACTCGTTCGAGATCCCCAACCACTACCTGTCCCTCCGAACCACACGACGTCAGGTACCCCAGCGTTTCTCAGTCTGTACTGACTCGCTGACTTAACTTGACTCGATCACTGACCCGACCATTCTCAAAAAGAGGTCATTTTCCTCCGAAATATAGGACGAAAACCAGTCTGTACCTTCCTATTTCTCTTGAAAAAACGTGGAATTAACAGAAGTCGAGTTCTATTAAAAATACAATTTCTCCGTATGAAACCCCCTGTAAGACCAAAGTAAGTATCAGTACACGTCTTCCTGGTACAATGTCGTACAGTATATAATCTCTATCAAACAGTTGAAGTTGAATTTTCACGTACTTCTAGACTCTTTAATATTCATACGACAAGAAGGATATAAAACAATATAAATTTAAAAATTAAACCAACGAAAAATTGACATGTCAAATTGTAATCAAATGTTTCGATAATTTTAACATAATAAATATGAATTCGGATTAAATAACTTAAGATTTGATCTATATAAAGTGAAAAAGAGGTCGGTTTTGTTCTACCATCGGGGGTCTGTACTTAGGACGTTGAATCGACGTCCGGTAGTGTTCCACTACAGGTGGTGTCTTAGTCGGTGAAGAACGACCTCCACGGCCCCTAACTTGGGCCCCGGAGCACGTACGATTCGTGCGCGAGATGGTGACTCGATGTGGGGGAATGGAGACGAAAACGCTTCTTTTGAATTACCGTATAGATAAACGGATCACAAAGGTCTGGAACTTTAATAATCGTGTTTCGACATATCGAATGTATGTCAAGGTAATAAAGGACTTTGGGGAAATAAAGTAAGAGAAAGAGTAGATGTCCTTCTCTTCCCGTTGAAGTACAATCCGTCTTTCCGTAGTAAAGATCATAGATAAGTGCAAACAGTTGGATGTTTTCCACTGATCTTCTTTTTTTTCTTGGATCTTAGTTGCTATGAATTCCTTGCTGATCCTCTTGATCGGAGTATAGGATTAAAGAAGTATGTCTATCTAGGGGTGATCTTCCTTGGTTTCGGTGCCATTTTTAAACGACAGTGGATCTTATAGTTACACAGTCTTACATTCTGTCACGAGTTGCTAATATCGTTCGAGTTTTGTAGTGTCATGGAAGATCCGTTAGAACCTTTGTGACTCGAAATTTTACTTATTATTTGTTATATCCTTATGTTTGATTATCTATTTTATTCCGATGACCCAGTCTCTCAACTGACTTTATGTTCCAGACTTACTCTTCTACCGGTCACAGTTCCTAGGGATTGAAAAGGAGACTCCTACCATTATTACCGAAACAACAGGCAAAGTCTTGAACCTTTGAAGTCAAACTTAACTCTCCAGTCACCGAGTTATCTAATAAGTCTGTGAACAACTTAATTTCAAGATTTTAGACTTTTAATTTCAAGATTTTAAAACCGACCTCATTCTAAAGTATTTAAGTGACACTTAAATGAGTGCCTTTTTTAGATCTCGATAAAACACTAGCAGTCAGGTAATGTTGTAAGGAAATGCGTGGGCTTCATTTGAGCGGGAACCCCTAGTTGATTTTTCAAATCTTACGGCTTTGGGCCCTAACTTGGTCCCTGGAAATCTAGAAGTCAGATTGCGAGAGGGTTGACTCGATAAAGCCGATGGACTTCTCAATAAGAGGACTGTGAAGAAAAAAAAGTTAAAGTCAAAAATCTGCCAAAGTCTAAGAAAATAACACCGACGGATAAACAGGTTACATAAACGGACAAACCTTTCTGGACCTTAACTAACGGAAGGTACATACGGTTGACCTCGGTTAAGGACCGTCGTACCCTACTTGTGTATTTTCATCCTTTTAGACTTCTCTCCACTGTTACTCCCTAAGCTACCTTTCTGAAAGATAAGGAGTCGTAGGACAGTCAACTGGGTCTGTGTCGAGTCTTTGATTTCCTTTGATTCTTTTTACAATAACCATCGAGAATAAAGAGAGAGAGAGAGAAAGTAAGAAAGTAGAGAGTGTTAGAGGTTTTTACTACTCTTCATTTTCGATTACTACGACACTTAAACGATTTTCTAACGGTGTATGTATTTGTAATAGTCTGATTTGTGAGGTCGGTTATAAGGGTTGACTGTCCTTTCATTGACAGTATTTCAATCTTTTAAACTTTACTGTTTAGAGTAGTGTTGTCTTAAAGAAGTGTTTTAAAAGAAGTTTTTATTTTACCTTTGATACTGGTTTAGTCAAAAACTAACCGAGGAAACGCTAAGTCCGTTCCTTTAGTAAATCGTAACACTCCATTATTTATCACGTGTCGTAGTAAAGTAAAAGTTCATCTTTGTCTTGTATGCTTCGTTCCGAATACTCAGTGAACGTACTCTTTCATCGAGTATAAGGGTACCGAGGATGTGAACCATGTTAGGAGATAAGAAGTTGGGTGTAGGTCTTGAAGTGTCCCTTGAGGACTATTGATTTCTTCTTTTTCCTTTTGTTTTTGGTCTAGACCAAATATCTACTAAGACGAGTATATGACCCTGGTGTGTTCACACTCGCCGAAGGTATCTTGGACATCCGGTCATCACTTTCATTCGGGAGAGTCATCCGTAATGAAATTTGTCCCATACACTGACAAGTAAAACGAACCTTCCTGTCTACATCCCATCTATAGATGTGATCAATTACTCTCCACCGATTATCAAACCGTCCACTAATCCCCAAACCTCTCTTTTAATAACTCTCTTTTGCCTTTTTCACCACTGTCTCTCCAGACCATTTATCCGCCCATCTGTCTTAGGGGGTTTACACGTCTCGGATTCCTACAAACAAAAGTTCATTTACGAGATGTCTTTCGTTGGAGGAACCTCCGTCAACTTGTGTTACTGTGTAAGACAACTACAGACCTTCGAAGAGGAACCGGTGGTGACATAACGGGTTACTCGAATACTTGCTGCATTGGTACTACTGTTCTTGTCTCAAGTATACATCCGGGTCGTTGCGTCTGATGATAAAAAACCAAGATGTATACATAAAAGTAAAAAATAATTATGAATAAAATAAAATAATAAAAAATTTTTAAAATAAAAATGAAATAAAATGAAATGTTATAACATAGCCAAAACGGTATGTAACTGTACTTAGGTGGTGCCCACATGTACTCAAGGGTTTGTACTTGGGGGGAGGGTGGAGGGTGGGGTATAGTAGAGGGACCTAGTAGGGGCACGTGGTCGGGGTTCGTAGGACATAGGACGTAGCTTGTATCTGACCACTAAGCAAAGAATGTACTATCATATGTACAAAGTTACGGTAAGAGGGTTTAGTAGGGTGGGAGAGGGAGAGGGAGACTCAGGTTTTCAGGCGAGATGTGTAGACACAGAGAAAACGACAGAACGTATGTCCCAGTAGTAACGG